>OW240917.1:86656182-86676260 GCA_933207985.1 Pelobates cultripes | reverse complement strand
ACTACACACTCATAATTGACCGATCCTAGAAGGGTCCCTCTGGGACTGAGATGGAATACTTGGGTTGACTGGCGCCGACACCCTTAGCCCTGATGACCCCAACCTACTACCTTTCCTCCATCTCTATCCTTTCCTATCTCTCTCCTATCTCTCATATCTCTCTCTTCATTATTTCCACCAGTTATGGGGACTGTGGAACAGCCCCAAAGTTCCAAGTTGCAAATAACATTGTTAAAACATTATAACATTATAAAATGACAAAATGACGGCATAATGACAAACTGGACTGCCGACTACCTCACCAGTTAAGAGGAACTAAACCTGGATTAAACATTGAGTATCGTGCCTTACGTAACGCAATATTGGCAATGTTTATTGTATGCTCTCGAATGTCATATGCCTTTTCCTCTTTTTTTTTTCTTTTTTCTTTCTTTTTCTTCAAAACTAAAGTATTAAAAAAAAAACATGTGAAAAAGAATAGTGACATGTATTTTAAGTGAGAAGTTGAGTAGAAAAACTGAAGCTGTGCCACTTTTGAACAACACAATTTTGCGCCATATTCATGATCTTGCTGATGACATCCATACTGAACTAATTTCTCAACTGCATTAATGTGATGGGTACTCACTGCAATTAGACAAGTCCACAGATGTTGCAGGACTTGTTGTTTTTTTGTTAGATATAATTTTGACAAACAGATTGAAGAAGACTTGCTTCTGGCTGAAACTTTGAAAACTACCACTGGTGAGAATATCTTTAACTGTATCCAGAAGTTCATGAACACCCACAGTGGGACAAATGTGTAGATGTGTGCAGTGATGGTACCAAAGCAATGGTTAGGAAAGTGGCAGGCGCTGTGACACGAATAAGAAACGTAGAAAACGTGTTCTTCACAGACATACACTAAAAATATTTCAATCTCACTTAAACTGTGCTAGACAAATCGGTCCAGATTATTAGTGTTATAAAAGTCAACTATTACAGTCATGACTATTTAAAATTATATGTGAAGTAATGGGTATGCACCACTCTGCTCTGCTTTTGCGTTCAGAAGTCCATTGGCTCACGAGGTAAAGCCTTTGTTAGAATGTTTGAATTGTCAAGAGTTGTTTGCATATTTCCAAGATCACACAGTTGGATTATATTTTCTTGAAGAATCAGAAACTAAACTTGAAGATGAAATTTGCAATGAAATTGTAGATCATCGTCACGGTGAATGAAAACCATAATGACTGGGTTCGAAATCCATTCATAAAAGACAAGCCAGACAATTTTTCTGATATAGATTTTGAGAATCTAATCAATACAACTTCTGACAGTCAACTAACCCAAAAATTGAAAGAAGTTTCTTTTATTGCTTTTTGGGGTAATTTACGCGAAGAGTACCCAGAATTGTCCAAGCAGGCAAAGTTCTGTTGTCATTCGCCAGCACGTACTTATGTGAAACTTGATTCTCGCTTTACTCTGGAACAAAAACAAAGTACCGAAATCAACTTAACACAACTTCCGACATGCGAATACAATTGTCAACAATTAATCCAGAAATAAAAAGAATTTTGCCAGTAAAAGAGAACATTACACTCTGCTCATTGAAAGGTTTGCGCCACAGCACACATTTTTGGTGGGGAGTTCCACAGTGTTGCTATACCATGTCAAAGGGTTCCACGGGAAAAATTAATTGGGAAACCCTGGTCTAAATAATTCATCATAAGAGAACCACCACAGCATAAATACAAAATACATGTAACCAATTCTGAAAAGATTTTGCCCTCACATATAAAATAAAGATGCATCTGGGATATCAAGTATGTTCCCTGATATTTCATAAAGTTCTTCCATGTGTATTTTTGTCACATCAATTTATATACAGTGTGTAGCGGAACCCCTTTTTGGCTGTCCTATTCCTTTTATTGACTGTTGGCCCTGCAGAGATTTTCCTGTGCCTGGAGTACACAAAACTTTAAGTAACTAGGTATGGACATACTTTGTTCGGTATGGGAATAACAGCTGACATGTGAACAACTAAAATTCCCCATACGAACAAAGTACCGAATGAACCGGACCACCCTGATGTGTATAATGGATATAATTTACCTCCCTGCTTGCGTTTCATTCCCTTGTATGCACAAACCCGCCGCCATTTCGGCAGCCGAACACGTGGTGGCCGCCATCTTAAATCCGTGTTTGGTCGTCGAGTGTCTGGAACTGAAAACGGACACTCAGCTAGCCGAACACCGCTAAGACCTCCAGGACTTCAGAAGGCACGGATGGAAACCCATGAACGGCCCGGCGTTCGGTAGGATGAATCCCACGAACTAGAGGATTCATCCGGTTACCGAATGCACTATGGATGCTATAGCAATTCGGGACTTTTGGGGCACGAAGGGAGACCGACCGCAGGGCCAGATTTCATGGAACTATTTTCGGCTACTTTGCCCATGTGGTCAGTCAAAACTTTACCTTCCCATAACTCCCGAACCCCTGGTCTGATCTGGGTGATTTTTGGATATGTTTCTCACCCAGATCGGGGCTACCAGGGTTTACCATATTTAAGGGCATATTCCACCTATTTGGGGTACATCTGAAAAGTGGGGAAAAATGTGCTGTGTATAATTGTATTAAAGGCTAATCTAAGGGGAGGAGATGTGTGGGAGGTAACGTCGCTGGCATTGGATAATGTACTAATTGTGGTGAATCCCTCCCTTGCATGGGAGAATCTCATAAAAGCAGGAATGTTGCCATTAAAAGTTAGTTCTACTCCTGATACTGTGTGTCGTCCAGTGATTGGGGAAAGTGATGGGATTGTATTGCTGATTGTGCTGGATATTCTCTTGGATTTATTACTTGTTCCTGCATCCTCTTAAAGTACTTGGTGGAGTTTAGCTGTGGGAAATCAGCTCTCCGCTACACAGTGCGCAGTTATCACAAATCTTTGTGGTTGAAAACAAACATTAGCTAAAAACCTGGCTGCGTACCACAGTATTAAAAAGATTAGAATCCACCTATAGTGTTGGAATTAATAGGGGTGTATTCACTAAGCAGTGGGTTGTCCTGAATTGATAACTGACCCATATTGATATGTAAATCAGTTTCAAATATCCTGCTACATGTTTATTTTGCCGCATTATCTTAATTTTCATAAATAGAATTCAATAGAATTAGTGCATTGGATTCCTTTTCATGTTTGGGCAGGTAAGGTGAAATTGTTTAGTTCTGTGATGAAAGAAAAAGTCAATGACCCAAGACTGAGAATTGAACTTTGATGTCCATATACCAAAATATTGATTTGTGACGCATATTCCACTCAGATATATTCTTACCAAGTTTTTACCCCTACCACAGCCATAAAGTACCTCTAAAACTGTTTTGAAAATTTAAATTTTTGTTTAGAGTTTAGATGATATTACACTAGTAAAATTTACTATTTTGCTTTATAAAGATTTGTTATAACAGTGAACAGTTCATTTAAGGTGGCTTAGTCATACTCTGGGTACTTTGCGTATTTTACAATGCCCCTCGATGGTGACATTGGTGTGCCTGGGCCTTGGAGTGCAGTGTAGGTTTACCCCACATGCACCGCCATCTTTAATTTTCAGCTCCTGGAGCTTCATCCACCAGGAGCGCACGTCTTGCCCATGTGCAAGAGTACAACATAAATATCTGTGGAGGATCCCGCATGAACATGGGAGACTCCACATACATTATCCTTTATTCTTATTATTCTTTTCTTTACTTCTATGGAGTTTAGTAAAGAGAGTTATGCAAAATACTCGCCTCCTGTCCTTATTAAAATTAAGATTATTAGTACACTAAAGCTAGCATTATCTTCAATTTTATTACATGACAGGAGGCTTCGTATTTTGCATTTTTGACACTGATGTAACAAAGACAATGCCGCGCAGGAGTTCGGTCTAAAGTAGAAGGTCCGAAAAGTGCATTCGCGGGACCAGTCAGCCATGCGTAGGACATCTGATAGTGATGCTCCGGCTGCGTAGGCTGAAGAAGCAGCCATGCCTCTCACCAAATGAGCCCCAAAAGTGGCATCCACGCCTGCCATACACATGGAAACCTGGTATTGCCTTTGGGGTCAAAGGCTGGTTACAGCCAATCTGATCCACAGGAGTTTTGGTCAACAGAGCCGCTTTAAGTAGTTTTGTAAGTGTCACGCTGTCACTAGAGATGTCGCGAACTGTTCGCGAACTGTCCGCTGGCGAACAATAGCGTGTTCGCGTTGGGCGAGCATATCCGATTTCCGGTCCGCCCCCTATACGTCATCATTGAGTAAACTTTGACCCGGAACCTCACCTTGAGTTTACTCAATGATGACGTATAGGGGGCCGACCGGAAATCGGATATGTTCGCCCAACGCGAACACGCTATTGTTCGCCTGCGGACAGTTCGCGAACAGTTCGGCAGACAGTTCGCGACATCTCTAGCTGTCACATATTCATACATCCGCACATAAAAATGTGGTTAATGGCATTTACTGTCCTGACAGCTAAAGTTGTACTGAGCAGCAATCATGCACATGGAAACCTGGTATTGCCTTTGGGGTCAAAGGCTGGTTACAGCCAATCTGATCCACAGGAGGGGTATTTAAACCCAATTCTCCTCTTGCTCATTGCCCAGTCGTGGTTTCATGCCTATGGTTATCCGAGAGTGGGTTCTTGATTTTCTGGTATTTGACTTTGGCTTTGTTTTTACTTCCCTGATATCTGGTATCCTTGACTTTTGGCTTTCCCTGATTCTGTGTCCCTGACCTCGGCAAGTATTTTGACTATTCTTGGAGACGTTAAGTCCGGCCATTCTAAGGTCCGGTTATACGTTATCCTTAGTCCTAGGTGTGACATAGTACTGCGTGCTGGATCAACTTGTAATCCTGACACATGCCTTTCATCTATGTGAAACATATATATTTAAAATGACAGTCATAATGTTCACATCAGGATTTGGATTTGTGTGACGTTAATACGGTACACCAAACCCAACACAAAACAAACTGGTTATGTTCTTGTCACTTATTTGTACATCATATAATTCTGTAATGTAATATGACTGATACTTCATAGTGGGTGGTGCAATGCTATGGTAATTACCAGCCTAAGAACTGATATTAGCAGATATTGCCAAATTTCTACAGTTCTCTATCGGGAAATGTTTACAAATATTAAAGGTATAACTGCAAGTTGGCTTTATATAACATTGTGTTACACAGTGGCCCTATACGTTATTTAACTTTATAATGTGCCATTTGTAATGTGATTCTTTCCAAAGTCTAATAAAAGCAATATTAAATAACAATGGGAATGAAGAACATAAAGAAATTATCTATATTTCTCAGTCCTAGAATTTCCAAGCCAAAGTATAACTCAAAAGAAAAATGTGTTTTCATTTTGTTACACCTTATGTAATTCAGTGTAAAATAATTTCTATAATGTTTAACTGTTTCCATACTACAGTCCTAGTATAATCATGAAATGGAAGAGCTAAAATATGTAAGACTCTTCTTGGTAAAACGTGCACAGCACATTTCATCAGGGTGAATACCCTTACTCACTGATTATTTACTCATTAGGAACATTTCTATTTATTCATCATTCTAACCAGCTTAATAAAAAATATATATATATATGTAATGAATACATATGATACCGCACTCAGTTGTAGATATAAAGCAAAAATATATATTTATTATTCTGCCTATTATAAGTCAGATATCTCTTAAACTCAGTGAGAATAAACAAATATGGCAAAAAACTGATTGTTACATAAAGTTATATCCTATATGGACACAACAATGTAACACCTTAGGTGATATGCCTTAACAAAATGGAATAAAATATCCCTAATTTATATGCTGACTCAATAACCAGTGTTGTAGTATAAACAGACACTATGTGGATAAGAGCCTTGTCTGCAACCAACAATTGTTGTCTGAATTGAAAAGCAAAAAAAAAAAAATACAAGGAAAAATGTGAAAAAAAATGTGAAAAAATGTACATACAGTTCCAGTGTGTACACACTAAAAATTACAAAAACATGCATCCATAAGTGGATACTCTTGGATAGATCTCACCACTACTGATGCTGTAGAAAGTCCTGAGTGTAGTAAAGTTGCTGAATCTTGGTATAGTGGCTTGTCCAAGTGTGTTTAGATGAGCGTTCCTGCGTGTATCCGGGTGATTGCAGATGCATGGCTGTCAAAGTCAGTCTCTGGTTGATTGCCTTGAATCTCGGCTATCAATAGGGTGCCTGGGCTGTGCACTTCGGACTTGATTCGTCCCTTCGAAGGCCCTGGTGGATTAAAAATAGAAACGGCTATTTATTGCCTCAAATTGGCATGCCTGCCTATCTCCACGGGTCGCGCCTCTCACACGTCACACAGTGTGCGTCTTAGTGCACACGCGTGCTTGTTCAATCCAACATCTGGGTCTGAGTACACATTATGTGTTACTTGATGTCCATTGATGCTCCTGTGATGACGTGTTCCAATTCTGTTGCCAAAAAGATCACAATAACTTTATTAGCTAACTAGTAGGCTAAACAGATGGTGCAGGGATCACAACAACTTTATTAGCTAACTAGCAGGCTAAACCATTGGTAAAATATTGTTTCTAGTATGCCTCAGTCATTGTGTTTCAGAAATCTTTTAAAGAATAATGCTTCCATGCATGTAAAAATCTAGTTTAAATTCAGTATCTGTCAGCGTCACCAGCGTGCTATGCACTAATGATGGGTATTTGGGTCTGAACCTGGGTCTCCTGCATCCCAGTCAGGCACCTTGCCCTTGACTCCACGCATCTCTAGTTCTTTTCGTGTGGTTCCTGCTGTCTGAATCTCTAGTTCTGGACATTTGTACACATGTTCCTGGTTCCCTGATGATTGGCTGAAACTCCCTTTTTAAACCCAGCAAGGCTGGTTCTCATTGTCAGATCGTGTTCCTGTTCCTGTTCGGTTTCACTGTTATTCATCTGACTCCTGGTTTTGATCCTCTGCTCGTCTACTGTTTTTTCGCCTAATTGCGCCTGTCCTGACTTCTGATTCTGTTCCTGACTACTCTTCTGGATATCCCTTGTCTGTACTGTTCCAGGAAGCACTGGTTATTTCAGCCCCAGTGCCTTAGACCCCTCTGCGTGCCGGACTCCCACTCCAGGTAAGATCCCTGACAGTACGATCTGACCACATGAAGTCCGCAGAGTTGAATATTACCGTTGCAGCCTTGACCCAGCAAGTTTCCCCAGCTCACCCAGGCTTTGCAGGGCTTACAGCAGGAGCTGGCTTCCCTTAAAGGGAGAGTAACCTATGACTCTGGACTCTTTGAACCACTGGTTGCTCTACCCGAGAAATTTTCTGGGATCCGGTCTAAGTATGATACCTTCAAAGTCAATTGCGAGGTCCTGTTCTCCCTGAGATCACTTACCTATGCCACGGACGTCATTGAAGTGAGGACAGCGATTACTTTGTTGTCTGGGCACCTTAAGATTTGGGCCCACCAGCTGTTACTCGCCAAAAGCCCAGTCCTGGATTCCTAGGAGTCCTTTATCTCTGAGTTTACAATGCAACAGGACACAAAAGTCATATGTACATAGATCACCTCCTGTTGCTTCACATATATTGCAACCCGGACTGGAGATAGACTACACTACTCCTTCCACTCTGGACTGGTGTTACAGCTAACCCTACCACTCCCAAGTTTCCCGAAGCGCCTGAAACATCATATACATCTGACAGGAAGGCCGAGGAACCCATGGAGATTGGACTGGTTACATTCCGTCAGTCATCTCAAGAAAGGGCAAGAAGGAGGGTGCATGGACTGTGTTATTATTGTGGGTAGAAAGGACATTTAATATCATTTTGTCCCATTCGACCATCTAGGCCTCAGGTTCTCCGTCTGGGTACTACTCTGGCATATCCTATGAGACCTGTCTGCCAACATGTTGCCTGTCCTTGCTTGACCACTCTGACCAATCCTCAGCCTTCTACAGTCGTTGCTCCTGAGGTAGTGCAGGAATCTGTTACTAAAAAACCTGAGATTTCTATTTCTACTAAAGATTCTGCTTCTAAGAAGGCGAGCACCACAACCACTACAAGTCCTGTCTAGGAAGACCCCCCTTATGGCTGTACCTATGCCTCTAATGGGACTCTAGTCAAGTATTTGAAAAGGCCCTACAAGCTCCTGCTAGTACCACCAAATCCAAGAAGTAGCCTTCTGGTTGGTATATCGCTTTCCTTTTCTCGCCTAACAATGTCTTTGAAGGGAGGGTGATGACAGGGTCACCGGCGTGCTATGTGCTAATTATGGGCATTTGGGTCTGAACCTGGGTCTCCTGCATCCCAGTCAGGCACCTTGCCCTTGACTCTATGTATCTCTAGTTCTTTTCATGTGGTTCCTGGGTTCATGCTGTGTGAATCTCTAGTTCTGGACATTTGTACACCTGTTCCCGGTTCCCTGATGATTGGCTGAGACTCCCTATTTAAACCCAGCAAGGCGGTTCTCGTTGTCAGATTGTGTTCGGTTTCACTGTTATGCATCTGACTCCTGATTTTGATCCTCTGCTCGTCTACCGTTTTCACTGATTGCCTCCTGTCCTGACTTCTGATTCTGTTCCTGACTACTCTTCTGGATATCCCTTGTCTGTACTGCGTTCCAGGAAGCACTGGTTATTTCAGCCTCAGTGCACTGTGTCACAGCCTTGGGGATTTCTGTCTTGAGTCCCCTCGGCCTGTGTCGAATTGCAAAGGGTGCTTTAACTATGCGTGCCGGACTTCCACTCCAGGTAAGATCCCTGACAGTATCTCTTAGAATTATTGATTTTTACACTAAAAAGGAACTATGCTACAATATAATCTAGGGGAGGAAATTGATATACCGCCATCTGTGTGGTATTATGTCTTGTTAGAAAATAGACAATATTGAAGGAAGAGTAGAGTATAACCATATAGATCTATGGAAGGAAATTAAAAGAAATAATTGTGTGGTGGATAACCACATATGTATTTTATTGAAATGTATTTGTCAGGATTCTATCCTGACAACCAAGATATTGTTTTATTTTATTGCTGCAATACCTGTTTCTTGCCTCTAGTGGCCTCCCTAACAACTAGTCAATCCTCAGTTGCTCTCACCTGCCTCATATGATTTTCCAAGTTGGCTATGAAAGGCCACCCCCAACTCTTCTCATGGCCTTTACATTGAAGTCAGCATTCTGACATGGAACTTCTGAAGTCAGTGTTCTGCCTGAAAACATCCTGTATCCTGAAAACTTCCTGATCCTCTATGGAGACTCTCTGTGTCCTGTCGCTGGAATCCTCCTGAAACTCTTATCTTCAACTTCTGCAACTCTGCAAAATCCTGTAAACAGGGGGCGGGGCCGGGCCGCCAAGCAGCATGGCAGCAGAACACTGTGGCTCCGAGCTTAAGCCCTAAACAACGGCATAAAACTTGCTCACAACTTGCCCCAGGGCCGGATTACATGCTGCATTACAATGGGGTACTACCCAAGCACCCATATGATACCAGACTACGGCCAACAATTCACGGGGAACACCGAGACTGATGAACCCGGCCTACACACCTGCATAAGCCTGCATGAGGACAGCTGCAGATAGAGAACAGACGCCTGATTGCAAGGCCCGAGGTACAAGCACACCAGCTATGCGGACACTGGGGGAGATTTACACGGGTGAGAGCTGCGGCCCCGCCCCCCCCCGCCCCCCTCGGCCGGAGGGGGTAATCCCGGCTACATGGAGGCTGCACGCCCTGGGGTGGACGCAACCACCCGGGGTGCTCGCTGACCTCCTGCACAGGCACTGGCTGCCAAACTGCGGCCCGCCAGCTATCTACACTCAAAATTCAGGGCTGATTGTTGCCTACGCTACAGGATCAACGCACACCCTGAACTTAACGGCCTACAACAGCCCTGCCTTGCCATCAGAAGCTGTCCTGTGGATACAACACCCGCGGATGAAGTGGGGCCCCGGAGGCGATGCACGTGGGTGGGGGAGCCAGGCGGGATGCCGCTGCGGTGTCCTTGGGGCCCACTGGCCGGATGCCGCGACCCTTGGACTGTGCCCTGCGGAGACCGAAGTGCCGTCACCTGTGGGTTTGAGGAGGACCTGCAGGCAACTGTCCCCGACGCTGTGAGCCCTCGTGGAGTGGAACGCGGCGGCCCCCGGCGGACCGGTGGCTGTGGGGAGGCTGGCGCCTGCCCCGAGTGGCCGGAGAAGGGTGAGACACAGGACGGCCTTCACCCTGACCATCTGGGGCCCCAGTGGTGCAGTGGGGGTGCAGGGGATTACTGACTGGCACACGGACTTTGGGTGGTGGGTCCTGTGGACTGGTGGGTCCCCGAGTGCCCGCTGTGCTGCGGATCTCCCGGATGGAGGCTTGGCGCGGCCTGAGGGGACGCCGCGGAGGCCTGGTGCCCCTGGGATCAGCCGCGGATGCATCTGCAGTCGGTTCCCCCCGCTCGGAGGGGTCGTATCCGTGGTCCCTCAATGCCTGTGGACTGAGTTGATACACACTGTTAATGACAGGCAGCAGTAAATGTTTTATTTTTTTTATTTTTTTTTATTTATTTATTTTATTTTTTATTTTTCCCGTTTATTCACCATATAAAGCCGTACATTATGCAGCATCATGTCTTATCTACGTTATGCTCCTGTCTTATGCTTGATGATCCTTGAGGACTGAAAAGCATCAGTAATATGTTCATGCTATAATGCTGCCTGCTTAATATATTTTTCTAGTCTTTCATACACTGCCCATGCAGCAGTGTCCATATGAGCTTCAGTTTAAGGTCACAAATTCTTAGATAATCATATATTTGTAGCACACGCAGACAAAACATACGTTAAGGATACCCGTATGTCTGCGCAGTAGCTGATACAAAAAAAAAATTGAAGATTATGCTAGCGCTAGTGTACTTATAATCTTAATTTTAGTAATGACAGGAGGCGAGTATTTTGCATATAACTCTCTTTACTAACTCCATATAGCAGTAAAGAAAAGTGAAAACATTAACCAATCAAATGCAGTAAGAGGTATGGTATTCACAGTGATGAGGCTCCTCCCCCTCTTTCGAAAGCGACATCAAAGACAAATATAGAAAAAACAGATAAAGTCTTGAAACATAAAGTCTTGAAACATGCACCAACGGGTGACTTTCCGAATGCGAAGTCCTAATCGCTGAAGGACGGTCCAAACGTGTCCATCCTGAGTATGAGATGTAATGTCCCAAAGTTATGCTGAAAAAGAACGTGGAGAAGGTTAGGTACCGATCTGGCAACTGTTTGCAGTAATGTAATAAACCCAACACAATTTCCACTGCACTGATGTAAAACTAGATGAAAATTAGTATAAATATGACAGTAAACGATAACAATGATCTAACTAAACAAAGTACAAGCCTGAGTCATACAAGATGAGTAGGAAGATAGAAGAAGTAAGGAATACATGGAGTAAGTATACTTACTTGGATCCTTATCCCCCAAGGGTGTGGAGGGTGGGAAAATACTCGCCTCCTGTCATTACTAAAATTAAGATTATAAGTACACTAGCGCTAGCATAATCTTCAATTTTACCACATGACAGGAGGCTTCATATTTTGCATTTTTAACGCTGAAGCAGGAGAGACGTGGCTGCCCCCGCATTCGGTCGGAAGTAGAAGGTCCGAAAGGTCGATTCTCGTGACCAATCTGCAGCTCGTAGGATGTCTGCCAGGGATGCGCCTGCGGTGAAAGCCGAAGAAGCTGCCGCCCCGCGGACGGAGTGGGCTCCGAAGGTTTCCTCTACGCCTGCCAGGGACAGGATCCATCTTACCCATCTGGCCAGGGTGGTGGTAGAGACGGGAACGTGTGGCCTAACGTAGGACACCAAGAGTTGGCCCGTAGGGGAGACCCGCAAGCGGGTTGTGACCTCTACGTATCGATGTAGGGTAGATACCACGCAGAGAAGCGGTTCTGTAGGAAAAAAGGGGTAGAAGACCGATGTGGAGTCGGATTTCGTACGGCGTGAAACTTGAAAGGTAACTCCCTCCGGGGAGACCGAAAAGGCATCGATGTCGAATGCTCGTACGTCCGAAACTCTGCGGAACGAGACCAAACAAAGTAGGAGCGTCAGTTTGGCTGATAGTTGTCGGAGTGAAAGTCTGTCGTTGTCTGGCCAGTCCCTCAGGAACTGTAGGACGTTTTCAACGTCCCATAGTCGGGAATATTTAGGTCTCGGAGGCCTCTGAAGTCTGATGCCCCTGAGGAGGCGGCACACCAATGGGTCTTTTCCGACGGGGATCCCCTGGACCGGAACGTGGGCCGCCGAAATTGCGGAGCGTACTACGTTGAGGGATCGGTAAGATCGGCCCTTGGAGAAGAGATGTGAGAGAAAGTTCATGATGGCTGTTATAGGTGCCGTAAAGGGATCAAAATTCCGTTCACTGCACCAAGTAGACCAGGAGTTCCATGCCGATAGGTAACATCGTCTGGTTCCTGGTGCCCATGAGTCCCATAGGAGATCTCGAGATGTTTGCGATAACTCTTCGGTTTGCCAGGCTCCCCTGAAAGCGTCCAAGCCACCAGCGTGAGACGGTCTTCCAGGATGAGCGGGTGTTGATTCCCTCTCGGGTCCGTAAGGAGCGTCGGGTAGGATGGTATGAGGAGGGGATCTCTGTAGGATGACGCTAGAAGATCCGGAAACCATGGTTGACCCTGCCATAGGGGTGAGATGAGGAGCAGGGATCCGCGTTGGGTCTTCAGGTATTGCATCGTCCTGGCTATCATGGCGAATGGGGGAAAGGCGTACGCCCCCAACCGTGGCCAAGGTTGGAGAAACGCATCTACTGCCTTGCTCTCTGGGTCTGGGAGCCAGCTGAAGTACTCGTCTGTCTGCCTGTTGTTGCGTGACGCAAAGAGGTCCAGGTGGAGGGGACCCCTTCTGATCAAAAGGTGTTGGAAGATCGCTGGGTCCAGTTTCCAGTCGCTGCTGTCCCGCCAGTGGCGTGAAAACCAGTCCGCTGTCAGGTTCGTGTCTCCCGGGAGGTATTCTGCCATGAGGGAGATTTTCCGGGGTAGACAAAAGTCGAAAATTTCCTTCGTGATCTCTGAGAGGAGTCTGGATCGGGCTCCCCCCAGACGGTTGATGTAGCGGACCGCTGAGATGTTGTCCATCCGGAGGAGGATGCAGCAGTCTGTCCGGTCTCTTGCTAGGCTGCGGATCGCAAACGACCCCGCTAGGAGCTCTAGGCAGTTTATGTGGAGGTTGGATTCTTGGGAAGTCCAAGTGCCTCCTGTCGATCTGCCCTCGCTTGTGGCGCCCCAGCCCCACAGGCTGGCGTCCGATTCCAGGACAACGTCGGGTGCATTCCCGAAGATGGCTCGGCCGTTCCAAGCTTCCATGCTGTCCAACCACCATCCGAGTTCCTCCCTGACTTCTTCCGTTACCGGAATGTTTTGGTCGTAGGAAGGGTTCTGACGGAGGAAGGAGGCCTTCAGGCGTTGCATCGCCCTGTAGTGTAGCGGGCCCGGGAAGATTGCCTGTATAGATGCGGACAGTAGTCCCATGATTCGAGCCAGGTTGCGGAGTGGAATGGTGTTGCAGCGGATGACTCTGCGTAGTTCCTTTTTGATGGCTGTGATCTTTGAGATCGGGAGCCGTAAGGTGCTGGTCCTGGAATCTATCTCGAAGCCCAGGAAATGTATCGTCTGGGCTGGGAGCAGCTCCGATTTTTGGTAGTTCACCACGAAGCCTAAGGACGTCAGGAGCTGAATGGTATAACGTGTGTGTTGTGTTAGACTGTACCTGTCTGAGGAAAATAGTAGCAGGTCGTCCAGGTAGATAATGCAACGAATTCCTTGAGTTCGTAGTTGTGACACTACCGGCTTGAGGAGCTTGGTGAAGCACCACGGTGCTGAGCTGAGGCCGAAGGGGAGACATGTGAACTGCCAGGGTTGGTCTTGCCAAAGGAATCTGAGAAATTGGCGGCAAGACCCATGGACGGGGACCGACAGGTAAGCGTCTTTGAGGTCCAGTCTCGTAAACCAGTCCCTGTCTTGGAGTAGATCTCTCAGCAGGTGAATGCCTTCCATTTTGAAGTGCCTGTACGTTACGAAAGCGTTGAGTCCCTTCAAGTTTATAACCGGACGGAATTCTCCTGATTTCTTTTTTACTAGAAAAATGTTGCTGAAGAAACCCATTCCGTCGTGAGCTGGTTCTATCGCTCCTTTCGCCTTGAGCTCCCGTAGTTCGCCGTCGATTAGGCGGCGGTCCTCCTCGGAGCATTGAAAGGGATGCGGGTGTGCGAGCTGGTAAGGGGGTTCTACGAAGTCGATGATGTAGCCCCGAACCGTCTGGAGGATCCATGCGTCCGTGGAGATGGTCGTCCAGTTCTGAAAAGACAGAGCAATACGACCTGCAGTGTAAGGGGTGAATGAAACTAGAGACACTAGGTTGCTTACCTGTGGGGAAGCGTGCTCTGCCACGGTTACGAGGTCCTCTGCCTCGGTCTGCTCCTCGGGTATAGGAGAATGGTTGCCTGGAACCCACTTCCGGGTAGAATGGCTGTGGTCTGTGTGACCGGGGGCCAGAAGGCCAGAATCGGCTGGCTGCTCGGCCCCTGTAGCGGCCAGCCCGTCCAAAAACACCCCGGCTGGGGTAGCCTCTGAAGACTCGTTTCATAGACGTCTGAGCCTTATTGAGGGACGTAAAGATATTAACATGCTTGTTCAGTTCTTTTAAGAAAGGTTCTCCGAACAACTTGCCCTGTGCCAACGGTCCCAATTCTTTGGTGCCCAAATCCACCAGTTTTCCGTCAATACGGAGTAAGGCTGCCTTGCGCCTCTCAGAGGAGAGGGCTACGTTGGTATTACCAACAAAACAGAAGCACCGTTGTGCCCATTCCCTAATGTCATGTGCCCACTCTTTGACCATGCTAGAGTCAAATTGGTCGGCCCTAGTGAACGCATCATCCGCCAGGTATAATATGCGGGAGAGTGGGCCGATTGAGTCCAGCAGTTTATCCTGGACCCCGTGGAATCCTTTCTCCACGCCCCGCCGAGGGTCGCGGCCACCTCGGGACATAAAGGTGTTCATCACCTGATCAAACTCCGGGGTCTGTGTTACGTGGTCGGGGAGCGAGGGGCGCGGGCATTCAGAGCGTAGACGGTTGCGCACCGTTTTATCAAGTGGTTTGCGTAGCCAGCGGTGCATAAACCTGGAGAGGTGGTCGGGGGGGGTCCAGTCTCCAGAGCGTGGATGGCGGATATTGCGAGGGTCAAAGAGGCGTTGCCCCGTGGGGTCTAGGATGGTATCCCCTTCTTGAGCGGGCGCAAGGTCGTCAGGCAACTGGATGTCGTCCAGGAAGGTGCCTCGTAAGAAGCCAGAATGGGAGCCGGAGTCCGAGTCCCAAGCGTCATTGTGCGAATCAGAGTCCGCGGCTTGCCACTCGTCTAACACGGCCATAGAGCGCGTGTGTTCGTCCCCCTCATCCGATGAGTAGTGGGCAGGAGTAGGTGGGGTTGGTCTGTGGCGTTTGGAGGGTGCCTTACCCTTGCCAGGGGTATCGCCCGCTTTCTCACCCTTCCAGTGACGTTTGGTGGGGCGTGGATCCGCCTGTATGTGTGACTCAGAGGCCTCAGAGTCTTCATCCTGAGGTTGGGCCAGCGTGGCTTTTTTAGATTTGTCGGTAGACGCCGACATAATCTTGGACAGCGCTTTCTCCATAGAAGCGGAGATGGTGTCCGCAATCAGTGACTGGAAGTCTGCAGAGGTCTGGGACGCTTCCATAGTGAGTTGTTGGCACAGGGCAGATGGGCTAGGGGTCAGGTGGAGTATGGATTCAGTATAAATAATGACAACACCCCAGCAGGGTGTGTGGTAGCACAGGTACAAGAAGTACCAGAAACCCCAGCAGGGTAAATTGGGTTTTCTAGCTGGGCCTCACCCAGAAATGTATATGACAGTGTGGGTGGCACAAAATCCACTCAATCTGGTGTTAAGATGGGGTTGGGATGCCCCTTTCCAAATACATATACATAGGTGGCACAAAATCCACCTGATGGCAGCAGTGAACTAAGGGCCTCACCCTGTTAGAACTGTGGGTGGCACAAAATCCACCTAGTAAATAAATAATAATAGTGGACTCACCACTTAGTAGGGCCAGCAGCCCCTGAATCCTTATAGTAAAAACGTCAGTGACCCCTGCCAGCTGTACTTCTTGCAAACAGAAGTCTAGAACCATACAGTACACCCCAGACGGCTGGGAGGTGTCTGTGGATGAGCGGGTTGCGGTCGGCGGCCGGTACTAAGCAGCCCGCGGGACTCCCAAAATGGCGGCCGAGAATCTCGCGAGACGCGAGATCCAAGATGGCCGCCGGGGAGCCGGGAAAAGAGGTTTCCCGGCGAGCCGGCGATGTAGAATGCGGCTGGGGAGCCGCAAGGGAGTACTAGGGGGCAGGGTGAGCGTTACCCTGAGAGGAAAAACAGCTGGGAGACCAGCGAAAACGGGGAAAAAAACGGAGGAGAAAAAAGGGGGGGGAAACACAGAAAGCCCATCAGAGGAGCTGAGATACAGTAAAATGAAACATGTAGTGAGGTATAACAAAGACTGAATAAGACCCCCCAGGACAGGAGGGAGAAAGTCCCCCAGGAGAAAAAACAATACAGAATAAAGTAAATATAACATATAATATAAGAATACAGTATACAATAAGACTACAGTATATAAAAAAGGGAAGAGCCTGAAACTCTGACCTGTCTGCTGATGGAGCAGTAAAGAAAGAGGGGGAGGAGCCTCATCACTGTGAATACCATACCTCTTACTGCATTTGATTGGTTAATGTTTTCACTTTTCTTTACTGCTATATGGAGTTAGTAAAGAGAGTTATATGCAAAATATGAAGCCTCCTGTCATGTGGTAAAATTGTGCTTTCACAAAGAGCATATGGGGTTAGGGTGTTTTATTTATTTATTTATTTATTTTTATTTTTTTATTTTTTTTTATTTTTTATTTTTTTATTTCAACCAGCTTACAGTTTAACCGTTCATTGCTTATTTTCTAGATGTGTTTGTAACCACGCACGTACAGATTTTGTGGGTCCAATCTTAGGGACATCGATTACCTCTTACCTGAGGGCACGAATTAAAGACTTACAACATACTACCCTGTTAAACGTGGGGAGAGGAAGTTATACAGCAACCAATTAAGCCCCTAATCCCCCATTATCTAATCATTGAATGTCATGTTAACATCTCAGAGTGAAATACTAACCCTTTCTCTGATTTCCTAATGATGAGCCCTTGTGTTATACCATAGGTTAATTTCCCCCTGCCAGCATATGGGGACTCACTAATGGGTTGCTGCGTATTGCTTAATCAAATAAAGTTGAGAATAGGCATAAAACATTATCTAACTGGACCCGTTATAATTCAGCGTAGACAACAGTGCAAATACCTCGGTTCAGATTTAGCTAAACATTATACTGCTAACATAAGCTGACTGAAAAATAAGATGCAGAGAATGATCTCTTCTTGCTAATGTTGGAATGGATATGCAATATGACATTTGCTTAACCTTAGTTATGTTACCTGTGTTCACATAATTTAACCTTTCTGCCTTACTAGGCTTTGACTGTTCTCATTCGATATAAAATGCACTCTGTGGCATATGCCTATGCCGAAAAGCTTATTATGATACATTTGTCTCCCCTGCGTGGGATGACTGCTTTTCCTATGCACCAATAAACTTATTCAAAACAAAATCCTGTAAACAACCTGTACCATATTATACTGGAATCTACTTACCTGTCTCAACTGCTACAACACTGCATGATCTTGTAAGCAACCTGTATTTAATTATACTGGAATCTACTTGCCTGTCTTAACTGCTGCAACTCTGCATAATCCTTTAAGCAACTTGTACTATATTACACTGAAAGTACTTACCAGCTTTAACCATTTCAACCCTGTATCATCCTGGACCTGGCTGCAGTGTGTGACCTTCCACAAACTATTAATCTACTTGGAAATAACTTCAAACCTACTTGTATATAAAATACTTTATTCATTTACTTCAAGATATCTTGTTTGGGGCATATTACCTTTATTCTGTTTTAACTCTCAAAGTATCCTTTTTGTGGCATATTGCCTTAATTCTTGCTTTCGAGTAAATTGTTATGTCTAAAAAGACAAAGTTTCAACCAATAACCCTGGCAATCGTCTCCATTCTAACCTACGCCAAGAAGATGACAGTATTGGACTACTTCTAAATGAAATATAATGATGTCATATTAATAGAACACAGTAGTTGTCTTGGATCTTAGAAGTTAGTAAAAGTTCGTATTGTTGGGACCATATGCATATATGTTTCTAGGACTAGCCCAAAAAAATGCTGATTGCACTGTACAGTGCTATATTGTTGGACATAGATATAAAATATATATATATACTGTAGAGTGAAAGGACAATCAGGGGTACACTTCCCACCACACTCAGTCCATTTATGTGGATATTCAATAAAGACATACTTACCAGTGGTGTTGCGTGTGAAAATGTGTGTGGTGTCCCTTAATGTGGACGCCCGTTTCCAGTTGTGTATCGGATCGTGTAAGGTCAACATCGTTGGAGGTATATGGAGGGTTCGAGAGCCAGACAGACCAACCATGGTCGAAATCATATACTGAAAATGGAATTAAATATTGGTTAGAAAAATTAAATAAGACCATGCAGGAGTTCCAACTGAATAATTGTAATTGATGAGGATTTACTTAGACCCACTCACTATAGGAAGTGCTTGAGGTCATAATCCTCATTCAAACTCAAAGGGTGCAATGTTTCCAAAGTACTTTTTGTCCATTTTGTTTCTTTCTGTAATAGTAGTTTTTGTCTGTTACCTCCCCTCCGTAGGGGTTTGACACTGTCAATTACTTGAAATCGTAATTGGTTCACATTGTGTCCTTGTTGCTTAAAATGTCTAGGAACTGGATTATCACATACTCCTCTTTGTAAAGCTGCTCTAATGTCTCTCTTGTGCTCTCCAATACGCTCTTTAACCGGCCTGATCGTCTCTCCCACATAGAGGAACCCTCAAGGACTAGTGATGTACCGAACGGTTCGCCGGCGAACGGTTCCTGGCGAACATAGCATGTTCGCGTTCGCCACGGCGTGCGAACATATGCGCGGTTCGACCCGCCCCCTATTCGTCATCATTGAGTAAACTTTGACCCTGTACCTCACAGTCAGCAGACACATTCCAGCCAATTAGCAGCACAGCCTCCCTAGCAGACCCTCCCACCTACTGGACAGCATCCATTTTAGATTCATTCTCAAGCTGCATGCTTAGTAAGAGGAGGGAAAGTGTAGCTGCTGTTCATAAGATAGGGAAAAGCATAGCTAGGTTAGGGATAAGGGTATGCTTTTTTTGGATTTTTTTTTTCTATCTAATGTAAATGCACTTAGTTGTCTGCCACTGCTGCCAGCTTCTGTGTCAGGCTCACAGTGCCCATTTCCCCAGTCAGTGCCACCAATTACATCTGGTGTCACAATAGCTTGGATTTAAAAACAAAAAACTTTTTTCACTGTTATAGATTGAATAGCAGTCAGTTGTCTGCCACTGCTGCCAGCTTCTGTGTCAGGCTCACAGTGCATACTGTGCCCATTTCCCCAGTCAGTGCCACCAATTACATCTGGTGTCACAATAGCTTGGATTTAAAAACAAAAAACTTTTTTCACTGTTATAGATTGAATAGCAGTCAGTTGTCTGCCACTGCTGCCAGCTTCTGTGTCAGGCTCACAGTGCATACTGTGCCCATTTCCCCAGTCAGTGCCACCAATTACATCTGGTGTCACAATAGCTTGGATTTAAAAACAAAAACTTTTTTCACTGTTATAGATTGAATAGCAGTCAGTGTCCTTAAAGCGGGTGTGTTACGCTAACAGTGGATACGGTGACCAGTGCCACCACTTATATCTGGTGACACAAAGCTTGGATTTTAAAACAAAAACTTTTTTCACTGTTATAGATTGAATAGCAGTCAGTGTCCTTAAAGCGGGTGTGTTACGCTAACAGTGGATACGCTGACAAGTGCCACTA
>OW240917.1:86644818-86656082 GCA_933207985.1 Pelobates cultripes | reverse complement strand
CACTGATAGGAGACGCGGAAGGTATTAAACTGATCAGAACAATACTAAACACACCACTAATAAGGTTTTTCTCCTGTATGGCTCCTCAAATGATGCTTAAGATTAGAAGCGGCTGAAAAGCATTTCTCACACAGGTATTAAACTGATAAAAATAGTACTAAACACTCCACTTCTATCTGGTGTCACATTAGCTTGACCGCGCAGTGCCCCAAATTTGCAGTAAGAGGACCGACCAAGCCTCCTCTTCCATCTCCCTGTTACAAAAATCAATGCTGTGTACACGTCCACTGATAGGAGACGCGGAAGGTATTAAACTGATCAGAACAATACTAAACACACCACCCCTATCCGGTGCCACATCAGCTCGACACCGCAGTGCCCCAAATTTGCAGTAAGAGGACCGACCAAGCCTCTTCTTCCATCTCCCTGTTACAAAAATCAATGCCGTGTACACGACCACTGATAGGAGACGCTGAAGGTATTAAACTGATAAAAATAGTACTAAACACACCACTTCCTATCTGGTGTGGCACATTAGCTTGACCGCTGCAGTGCCCCAAATTTGAATTAAGAGGACCCACCAAGCATCTTCTTCCATCTCCCTGTTACAGAAATCACTGCCATATCCATACAAATTGTACAGAATGTCCAGGATAGTTTTCCTGTACAAATGTTGTCGCTTGTTGAACGAGGTGACTTTGCTCGGGTCCCAGGTGTACGGTTCCTAAAATGGCTGCCATATACACGTCCACTGATAGGAGACGCGGAAGGTATTAAACTGATCAGAACAATACTAAACACACCACAAATAAGGTTTCTCTCCTGTATGGCTCCTCAAATGATGCTAAGATTAGAAGCGGCTGAAAAGCATTTCTCACACTCCGAACAAAAATATATTTTTTTAACATTCTCTCCACTTTGAACGAAATGACGTTTGGGAAGAGATTAATATAATTAAACACAGGCAGTAAAAATACAGTTTTTAGCCATACACTGTAACTTTAAAACTACACATCCCATCTTCATAATTACATATTTGGAATCAGCACACTTAAAACATAAACATAACCAAAAATCAGCCAAATCCATCCAGGGTTAAAAGTTAGTTGAGTAGTCCCTTTATGACCGACTGCAAGCACATTTTCCTGCCCAAAACAGTTCCATAGGATTTGGGTTGTAGCACGGTCTATTTCAGGTTGAACGACTAAGTCCCACCGCTAATGGGACTTAGTCTCTGCAGCTGAAATAAGGCTGAAAAACGACTGAAAACGACTAAGTCCCATCACGAATGGGACTTAGTCTCTGCAGCTGAAATAAGGCTGAAAAAAACGGCTGAAAAAAAGACTAAGTCCCATCGCCGAATGGGACTTAGTCTCTGCAGCTGAAATAAGGCTGGAAAAAACGGCTGAAAAAAAGACTAAGTCCCATCGCCGAATGGGACTTAGTCTCTGCAGCTGAAATAATTTCCCATTTACTGAACCAAGTGGGAAATAGCAAGGCAGGCACAAAGGGTTTCTGGGGACACAGGGGACACCGTCTTAAAGGGGCCGTGTCCCCAACAAGTCTGGGGACACGGCCTTAAAGGGGCAGTGTCCCAATCTTCCTGATGTCCCAAAAAAGGTGTTTAAAGGGCCAGCACCAGTCACATAAAAAGTCCATAAGCCCCAATATGCCCACCGACAGTCTTAAAGGGCCATACACACCAAATAAAAGTGCATACATTTTCACAATCTCCCGGGGGCCATAGTCATGCGGGAGGAGGCTGGCAAGTAGGCTTCTCCACAACCCAGGGAAGCAGGGCAATTTGCCATTTAAAGGGCCCGTTACAAATAGCAGTTTGTAACAAGGTGTCAATCCATATCTGCCAAGTGACCCGATGTAGGGGGAACAGTCCCTATTCTGCTCTGTGTCAGTGTGTATCAGGGATCCTTAGGACGGGTGTCAATCCATATCTGCCAAGTGACCCTATGTAGGGGGACCAGTCTCTATTCTGCTCTGTGTCCGTGTGCATCAGGGGCTCTGAGGACAGGTGTCAATCCATATGTCAAGGTATCAATATGTCATATGTCAGGTGTCAATCCATATTGATTGTGATTTAGGAATGTTAGGTGATTTCTGCCCTTTATGGATTAAAACCAGACTCTGTATCAACTGTGTAATTTTCCATGGGAGTTTTGCCATGGATCCCCCTCCGGCATGCCACAGTCCAGATGTTAGTCCCCTTGAAACAACTTTTCCATCACTATTGTGGCCAGAAAGAGTCCCTGTGTGTTTTAAAATTCGCCTGCCCATTGAAGTCAATGGCGTTTCGGGCGGTTCGCCGGTTCGCGAACATTTGCGGAAGTTCGCGTTCGCCGTTCGCGAACCGAAAATTTCGGGTTCGCGACATCACTATCAAGGACATTTCAAAATATAGACCACATAATCCGAGTTGCACATATGGTAATCATATATCTTGTATAATTTACCTGAGTGTGGATGTATGAAATGTGCACCCCTGATTATGCTGTTACAGTGAATACAACCCAGGCAAGGAAAAGTGCCTTTCTTAGGTTCAGAAAAGAATCACTTTTGTTTATTATCACTTCCAATGTCAGATTGTACCAGACTTCTATATAAAATGTCATATTTATAAATTAACAATGTTACCCCTCACTTCCCCCTGACTGTAATAAGATAAATGGTCCTGTTACTGTGTGTTTAGCTCAGTGAAGCTAAACTTGAGGCAGCAATTGTCAAGAGACTTCTTATTGAATTGCATTGGAAAGTTTGTGATTGGACAGTCCCAGGAAGTATGGGCAGGGAAAGAAGGATACAGAGAAGAGATATGCAGTTTTTTTTGTTTTTTTTTGATAGGTCATACATTGTCCATTAAAACTGAGAAAAGACTGACATTGTTCTGCTCTGTCCTGATGTATGCCGTACAAAAGATGAAGAGCAGCTAAAATAATAACAAATAACCCCCTATACACTAATCAGACACACTATTAAAAGCACCTGTCTAATATCGTGTAGGTCCCCCTCGTGCTGCCAAAACTCCTCTGATGTGTTGAGGCATGGGGTCCACCAAATGTATCCTGTGTTATCTGGCATCAAGACATTAGCAGCAGATGCTTCCAATGTCATGTCTTTTACATTTCCAAGCCCGTCTGTGTCATTGTCCTCTTAGACAGCTTTTGTGTGTCACAGACCCCTCCCCAGCCCTTCTGTGAGTGTCATTGTCACCTTCCCAAGCCCCTCTGAGTGTCTCTGTGTCCCCTTCCCAAACTCCCCATCACATTTGTGTGAGTGTGTCATTGTCCCATTTCCCAGCCCCTCATTGTGTGTCACTGACCCTCCAACCCCTCTGTGTGTCTCTTTGTCACCCCGAGCCCTACTGTGTACCTTTTTGTTCCCCCAGCTCCTTTGTCCTCCAACTTCTTTGTGTTTCTCATTGTTCCCACAGGCCCCCTGTGTGTCTTTGTCCCCCTTGCCTCACTATGTGTATTTGTCCCCTAAGTCCCCCTATGTGTTTATTTGTCCCTCCAGCCTCTCTATGTCTCTTTGTTGTCTATCCAATTGCCCATACCTTTGTGGTCTCTTCCCCCCCACCTGTTTATCTTCATGTAATGTGACTTGGTGGACAGCAGTGAGGATTTTCTGTTTCCTCTACCTGCTGCTCTCAGTGAGCAGCATTCTGTCAGACCATGTAGAGGATACAGAAGATCCACTCAGCCACGCTACATGCAATAACCAGCGGGAGTGCATTTCAGTGCGCTCCCCTCCTGCCCGTCACCCAGAGATTGTGCAACCCGGGTATCCTACACTGTTATTCACATTACAAATTGTAGCAATTATTTCAGACTTTAGACAACAGAGCTCTAGCCAGCTTTCACATGGGTGACCATCATTCTTGGTCCTTCTATGCTGATTATGCAGACATATTTTGTTGGAGAAATCAATGTCAGACAAAGTGCAAACATGAAACAACCACACTCTGTGCCTTCATTAGTGGAAATTCCTTTATCCTGGGCTGACTGAAGCAACATATCAGTAGCATCATGTATACAGCTTTCTTCTATATGTATTCGCGCAATATCGGTTCTCATTCTATAAACCTTAAAATGTGAAACACAATATAATAAAGCTAAGTTTTAATAGCTGCAATACATTTATTTGCATTGCAAAGCACTACTCTTATGGTAATTGTTGTTCAGTGTGAAGAAAAAAAAAAATAGAACTGGCAAACAGAATCCTACAATATTTTCCATGTGACACATTCCCTCCACATACTGTATGGGATAATAATCTTTCATATGCTATTACTCCCGGGGGGAGGGACTTCCACAGGTGCGTGACGTATGGTGCGTAACTTGCGTGATACGTCACGCACCTGTGGAAGTCCCTCCCCCCGGAAGTTTGAGGAAACAGAAGTGGAGACGGTAATAACGGCGGCGAACAAACAAAGGGAACAGTCGACACCCTAAGCTGCATATGCCCGAACACTCTGTAACCCTGTACATATTTGTGCTGTGCTGGGCAATAAATATTTTGGAATATTTCGTCTGTGCAGTCCTATATTTGGAGAAGCTGTTAAAGTTAGAGCAGGCTTATTCTGCTCTACTTTTGTGAGTGCAATATTTGGCATTTAGATTTTATATTTTATTTCTCAAAACGGTTTTACACTATTGTTTTTTTTCTGTGTCTCTCTTTTTTTTTTTATGTATATTTCCATTTGAGAGGACATATGTATGCATAATATTTTTTTTATTAACACTATACACTTTATGTGCACTTTATTACATTGTTTGCACTTGTGGCACTTTTTACAATTGGGTCTTAAAGACACAGCGCACCTTATTATTCTAAGTATATATACATGAGTGGAGGAGTTTTACACTTGTTTTTGGTGCAGCTTCATAATATATTTTTTGGATAGCTATATTTTAAGACGATTCTATTACTAGTGCCTACTTTTTGCTTGCTTTTGTGTGTATATTGAATATTAATAATTGACCAGTTAGAGGAAATAAATGGAGCCCAATTAAAATGGCTTCATGTAAATCCCTTGATCTCTGGAAACATGGAGCCTGAAAATTATGAGCCTTTACTGACTGAGTTATTCACTAAAGTTAGAATTCAAAGTGAATTTTATATTTTTAGACCAAAGTATCTGACCTGAAATTTTTCCAGTTCTGCTATTTCGAACTTAAATTTGAAATTCTCTTTGAATTTTCACTCTAGCGAATAACTCTGTTAGATATTCATGAAGTGGTTACATTTCACAAGTGACATGGATTGCGAGTGACTCAATGTGATGATGTAGCAGAGTTTGAGCATTATGACATTAATTACACAAACTATACAGAACTGTATGTGATTAAGATAATTAAGGGGATTATTTATGTAGGAAGTGAAGATCAATGTTCCAGAACTTGACTAAGGAAGTCGAAGTAGGCAAAACGAGTTTTGGGAGTGTTGGTTTATTTTCAATAGATTGCCTTCAATAGTATGTCTGGTTGAGGTGTGTGGGTTTTTTTTTTTCTTGCCTACATATCTGTGCATTGGAGGAGAGAACCAGGCCTCACTACTTTTAATATAAAGCGCTGACCGTTTTGAACAGACTAAATGCAGTTTTTTTATGCATGAGGAAAGTTTGATTCTGATTCTTATTTGCACTGTTTCACTGTTTAAGGGTTGTGATTGTCATATTGTATATTTCTAAATGGGGCTCTGGAAAGTTTGCGTTGTTCTATGTGGTTGAACTTGAAAACAACAATAAAGAAGGTCTAGGACGATCTATATATGTTCTACTGCTGAATCCACTTTGAGCCCAGTAAAAAAATTAAGGTTCTGTACCATGAGGTATTTCTTGTAACTTTGATTGTAAAGCTATACAACACTATACATGTTTTCCTATCTATATTTTTCTAACCGCTATTTACACCCCTCCGTTAGATGTTTTAAGTGATATGTGATTTTTTAATTTTTTTTTTTAATTTGTAGAGTTTATTGAGTTTTCAAGATCAAGTACACAGGTAATTCAGGTGCCTAGTTCACATATCTGTATATCGAGTATAGTGGTGTTGCTAGAGACCATAATTTTTGGCATGCTTGATTCCAAATAGACAACAATAATTGGGTGGTGGGGAGTATAAGGAAGGGGATTTGCCTACCTTGTTTAGACAGTCAAAACAGATATTTAATGTTTGGGCATTGCTTCCAGACAGATTCAATTTGGATCCACTGAGGTGAATATTTTACAGAATAGACCATTACCACGTTGGACAGCTTGGCTGACCAGAAGTAGATTTTCACCTCTGGAAGACTTAGGCACCTCTTTGTAACTGGTCTTGTCAGGACCCTTGATGTTGTTCTAGGTTTTTATTGACTGTTTCAAATACATTTAGAGAAAAGAGACTGCATTTGTTTCAGAAATACAATTGGGAGATATATTTGTAGAGTCCAAAAGAGATACAGTAACTCAGGCAAGTGTCATCTTGATAACTGCTCTCCTCCAAGAATGTTCCTCACCATTCCTCTATGGTTTGCAACATTTCTTGATAAAGTCTACTATAGTTTTGCTTGAACATATCACTCCTATTTTTTGTAAGACAATTTCCCAGAAAGGTCATAAGTTCTGTCCTCAGACTGGAGCTGAGACAATTTCAACTTAACTAAACAAAGGCCTAATGCCTGGGTTTTGGATATGTTTAATAGATAGTATGAATGTAAGCTATATTCCTTTAGATTGACTTGTAGATTTAGCAAGAATATCAGAGGTTAAGACAACATAAGGAGAACATCATTAGCAAAGAGGTTTCATTTATCTGTATTTTCTTTCACCCATGATGATCCTGTCAATGTTGTTGTCAGATTGCTGTTGCTACTGGTTTTAATGATAAAACATAAAGTAGATGGAATAATGTTCCATTAGATATCTGGAATGGGTCTGAAACAAAGCCTGCATTAAAATTAGTGTCAGATGTGGAACTGTACAGTACAGTGACATCGACAACTGTGAGAATTTTACCCGGGAAGCCAAAGTTTTCTCCAGAAATTGCAAATTAGGGTGATCAAGTTGCTGTGAAGAACGTCAAGTACTTTTCTGGTATTGTCTGCTCCCTGTCTTCTTTTATAAATCCCACCTGGTTGTCATTGATTATGCCTGGTAGGAAACCACAAGTTTTTCAAAGTTGTTTGCATCAGTATTAAGTAGGGAGATGTACCTGAAGTTCTGACATTGAGTAGGGGGTTTGCTTGACTTTGGCAGAATAATCACGTGGGCTAAGAAGAATTCCAGGGGGAATTTCTCCATTAAATAAATTTGGCATGTAAGGGACTAGTATCGTTTTTTGTATTTTTTTTTTGTAGTAAATGTTAGAAAAGCCATCAGCCCCTGGGGGGCTTTACCCTGACAAAAGGATTGTATGCATGAAGTCACCTCTTCTATTTTAATAGGATCAGCCAGTCAATATCTTTGGTTTTGACTGAGGGTTGGTATTTGTTGATGCCCTCTTTGGATGGGTGTTGGGAGTTGTATTCTGCTCTCAGGTTGTAAATTGTGGAATAATCTTTAGCAAATTACAAATGTCCCTGGGTATCACAACCCTCTGTCCATTTTGTGATTCAATATGGAATATTTTGCAATTCTATAACGGGGTAGATGTGAATTATAGGTCAAGAATCCATCAATTCTCCAGTATAAGTTGTGGACTCTGGAGTGTAAGGAGGACTCCCTCTTCTGAGGATGAAGTATGCACCAAATGTCATAAAGACCGTGTACTGATAACCACTTAATCAGGACATTACATTGTCTCTTGAGTGAGCCACATCAGGGAGTGGATGTGGGGATGGAGGAAACAAGGGTGGGATTAAGTACGTGGTTGAAGTCACCGCAGATAAACACTGTAGCTTTCTGGATCTGGGTTAAACGAGATGGCAAGTTATGCATAAAGTGAACTGTTCTCTTTATTGTGGAAATAAACATTGGCAATAGTGAATATAGCAGTTAATTGAACAAATTAGTCTTACATATCTCCCCCAGGGTTATTACTTGAAACTCAGATATCTGCTACTAAGAATAGTAACTCCTTTACTTTTAGATGGAGCAGTGGCATGGAACTGAAATGGATAATTAGAGTGGTTTATTATGGGATGGGCATTTTCTTTTTAAATGTGTTTCTTGCAGACAGATGATATTAGCCTGTACAGCCTTACATTTCTTCAACAGTACAAATGTTTTGAAGGGGGTGTTTATTTCCTCACTTTATGAAAGTAAATTTTTATGGTTCGAAACTGTTCAGGCCTCTTCTGAATTCGCTTGGCTTAAAAGTAAGTATCCCTGTCTCTTCATAAAGGTGTTTTAAAGTATGTAATGCTTTGAATATAACCGGCCCTTTTGCATATTTTAGGAGTGACATGACCATCTCAGGGTGTCAACAACTGTTTTGCTCATGATCCATATGTGGAGCTTCCCAATGCCCCTACATTTGTGGCATTGTTAGCTGATGCCATGCAAATACTTTTACAGATGGTCCGTGTGGTGATATTATTAGGTTTATTGGGAAAAGTGGTGAGGGTGGTTGGCCACTTACTAGGCTTAAAAAGGGTAAGAGCTAAGCCTAAAAACTGAGGGTTACCCATAACTGATACTGTGACAGAGGCCTGGAGGCTGTGTCGCAGGTGTTTGAGTCTGAACTGCCATCATTATGGCTCTTTCGATCATTGAAAAGTGGGTTTTATATCAGCAAATACATTACCGGTATAAATCCTAAGTATAGAAACATTATGTATGGAACTAAAATGCTCTCTATAAATTAGGTCACGGTATGTACCCTTTCCTTTTGGTACTCTAGATGTCAACTGTAACAGTAGTCACAGTAACTGAGAATGGAAGATAGACAACATATGTAGGTCCCCATCTTCCTCTTGTGTTTTGGTTACCCTGTGAGCAGTATTAGTGCAGGGTATGTTTAATGTATTGCTTGTCTGTGCCTCTCCCCCTCCCCCTTTTTCCTGTCCCATTGTTTATCCAGCAGGACCAGAGACACTGCCAGACTAGATTAAACTAGCAGCTTTGTCCTTCCTTAATCTCCCAGCAGGCCTTGCTATTGTCTGACCCCACCCTTCCTTGTACTATAGTGCTTCATGTACCCTATTGTTTGCAAATGAGGCTGTTGGGGACTTAATATGTGTGTGCTATGTCTAGTAAAGGAGTTGCTGTGTTAACCTTCACCATGTGCCGTCTGGTGTTTGGGGAAAGGGATATAATCTGCTGGTGGAAACGGTGTCATGGGCTACATACACAGTAGCCTGGTCCAGGGTGGAGAATGCCCTCAGTGATCTTAGACAAGCCTCGGTGACTGGATATGAAGTGCTCCAAGGTCCCTGATAAGAGGTAGCAGACTTGGCAGAGGTACTGGAGCTCCGTTACATCAGGATATACAGTACATAGAACTGGACATTTCAGCTTATACTTATTTGCATTAAAGTATTTTCAGAGAATATTCAGCTACAGACTGAATAATAC
This sequence comes from Pelobates cultripes, assembly GCA_933207985.1. NCBI lineage: Eukaryota > Metazoa > Chordata > Amphibia > Anura > Pelobatidae > Pelobates > Pelobates cultripes. Next base: position 86,646,571 of record OW240917.1, on the reverse strand, counting down.
TAAAACATGATCAACTTTAGAGGGAACAGTTGTAGAGCTTGGTTTTTATTTTTATATCTACATGTACGTAAACAAATAGTTTAGTTCCCTGTTTTTAACAAAACCGGGGATCTAAACACTAGGGATTCTTATCTTGTGTCGGGTGTAGACATGGGGTCAGCATTTCAAGTTTCATTTTATGAACCTGAATAATACAGCTAGAATCCGTAAGGATTTGGGGACTGTAGGGTCTTTGCAAATATACTATCTAAATGATTAGATTGGGTGTCACTATAGGGTACCTTCCATTAACCACTAAACAAAATAGTTCAACATAATTTGCATATTTAAAACAATACCCTAAGAATGTGATGGCATAAAGCAGGGGTTTCCAACCCGCGGACCAGGACGGCTAGCAGTGCGGCCCGGTTGCAGTCTGGGTGGAGAGGGACTGGCCTACACACTGTGAAAGCCTGTGTCAGTCCAAGGGGATTAATGAATGGCGTGCTGGTGGCCGGAGGGAGACCTGTCAGACTCCCTTCACAATTTTCGTCTGTCACATCCTCGGAAATGCTGCACACTCTGAGCTTGTTTCTCCAGCATCGATCTTCAAGCTCCATAATTTTACCTCATATCTCTCTAGCTGGTCTTCAGGCACATCAAGCTATGCGCTAGTTCTCCTTCCCTGTCTACCTCTACCCCATCTTGGGCCTGCTGCATGGTCTGTCGACCATGAGGCTGTTGTATCACAATAAAGCCATTTTTATCTCTTTCTGCAGATTTCTTTGCCCAGTGCCGTGCCATCTGTTATAAGAAGGTATGACATTTTTATAAGCAAGATAGTGCTGATTTTAGTCTCTGTTTGAGCCCACTCCAGCATAGCTACTCTTTTACACCTCCCTCCAGCTCCAGTTCTGGCCATGATCCAATTTTAAATGATTTTAGTTGCACTTAAACCTTTTTGAATTATTTGTGGTGTACTGTTTTTCATGTGTGCAGTGTTAAGGGACAGCATATGGGTGTCTTGTGCTGCTTGGTATATATAGATTTTCCCACCAATCGCCTTGCGCACTTTAAATTTTTTTATCATTGAAACATTTGTTTACATATCACTGTTTCTCTTGTGCCCAAGCCGCTGCTGCAGATTATGCTTATTGCTCTTGCTGCTATCCTCTGGAAGCAGATAAACTAGCAGGTGTTGTATTTAGCATGTTCATCTGCCCATGTTAAGGTTAGCGTAAGACCCACTGATACGGAGTACTATGAAAGTAGATGAGGACAGGTGGGCATAAATATCTTACATCCTTATGGAGTGACTAAATCCCCCCCCCCCCCCCATTTTTTTTTTTTTTAATTAGTCTAAATTTTTGGTAAAGACAAAGTTCATTTGACCAAAATATCCGGTCAATTAACTGCTTTGCACTTGACTTGCCTTTAGTGAATAGACGACTCTTTTTAATGACAGCTTTTCCACCTTACAGTATAATTTACAAGTGGTGTAATTCAATACTTGATGGATAGACTGATGACCTTTAATAATATAATAGTGAAGAAAGTATTAAATAGTCTCACATAAAATCAGTTAATAGAAACCGTGGCAAAAATAGAATGTGATATTAGATACATAGCCATTTCGTAACTAAAAACCCATTACACATGGGGGGGGGAAACAAAAGTACCAGATCTTTATTGTTTCATTTCATCATGTTCACTTTATTATACATAAATAAAACCTGTTTAAATCCTTGCTGGTAGCAAAATGGATCTAGTTCTG
>OW240917.1:86619743-86637568 GCA_933207985.1 Pelobates cultripes | reverse complement strand
CTTACCTGTCAGTCTCTTCATTTACATAGTTACATAGTTACATAGTTACATAGCTGAAAAGAGACTTGCGTCCATCAAGTTCAGCCTTCCTCAGAAATGTTGTTGCTGTTGATCCAAAAGAAGGCAAAAAACCTGGTCTGAAGCACTTCCAATTTTGCCACAAACTAGGAAAAAATTCCTTCTTGACCCCAAAATAGCAGTCAGATGTCTCCTTGGATCAATCAGCTATTACCCCACTAATTAGAAATTATATCCCTGTATGTTATGTTTTTGTAAGTATTTATCCAATTTCAGTTTAAACATCTGTATGGACTCTGACAAAACCACCTCTTCAGGCAGAGAATTCCATATCCTTATTGTTCTTACTGTAAAAAAACCTTTTCTTTGCCTTAGATGAAATCTCCTTTCTTCCAGCCTAAATGTGTGACCTCGTGTCCTATGTATAACCCTGTTTATGAATAGATTTCCAGATAAAGGTTTGTACTGGCCCCGAATATATTTGTATAAAGTTATCATATCCCCTCTCAGGCGCCGTTTTTCCAAACGAAACAGATTTAATTTTTGTAACCTTTCTTCATAACTAAAATGCTCCATTCCTTTTATCAATTTTGTAGCTCGTCTCTGGACCCTCTCCAGTGCCATGATATCCTTCTTTAGAACAGGCGCCCAAAATTGCACAGCATATTCAAGGTGTGGTCTTACCAGCGATTTATAAAGAGGCAAAATTATATTTTCATCCCGAGAATTTATGCCCCTATTTATACATGACAAAATCTTACTGGCCTTAGCAACTGCAGATTGACATTGCATATTGCTGCCTAATTTGTTGTCTATAACAATGCCCAAATCCTTCTCGTGTGTGGTTATCCCTAATTTACTACCATTTAGTGTGTAAGTTGCTTGTGCATTCTTAACCCCGAAGTGCATAACTTTGCATTTCTCTATGTTAAATTTCATCTGCCATTTTAGTGCCCAGTCCCCCAATCTATCCAAATCTCTCTGCAACAAAGCAATATCCTGCTCACATTTTATTACTTTACAAAGTTTTGTGTCATCTGCAAACACTGATACATGGCTTTCAATGCCTATTTCAAGATCATTTATAAATATGTTAAATAGAAGTGGTCCCAAAACAGAACCCTGAGGGACACCACTTACCACTTTTGTCCAGCCTGAAAATTTACCATTAATTACAACTCGTTGTACTCTGTCCTTAAGCCAATGTTCTACCCAAGAACAGGAATATTCATCTAGACCAATTTCTTTTAGTTTGAAGACTAACCTATTGTGAGGAACTGTATCAAATGCCTTGGCAAAGTCCAAGTAGATCACATCCACTGCAACACCCTGATCTATACTTCTACTTACTTCTTCGTAGAATGCAATTAGGTTAGTTTGACATGACCTATGTTTCATAAAACCATGCTGATTATTGCTAATAACAAAGTTCTTCCCAATGAATTCCTGAATATTATCCCTTAATAGCCCTTCAAATATTTTCCCAGTTACTGAAGTTAAGCTCACAGGTCTATAATTTCCAGGCAAGGATTTTGAACCCTTTTTAAATATAGGAACAACATCTGCCTTCCTCCAATCCTCCGGTACAACACCTGAAACAACACCTGTCAGAGCACTCTGATTGGATGGCTTAAACCCACCAATCAGAGTGCTCTGAGCCTAAATGCAGGGCAGGGCAAGGCTTTATAAGCCTTCCCCCACCCTGCAGAGCTCAGTCTGCGCGGAGCCCTCACCAGGTGAAGATGGATTTTTTTTTTTAAGTGCATCGGTTATTATCGATTTTTTATTTGCCCTTTTTTTTTAATGGCAAGTTTTATTTTTTTTTACAGGTACTTAGTTAAAGGTCCCCCCCTCATTTTTAGGGCAGGGGTTAATTTTTTTTGAGGGGGGTGACTAGGGGTTTGGGGACCCCTAGTCACCTGGGGGTAACATTTTTTTTTAGGGCCCCCACCTATTATTATTTAGGGTCCCACCCGCTGCTCAGGGATGGGGGCCAGGGGGGAGGACATTAGGTCCCCCTCCTTATTCCAATTTAGGGTCCCCACCCACCGCTCAGGGGTGGGGGCCAGGGGGGAGGACATTAGGCCCCCTTTATTCCAATTTAAGGCCCCCCTTTATTTCAAATTAGGGCACCCACCAAACTGTTCAGGGGTGGGGGCCTGGTGGGAGGACATTAGGTCCCCCCCTTATTAGTATTTAGGGCCCCCACTCGCCGCTCAGGCGTGGGGGCAAGGGGGGAGGACATTAGGTCCCCCCCCTTATTAGTATTTAGGGCCACCACCCGAAGCTCAGGCGTGGGGGCCAGGGGGGAGGACATTAGGTCCCCCCCTTATTAGTATTTAGGGCCACCACCCGTAGCTCAGCGGTGGGGGCAAAGGGGGAGGACATTAGGTCCCCCCCCCTTATTCCAATTTAGGGCCCCCACCTGCCGCTCAGGGGTGAGGGCTGGGGGGAGGACATTAGTATTTAGGGCCCCCACCCACCGCTCAGGGGTGGGGGCCAGGAGGGAGGACATTAGGTCCCCTCCGCCTTATTTTACTGTAGGGCCCCCACCCGCCGCTCCGAGGTGGGGGCAATAGGTTTTAATTTGCAGGCTGTTTAATAGACATGCGTAGGGGCAAAATTTACTAATACTAAGTAATCTTTTCCTAGATAACTCCCTAATACCGTGGGAATTAGGGAGTTATCTACTAAGCAGCTGCATGAGAAGTCCCGAAGTCCCGAATTTCGGAAGTCCCGAAAATTTTCCCCATGCACATGCCTAACAGTTACAAATAGACAGTCAGACACGCTCAGTTACAGGCAGACATTCAGCTACGCTCAGTTACAGGCAGACAGTCACACACACACACACACAGTTACAGGCAGACAGTCACACATGCTCAGTTACAGGCAGACAGTCACAGAGCCAAACACACAGTTAAAGGCAGACAGTCACAGGCACGCAGTCACACACACACAGTTACAGGCACACAGTCACACACACATACTCCATTACAAGCAGATAGTCATACACACTCTGTTACAGGCATGCAGACCCTCACGCACGCTGATAGGCACACACACTCAGTTAAAGGACACACAGGCACAGACAACAGCACAGCTACAGCGACACACACAATTGGAGTCACACACAGGCAGACAGTCACACACAGGCAGACATACAGACAGTCACACACACACACACACACACACACGCATGCAGAGACACAGGCAGGCAAATCACACAAACAGGCAAACAGTCACACACAGGCAGGCAGTCACCATCACACACACACAGACAGACTTACCTCTTTCCATTATGGCTGGAAGGGGGAATGGAAGCAGTCACAAGCAGACAGTCACACATACTCCATTAAAAGCAGACAGTCATACACACTCGATTACATGCATGCAGACACTCACGCACGCTGATAGGCACGCACACTCAGTTAAAGGCAGATAGTCACACACACACACAGGTAGGGTAGGTATTAGCCCTGCCTCACAATAAGCCTGCCCCCGCTGCCTGTTAAGCCCCGCCCCTCTATTTTTTTTTTTTAATAGACCTGGGTGGAGAATTATTAATTCTGTAGGTACCTGGTGATTAGTGATGCACCGAACGGTTCGCTGGCGAATAGTTCCAGGCGAACATAGTATGTTCGCGTTCGCCACGGCGGGCGAACATATGCGCGGTTCGATCCGCCCCCTATTCGTCATCATTGAGTAAACTTTGACCCTGTACCTCACAGTCAGCAGACACATTCCAGCCAAATAGCAGCACACCCTCCCTAGCAGACCCTCCCACCTACTGGACAACATCCATTTTAGATTCATTCTCAAGCTGCATGCTTAGTGAGAGGAGGGAAAGTGTAGCTGCTATTGATTTGATAGGGAAATGGATAGCTAGGTTAGTGTATACAGTGTCCACTACAGTCCTGAAGGACTCATCTGATCTCTGCTGTAAGGACAGCACCCCAAAAAGCCCTTTTTAGGGCTAGAACATCAGTCTGCTTTTTTTTTTTCTGTGTAATGTAATTGCAGTTGCCTGCCTGCCTGCCAGCTTCTGTGTCAGGCTCACAGTGGATACTGTGCCCACTTGCCCAGTGCCACCACTCACTCACTGGTGTCACAATAGCTTGCATTTAAAAACAAAAAACTTTTTTCACTGTTATAGATTGAATAGCAGTTAGTTGTCTTCAAGCGGGTGTGTCAGGCCTACAGCGTGTACTCTGCCAACCTCTGCCAGTTCACAGTGCCACTCATATCTGGTGTCACAGTAGCTTGCACGCATAGTACCACTAATCGAAAAAAAAATGACAGGCAGAGGCAGGCCACCCCTACACTGCGCATTGGGTAAACCTGCTGACGGCTGCCAAGCATGGAATGCGTGGCTCTGCAGAGGAGTTGGTGACACCGCCACGACTTGCAGGCAGGTCTGCTGCCACCTCCTCTACTCCTCCTACTCCATCCTCTTCCATAACCTCCTCGGCTGAGTCCTCTTCTGCTGCTGCGTCTTGCTCCACATCAACGGATAGGGGACGTAACAGGGATTAAACTGATAAGAATAGTACTACTTAACACACCACTCCTATCTGGTGGCACATTAGATTGCACGCGCAGTGCCCCAAATTTGAAGTAGGAGGACCGACCAAGCATCTTTTTCCATCTCCCGGTTCCTAAAATCGATGCCATATACACGTCCCCTGATAGGGGACGTAACAGGGATTAAACTGATAGGAATAGTACTACTTAACACACCTTATAATAACGCAGAGAGAGGAAATGCAGAGAGAGGAGTCTGAAGAAGAGGAGTCAGAGGAGGAAGGTGGCTTTGAGGAGGCGGAAGACCAAACACAGCAGGCGTCCCAGGGGGCTTGTTGTCACCTTTCGGGGACCCTTGGTGTTGTAAGTGGCTGGGTGGAGGAAGAGACCTTCAATGACATCAGTGAGGACAAGGAACGGTACATGGCTAGCTTGGTATCCAACCTTGTGCAAATGGGGAGTTTGCGGTTGTGCAAATGGACTGTTTGCGGTTGTTTGAGGTGCGTTAAACGGGGAGTTTGGTCTGTCACTGTGAAGTGGGCGTAACCCTTACACTACCTGATCAATACAGTAGGTCCCCCCCCTCATTATTTTTATGGCCCCCACCCACCGCTCACGGGTGGGGCGGGCGGGAGGACAGTAGGTCCCCCCCATTGAGATTTATGGCCCCCATCCACCGTGCAGGGGTGGGGGCCGGGGGGAGGACAGTAGGTCCCCCCTTATCGTTATTTACTGAATATTCCCCTGTATAGCAATGTTTGGCATTTAGTGAATATTCCCTATTCTGCTCTGTGTCAGTGTGTATCAGGGATCCTTAGGATAGGTGTCAATCCATATCTGCCAAGTGACCCTATGTAGGGGGAACAGTCCCTATTCTGCTCTGTGTCAGTGTGTATCAGGGATCCTTAGGACAGGTGTCTATCCATATCTGCCAAGTGACCCTATGTAGGGGGAACAGTCTCTATTCTGCTCTGTGTCAGTGTGTATCATGGTCTCTGAGGACAGGTGTCAATCCATATCTGCCAAGTGACCCTATGTAGGGGGAACAGTCTCTATTCTGCTCTGTGTCAGTGTGTATCAGGGGCTCTGAGGACAGGTGTCAATCCATATCTGCCAAGTGACCCTATGTAGGGGGAACAGTCTCTATTCTGCTCTGTGTCAGTGTGTATCATGGCTCTGAGGACAGGTGTCAATCCATATCTGCCAAGTGACCCTATGTAGGAGGAACAGTCTCTATTCTGCTCTGTGTCAGTGTGTATCAGGGGCTCTGAGGACAGGTGTCAATCCATATCTGCCAAGTGACCCTATGTAGGGGGAACAGTCCCTATTCTGCTCTGTGTCAGTGTGTATCATGGTCTCTGAGGACAGGTGTCAATCCATATCTGCCAAGTGACCCTATGTAGGGGGGAACAGTCTCTATTCTGCTCTGTGTCAGTGTGTATCATGGTCTCTGAGGACAGGTGTCAATCCATATCTGCCAAGTGACCCTATGTAGGGGGAACAGTCCCTATTCTGCTCTGTGTCAATATGTCATATGTCAGGTATCAATCCATATCCATTGTGATTTAGGAATGTTAGGTGATTTCTGCCCTTTATGGATTAAAACCAGACTCTGCATCAACTGTGTAATTTTCCATGGGAGTTTTGCCATGGATCCCCCTCCGGCATGCCACAGTCCAGGTGTTAGTCCCCTTGAAACAACTTTTCCATCACTATTGTGGCCAGAAAGAGTCCCTGTGTGTTTTAAAATTCGCCTGCCCATTGAAGTCTATGGCGGTTTGCCCGGTTCGCGAACAGTTGCGGAAGTTCGCGTTCGCCGTTCGCAAACCGAAAATTTTGTGTTCGCGACATCACTACTGGTGATGTGTCAGGATGAAATGAAAGGAAGCAGTGTAACATAGCATATAGTGAGAGGGGGCCCAGCCAGCACCTTCTTGTCTTTCCAGCTCTCTCACTGCCACTTTCGCAAGACCGGCCCGATGGCCACAGGGTTCGCATGGATTGGCGTGACAAGCAGCTGGAAAGAGAATATGGCGCTGGCTGGGCTCATTCTGCATTTTACAGGCTGGGCCCCTTAGAAACATAGAATGTGACGGCAAATTAGAACCATTCGGCCCATCTAGTCTGCCCAATTTTTTAATACTTTCATTAGTCCCTGGCCTTATCTTATAGTTAGGATAGCCTTATGCCTATCCCACGCATGCTTAAACTCCTTTACTGTGTTAACCTCTACCACTTCAGCTGGAAGGCTATTCCATGCACCCACTACCCTCTCAGTAAAGTAATACTTCCTGATATTATTTTTAAACCTTTGTCCCTCTAATTTAAGACTATGTCCTCTTGTTGTAGTAGTTTTTCTTCTTTTAAATATAGTCTCCTCCTTTACTGTGTTGATTCCCTTTATGTATTTAATTGTTTCTATCATATCCCCCCTGTCTCGTCTTTCCTCCAAGCTATACATGTTAAGATCCTTTAACCTTTCCTGGTAAGTTTTATCCCGCAATCCATGAACCAGTTTAGTAGCCCTTCTCTGAACCCTCTCTAAGGTATCAATATCCTTCTGAAGATACGGTCTCCAGTACTGTGTACAATACTCCAAGTGAGGTCTCACCAGTGTTCTGTACAATGGCATGAGCACTTCCCTCTTTCTACTGCTAATACCTCTCCCTATACAACCAAGTATTCTGCTAGCATTTCCTGCTGCTCGATTTAGAGGTTGGGGGTTGGGGGTCTTGGGACAGCTTAAACTTTATTTTTAAGTTAAGCCCTAACTAACCTTAAAATAAAGTTTATGCTGCCCCCCCCAAAACCTCTAAATAAAGTTGTCCCCTAGCCTGTGTCAGGGCTGCAAGGGTTAAAAAAAAAAAAAAAAAAAAATTGTGCCTGTTGTTGATCCTGCCAGCCAAGACTCCGGGGATTGTTCAGGGTTTGGCTGGGGCTGGATCAGCAACAGGGGAGGGAGGGTCTACATGTCACCCCTACAGTCCTACTCCTTCTTCCATTCTAATAGATGGAGAGGGGAGGAGCAGATGGGGGCGGAGTCATGTTGTAACCGAGTAAACTTGCAGAAGCCAGACACAGAGAGATGGATGCAGGTTTTCATGAAGTAAGAGGTCTTTATTAACATACCGATCGGGGCTCAGATGAACTAACATTCCAAAACAGGTCTGAGGGACAAACACATGGAGTACATGCTTTTTACAGAACTATAACTCCTCCCATTAATAGCTCCACCCACACATACCATTAACCAATCAGTGGACAGGATTTGGATTTCTTCATATAGGCAGACCACATGGCTCATCCGAAACAAAGGAGAAAGGAGTGTGATTTCAGTACATGCTCAGTACATTGATGACTGTATCTTAGCTATGTGTAACTAACTAACTGATACAACATACACATGTCACGTGGTGCCAGCCCTGTCTGGATGTGCTGACTGGTGGCTGCACCTCCACATGGTGCAGCCACCAGTCTGTACTGCTCCCCTAGCTTTTGCTGGACCAGCTCACCAGCTCATGCAGGGACAGAGCTATCCTTGGGCACTGTACAATAGATGGAGTAACAGACAAGTATTTGCAACAAGAAAAGTTGGATGCACAGGAACAGATGATGTTGAGGGCTCTGCTCAAACAAGCTTAAAGGTCGTGGGGTAAAGTGACAAAAGAGGTAAGGGTAGAATGTATTTTATGTATGGGCGAGTGATGGCCTGCAGGGGCTGGCAGGAGTAATTTTACCTTTTGGACTCAGCCCCAAGCCATAATGGCCCACCAAGCATTTCCATGGTTTGCACGTCTGCCTGTTTGGGGCTGGCCGAAATGCTCCAAAATAACCTGTGGTGAGCTCTGACCTAGAAGATTAATGAAAGAAAAAATAAGAACGAAAAAGCACCAGAACCACAACAGTACAGATCCCTAGGCACATTTCATCAGTCGAAGGGTTATTGTGCTAGGGTAGAGTATGGCAGAGAGCCATCAGAAATTTTGGGGCCCGTGACGCAGCCCAAAGTCTGGGTCCCCAGAGGCCCACCTCTGAGCCTGCCTACATGGCTGCCCCCAAGTCCACCTACATGGCCTGCCCCTAAGGCCACCCACAAGGGTGAAGTGTGTGTACTGAATTTAGTGTATGTGTAGTGGATGCAAAGTTCTTGAGTAAAGTGGTTGTAGTGTGTGTGTGTTGTGGATGCAGTGTTTATAGTGCATGCAGATTGTGTGTTTGTGTAGTGGATATAGTGTATGTAATGTGCATAGTGGATGTAGTGTGTTTAATAAATGCAGAGTGTATGTTTGTGCTGTGGATGTAGTGTTTGTGTGTAATAGATGAAGTGTGTATAGTGATTGCAGAGTGTGTGTAGTAAATGGAAAGTTTGTTTGTGTAGTGGATGATGTGTGTATGTTGAATGCAGTGTGTCTGTTTGTGTAGAGAATGCTGTGTGTATTTGTGGAGTGAATGCAGTTTGTGTAGTGGATGGTGTGTGTGTGTGTATGTGTGGTGGATGTGTCTTTATGTTTGACATATGCAGTGAGGGTATTTTTTTTTTCTTTTAACTTGTATTATTAAAAAAAAATAATAATATCTCCCCCCCACCTGCCTCTTACCTGTAGCTAGGGAGGGAGACACTGGATTCCCTGGTGGTCTGGTCGTTGAGTCAGCTGGTTGGGCCAGCAAAGGCTCTGCTTTTGTCATGAGCCCTGCATGCATTGCTGCGGAGCGTTAACATGGCAACTCGTGGCAAAGCTTTACAGCCACAGCGCCAGAGAGGGAGGTGAGTGTGAAGCCAACAGGGCCCGCAGAGGCATATACATATATGTAGTCGGAACATAATTCGTATATGAAAATAGAGAAGAGGGGGAAAAGTTGGTAGTGATGTGCCGAAACCAACGTACGGGTAAGCCTGTAATAAAGAGGGCCCACCAGAGGTAATGTAATGATGATAGTAAGTTTATTAGAGGGAGTGGTGGGAGGGGTCACTCTAACAGGAACCAGCATAGGTAAGCAGCGGGGTATAGCTTTTATAGGGAAAACTCTTTCCACAAATTCAGGCCTATGGCCTTTTACTTGTATTCGGAACTTAATTCGTATATGAAAATATAGAAGAGGGGGGAAAGTTGGTAGTGGTGTGCCAAAACCAACATATGAGTAGGCCTGTAATAAAGAGGGCAAAAGATATTGCAGAAAACACACTTTATTCATAATTTACAACGCTAGACCTTTGAATGCTTTCCTGATTTCTTTCTCAGGATGTGGAATATAAGTGCTGTAAACCGAGGATTTCCAGCTGCCCAGTCTTTTGATAATATGGACTGGAATGTCCGTGCTGGAGGCTGCCCCAATTCTGAATGAATGACCGGAAGCAGCGGCCGGGTTATGTCCCAATCTTAGCACTAGTGTTCTAACGTGGTTTGTGAATTTTGAAGTGGTAAGTGGGTGTCTGTGAAGAAGTAGTAGGGGCGGGTTAGATGGGAGACTTAAGTTTGTGGATAGAAATAAGTCAAGCATTTTAACGGGACACCAGAGGTTCTCTGTAGGAAACAGAGGGATTGTATTAGGGTAGTTTGTGTGATTGGTTTTAGATGAGTGTATTGATACCACGTAATGGTCACCGTGTTTGGTTATGTACGATAGTTTTAAACAGGATCTGATATCCGTTTGACGTATCACAGTAAACTCTTGGGGTCTGAGGAAGCCGTAGAAAGCGAGGTATATGGCTACTTTGATGAAAGAGTTAGTCTGGGTGTTAAAGGGATTTGTGTCCAATAAGTCTGACATGTTCCTGAATATGGTATCGTCTATTGGTAGTTGGAGGTCGATCTATTTTGTTGATGACTTTGAGAATAGATTTGATAGGGTACGTGGAAAGAAAAGGTGGGTGATTGGGAAAGGTAGTGAGGACGTGGTACTGTAAACCTGTAAGATATAATTTAATAGAGTTATGTGCTAATTTAAGGTTTAGATGGCAAAAAGAGGCAAAAGCCACCATGGTCTGGATAGAATAATTCTCTGAAACGTGGAACTCCCAACAAAATTTGTGAAACACAGTCAAAGCCCTGTCGTAGGCTGTTTTGGTGTTGGTAGACAAAGCGTTACGTGAGAGTGACCGTGCGTGGGTCAACAATCTAGTCAATCCATAGTTAACTCTGGCAATATCGGTATTCTGGATGGGTGCTGGTTGGTGACGGGATAAACCTTGCAGAATGCCTGAAAGTTAGATGGGACAAAGCGTCAGCGGCCATATAATGGATTCCGGAAATGTGTTTGCATGCTATAAGAACTGTAGTTTGGTGGCCATCCACGTCAATACTGTATTAACCGTGTAATGTTTGAGTAGGAAGCGTGCCCTTATTAATGATTATGCAAGATGCTAAATCTGAGAAAATGCTTGACTGCCTTACCGGTCCAGAGATTGTAGCCTAGCACGAGTGACCTGCTGCGTGGACTTAACAGGAGAGTCCTCGGTCAGTGGGGGAATGAACATAGCTATGCTGTTCTGCTCTGCTGGGAAGAGCTACCCCATGATTAAATTGGTTATGGCTAGTGGTTGAGGGCTATGGTGCCATCGTCTGGTCTGCCGGGGAGGAGTGAGTAGCTTGGAAAAGCAGGATCTCCTTTGTGAAATGATACGCATCGCAAACTTAGGTATCCCATTAGGGACTGGGGGTCCCCACGAGTACTAGAACCTTTGGAGGAACTGGTCCAGTTCTTGACTGATGCATACCAACTTCACAATGGGGAGGTGTGCCTGACTGGACAATGGGTCGAGTGAGATACCCGGAAATACCAAATGTCTTGTGGCCTGTTGTATGACATTAGAGAATGGGGCACCTAGTGCCGAAATCAGTGCAGTGGCTAAAGATACTACGTGGAGGGAGGGGTCCTACCCGGAAATACCAAATGTCTTGTGGCCTGTTGTATGACATTGGACAATGGGGCACCTAGTGCCGAAATCAGTGCAGTGGCTAAAGATACTACGTGGAGTGAGGGGTCCTACCTGATTGGTAAATTCGACCAATTGTTTATGGTTGCGGGGCATCTGACCATATTCAGAATTCCTGCAAATGTAACGAACAGCTTTGGGCTGCTCCTGAAGCTGAAACGTGAGTCTAGTGGCGAGGAAATAATTTCCCTTCATTGAATGCCATGTGTATGCCAGAGAAACAGATGGATTGGTAGTAATCTTAGAGATGTTAATTATATTTGTCTTACTCTGGAGAATGAGGAGCTGACAAATCGATAATCAAAAGAGTTTTATTAGAGGTGTTGTTGGTAACCCTACCCATAGGGATAGATTGCCATGTAGAAACAGGGAGTTTGTGGAAAGGACCGAGCATAAATTCTGATGGGTCTCTCTCCGTAGCAACTTGTCAATGGCAGATGAGTAGTTTTTGCAGAGAGAACATTTTAGGACTACCAGAGCCTGTTGGGAGTGCTACTAACCCGGTGTGGAAACCCACAGCAAAACCAGAAATAGAATATTGCACCAGGTGAGGGGAGGGGTGGGTATGTAAATGCTAACTAAGGTGTCAGTGTTTTTTCCTCCATCAGTCATTTCCTAGGGAAAAGCTTAGAAGGGCACATGGCTTTTGTATGTGCCCTGAAGCAGATGGAGCAAATGTGCAACAACCTGCAGGCATTGTAGTTACATGCTCCAGCATTAAAGTTGTTACATATTTGTGCCTTGCCCAGGAATACTACTGGTCTGCCCAGCTTATCTCTCTGTCCCCTATCCTGACTGACGGAGGGGTGGTATGTAGAGTGTTCTGCTTCGCAGGGACAAAAATTGGAGGAGTGTGAGATAGAGGAGCAAACTGCACAAGACGGGGGTCTCAAGCCAGTGAAATGCCCACAGAACAACTCTGTGTCCAACTGACTCCAATCGATGCGGGTGTTGAACTGGGCCAGAGCCACTGCTGCATTAGATGAAATTGACCTGTGATAGTCATAGAAGGCGAAACCCCCGTACTTGTGCCCTAAGTCCTCCACCTTGTGTAGGTAGAGGTCAAATTCCTCTCGCTTCTGAGGTTATACAGAGCAGATGACATCCCTGTCTAGTCCGAAGCAGAGAACGAATTCGGGGATGGAGAGCTTTTTATTGAGACGTGGGTCACTAGTTTTGAGGAACACCGACATCTCTCCAAAACTAAAAGCTCTATTCTCTAGAATATCCTGAGAAGCTTTGAGGAGACAGACTAGGCTAACATCCTTGCCATCCAGAATGTCTTTCCTAATGGAAGCTGGAACGGAATTAACAGGGTTGACACTGTGAGAAGTGGAGGGAGTGACAGTAATTTCCCTACCTTGCGTGTTTGGAGGTGCAGGTGCTGGGCTTGGAGTGTGAACTGCGGAGGTAACCATGGATTATGGTTTCTATCTTGGTGATCCTCTCATTAAGTGACTGAAGGGTGGACAAGATGGATGACAAAGTGTCTTGAAACTGTCCCAAATGGCTGACATTAGGCTCCTGAGAACTTGTGCCAGGCCTGGGATCATTGGACTGGACGGATAATAACTTAAAGAGTTCTGCTTTCCTTGCTGTGGCGGGGAAGGAAACATTCCTACGGCGTAGTTCTGCCACCAATTTAAGGATGGTCCAGGATCTCATAGATCCAGGGGTAGTGGTTACGAGGGATACGGCTGGTGAGATAGGTCTAATAGGTGTACTGGGCCCGGGGGGTGGGGGGGGGAGGGGACTCTGGAGAGACAAGTTGTCATCATGGAGTGATTCTTGCGACATTCTATGAAGAGATTAGCAAACACAAAATGTTTGAGCCACAGGTGAAATACTGTATAGGACTGGCTTGCTAGCTAGTACCAGTGGCGAAGAACTTAACTAACCGTGATAGGTGAATCCCTGCTAGTTGCCAAGTGGCGCGGAGAGGCTCTACCAATGATTTGGCCCGTGGGGAAATGTGGCCACCGAACGATGTTGTGGGATGTTGGAGTCTCGGTGACAGTATAGAGAAAAAACTTTTGGCCGTGGCATGTGACATTCTAAACCAACCCCTGTAGAAGGGGATATGAGGTCCTTTCACTAACGTGGGCCGTGTGGGCGATACCTCCATATGAGGTGGGTGTGGGGCCTCATGGGAACTAGAATTTAAAGTATTAGGGCCAGGTCCTGTCCCTTGCAGCCAGTTCTCTATCTCTGGCTGGGGCTTGTCTTATAGGAAACCAGCGTAAACTTAACCGTACGTACCTAATAACCAGATAAGAAAGACCCTGAGTGGAAGCTGGAGGGATGATGCAGGATTAAAGATGCCTATTTTGAAAGAGGATGAATTAATAAACTAATGATAAGTGGAGTAGTGGTTAACCCAGTGAATATACATATAAATGTACCCTTAAGTTAGCCTAAGAGAGAACTCTTATGGGATAGGAGTCTCTAATGTGCACCTGAAAAAAAAAATTGGGATGTGTGATAAGTAGTTATGTATAAATGTAAAACAGAACGAACATATTCGTTTTTTCTTCTTTTTTGATAGGTTTTGTAGTAGCCCTATGTGTCTAAAGTTTGTCAAAGCTGGAATAGATAACACAACAGGAGATTTGTAAGATATCGTATAGAGGTTCCTGAAAGAACGTGAGATGTAATAAAACAAGCCCCTATACGGAGCATTGACGTGTAAACATAAAAGGCAGTACGAGGCCTTGATGTACCGGTTATGATTGAATATGAGCGTAAGGAAATGAGCATAAGGAAATGGAGATACCTGAAACAAAGTTGGCCGGAAGAACAATGTTGTCCCAGGTTGAACCAGGAATTTGTTGATCCTAGAAACAGGCACCTAAAATACACGTATGATATAAGGACACTATAAGTACTGTGCAAAGGAAAAAAAATGTATATATAATATGGCTTAGTATGTAATTGTGTTTGAGCTAACAGATGTAAGATAAAATGACAGATTATTGAAAATAGTATCCTGTGAGGAAATCCAAATGATTTGTGAGCCACCTTATAACCGTGCGGGTGGAGTTTATTGTGTAAGTAACTTGGGCAGGCTGGTGCAGGAAAGTAATGTGCCTGGCTCGTAAAATCCAGCGAATTAACCTACATATATGTGCAAGAACAAAGGGAAGTGTCTGTGATATTTTAATTAATATTTAGGAATAGTAACAAATCGTAGAAACAAATAACAGTGGTAGTCTTTAAGTATGCTAGGGTTTTTAACGGCATATGATATAGCCAACTTATAAATGACATGGTCATGACACGGTGCACACACTAAGTGTAAGAAACAGGGGAACAATTTCCGTGATTTAAACAAAATATTTTTATGAATAGTATTAAACGAAATGGATTTGAATTAAAGGAATTTAAACGAAAGGTTTACATGAATGGAAATTAAATAAAAGGCTTTTAGATGAATGTTTTAACGAAATGATATAAATGAACTGGATTCATATGAACTGATATAAACGAAATGATATAAACGAAATGGATTCGTACAAATTGATTTAAACGAAATGATATAAATGAAATGGATTCATATGAATTAATTTAACCCCTCAAGGACGGAGCCAAATGTACAAGTTGTGATCAAAACAAAAAACGTAAACAAAAACTTGAATTTGCGCTATATGTCTGTTCAGGTGTAATTCACCTCTTTCATATTATGTGCACCCACACTTATTATATATCATTTTATTCAGGGGAAACAGGGCTTTCATTTGACATCAAATATTTAGCTATAAAACATAATTTAATATGAATAAAATATAAAAAAATGGGAGAAAATAAGAATTTTAAAAAAATGTTTAGTTCTACGTGACATTCTAACTGTGCTGTCTGAAAAAAAACAGCTTCCTGCTGAGTGACGCAGAGCATTAGCAATGCAGTCTGGGCCCCCCAGGACTGCTGGGCCTGTGACAACCATCATGGTTGTCACCCCCTGATGTCGGCCCTGTTGTATGGGTTAATGTTTTGTGTAGTGTGGTGTCTTATAGTGTATAGAGTATAGAGTAGAAAAAACTGCTATGCAACTAATCATAAAGATAATACTCTAGTTCTCTATACTTAAGTTCAATTTAAATCATATTATAACCCCTTACAATGATTCACTAAAATTATTCACATGTTGCTTAGCTGGATGCCTCTTAAATAATGAAATACTAGCCCTTTATACTCCTTAATTGATATAAACAAAGGCAGATTAACATTTATCACACAAAAGAAGTGACGCACCACATAAATGTTACACAAAAACAATAGACACACCTTGGATGCTGCTACAAGTGCACTGACCTTTAGATCTTGTAATCTCCAAGAAGGCCAGAAAATCATTACCTAAAATGCACAAAATAAGATATGCATTTCCCCTTTTTGTCTGTTGTAACCAAGAATTAATTTTACAACAAAACACGAAAAATAAGGCACAACCTCTCCCCCTCCCCTCCTCTTGTTATTGGTTTATGTTTCTGAAAATAAAGCTTTGCTGAAACCTTCCATGTCCGTCAGAGCTAGACATACAAGGGAATTTGAAAAAATATTACCTCTCCACCACCAGTGACGTATTGGAGCCATTTAGGCTCAATAGTCATAAGACTAAATTTTAGCTACCTGACTGAAGGAGAATAAGTAATGATCTGAGTATATTTTAAAACAAGACATACTGTACAAATTGAGATCATTTATACCACTTTTCCCATAAATATTACTGCAAAGAGGGAAATGAGCCAGCTCCCAGGCAACACAGAAGCATGCTGTCTGTAACGTTAAAACCCAATACGCAGAGTAAAAACCACCAGAACAGAGACAGAAAGAAAGTCCCTAAACCGGTCTTTAGAATGGCCAGATAAAATAGAAACTACAAGAAATGCCAGAAACAAGCCAAGGTCAAGGGAAGCCAGAAATACACAATAGCGAGGAACATAGCCGAGTCAGGGAAACCAGAAATAAGAATAGTCAAGAGCAAGCCAGGTCAAAAACCAAAGAACGATCAAAAGAATACAGGAACGTGCTGAGGGGACACTAGGAACACAAGGCACACTAGGAACCACAACAGGGCACTGATATGATTGGGGGTGCGATTATCATAAGCACTCCCCCAAAAGGTACGTGTTCATTGAGCTTTCTTGTTTAGAGCTCTTCCAAACTCATGGCGTCATACACATGTCCCGCCTCTTTGAAAGGGGCGGGCGCATAGTGGCCGGCGTCCCTGATACTTAATGCATCCTTTCCCGGCGTGGGAGCGGCGGTCCAACCAATCCCGATGTCAGCAGATAGGCAGACCGATAAGGTAAGTGGCTGAAGGCTTACATAACCCCCCCCCCCCTCTTGAACCGCCCACTTCCACCACAACAGGAGCAAAAAAATGGTCCAGTGAACTTATTGCAAGAAAGGGGTTTCAATAACGAAACATGAAAGGTATTAGGGATACGCAAAGCAGAGGGAAATTGTAACCTATACGAACCTGGGGTCACACGTCTCAATATCTGACAGGGGTCTATGTAACGAGGATCCAATTTCTTGAAAGGCACTTTCAGATTGATATTCTTGGTACTGAGCCAAACCCTATCACTCACTTGAGAAGTCGGAGCTGCTTGTCGGTGTCTGTCGGCGTATTTTTTCTGCAAGGCTACTTTATGAGTCAGGATATGTTGCTCCCACGTGACTCTCTGGTCACCCAAATAGTCCTTTACAGACGGTATCTCCAATGAAGGAAAGACAGCCGGATGAACAGAAGGATGGAAGCCATAGTTGAGGTAAAAAGGACTGCAGCTCATGGACTCTCGTTGGGTACAATTGTGAGCAAACTCAGCCCAGGAAGCAGTGTCGCCCAGTTATCCTGGTTGTCAGAGTTAAAACAATGTAGGTACTGTTCCAAGGATTGGTTAGTCCTCTCAGCAGCACCATTAGATTGATGGTGATAGGCTGAAGAATGACATAACTTGATACCTAGTTGGTTAGTAAATGCCTTCCAGAATCGAGAGATAAATTGAGGACCTCTATGGGACACTATCTCTTCTGGAATGCCATGTAAGTGGAATACTTCTCTAGCAAACATATCCGCTAATTCGATAGACGAGGGAAGCTTAGGCAAGGACACAAAATGTACCATCTTGGAAAACCTATCCATGATAGTTAAGACAATATTATGGCCCTCCGATTTAGGTAAATCTACTATAAAATCAATGGATATGCTAGACCAGGGTTTTTTTAGGTATGTCCAAAGGTTGCAACAGACAGCAGGGAAAGACATGTGGGGTTTTAGATCGGGCACATACGTGACAAGTTTGCACATAATC
This sequence comes from Pelobates cultripes, assembly GCA_933207985.1. NCBI lineage: Eukaryota > Metazoa > Chordata > Amphibia > Anura > Pelobatidae > Pelobates > Pelobates cultripes. The sequence goes on along the minus strand of OW240917.1, from coordinate 86,619,781 downwards.
CTTAACATCCTGCCTAATAGAAGGCCACCAAAACTGAG
>OW240917.1:86597243-86614743 GCA_933207985.1 Pelobates cultripes | reverse complement strand
TAGGAATAGTCAAGACCATGCCGGGTCAAAAACCAAAGAACGATCAAAAGAATACAGGAACGCACTGAGAGGACATTAGGAACACAAGGCACACTAGGAACCACAACTTAGGGCACTGATTTGGGGGCAGACTGGGGTTCTATATGATTGGGGGCGCGATTATCATAACCATGCCCCCAAAAGGTACGTGTTTGTTGAGCTCTCTTGTTTAGAGCTCTTCCGACCTCATGGCATCGGTATGCATGCGCCTTTATAAAAGGGGCGGTCGCATAGCGGCCGACGTCCCTGATGCTTAATGCATCCTTCCCGGGAGCGGCGGTCACTTCGATCCTGAAGTTGGCAGATCTGCGGACCGATAAGGTAAGTGGCTGAAGGCTTACAGAAGCTGGCACCCATGGAGGCTTACACTTTGGCTTCCTGCAACCAGGACAAATTGCCTGCCACAATACCCACCTTTTCTCAGATATCTACACTAGGGCATACTGCTAAAGCTGACATAAATACAGACAAAAGGACAACTAAAATTAACATAAAGGCCTTGTTACATGAGTGTCATGTATTCATCTTCACCTTTTGGTGTTTGCAGTGGAAATTGCCTTCCTAGTGGTAATGGAGGTGCCACTCAGCGGTCCTGCGCCAGTGTGCCTGACTTCTGCAACATGTCGTGAATGCCGGCCGCTGCGGATCCATGCTGTAGCGGAACCCTGGTCTCTCACAGACTATTTCCGCTGTTAGTCTAGGTGTGGCTCAGGAACAAGTAGTAACCCCAGGAGAAACATCCACAGTAATAGAATAATCCAACAGCATAGCAAGGACAATCAGCAATACAATCCAATTAATTAATTTATTTATTTATTATTGCTATTTATAAAGCGCACACAGATTCCACAGCGCTGTACAATTAGTTGAGAAACGTACAATATACACAAACAAATACAAGAGGTAAGAGAGCCCTGCCCGTAAGCTGATATCTAGCCATTGGTATTTGGTAATTAGTACAGTATCCAATAGTGTAACTGTTACCTCCCACACATCTCCTCCCCTCAGTGTGACACATAATCCACTTATACATACTGCAGTTTTACACGATTTCTGGGTGTACCCCAAAACAGTCAGATAGAATTATGTACCCTGGTAGCCCTGATCTGGGTGACTAACATTCAAAATTCACCCAGATCGGACCAGGGGTTCGGGAGTTAGGTGGAAGAGGCAATTTGACCGACCGCACATGAGGTAGTATCCGAAAAAGGCTCTATGTGTTTTGACCTTGCAGTCGGTCTCTGTTCGGGAGATAAAATGCATAGAAATACTTGCCATCCAAAGTTAAATCTGTATTCGTATTAATTCCCTTGTTCGGGACATTTATTTTACCGAACGAGGGGCTGGTTGGCCCCTCCGTTCGGGAGTTACGGAGCTCTGGAGGTCTCAGCTGTGTTTGCCTAGTCGAGTGTCCGATTTTAGTTCCAGACACTCGACGGCAAAACACAACTGTTCGAGATTTTAAGATGACCGCTGTGACGAGACCAATCTCGCCACATTGCATTGGAGAAGCCTGGTTGCTCGCCTGCTGCCTTTGGACTATGGTCCCCTGTTAAAAGACATCTTTTTTACCTGCAGAAAAGCTTCATTCGTGCTTTTCTGCCTGGGGTTTGGTAGTTTTGGTTGAATGTGTTATACCCCAGATAGGAATCCAATGGAGCCCATTCGTATGAAACTGACTGTAAAGACTTTGGCTCCATGGCGATTAAACTGTATTTGTGTGGTCTGAGCGCCATTCACTTAATAATGTGCGCTCAGACCTGAGCTATCTGGGGATATGTTACATGTAATGAATGTGACTTTATGTATTTTAAAGTGTTTTGTGTCTTTTTGCAACCATGTGCTTAATGGAGTCTTGTGTCTGTCCTGGGAGATAATTGAATTACTCTCCAGGATAGAAGACTCTGAAACTGGTTTGGGCCAGAAAGCCATGCTTCATTTAGTCACAAAAGGACATTTTACTAACTTTTGAACCCCTTGTCTGATTCATGCCATTTTTTCGAATTTGAATTTTTTATTGACTTTTTCGAGTATGCGAACTTGGGGGTACAGAAAGGAAGGGGAGACAGGTTATCAACATTCGTGTTTAAGCAGTTGTGCAGGTAGACATTTATACCATTATACCAATATACCATTATACAGTTATACAATTATCCACTTTTACGTGGGTTCCCAGGTATATGTATATTTCCCCGCTAATCACCATTCGCGTGTAAACAGTTGTACGGTTATACAGTTATACTCTTATACCATTATATCATTAGACTGTTGTGCATGGGCTCCTAGGTATATTTACATTTCCCCGTTATGTGGTTGACAAAGGTTGTCCCTGGCGTATCTCCCACTACCTGTTGCATGATGTAATCTGGGGCGTTTGCTTGCACACCTAGTGGATGCTGGCGACGCCACCTTTTGTGGGCCTTGATGGGTGGTTTGCTTTCTGCCCACTAGTGTGGTTATAGCTTATCTCCAGCTTCCCGCCCTCATACCTCGGATACCGTGCTAGCCTTCCAAGTCTTGTGTGCCTCAAGTATATGAATGCGTTTCCCAAATTGTGCCGCTGTCATAAGTTCGTACTCCCAGTTTTGTTCTACCTGTTTTATCACATCCTGGATAGTGGGGGTTATTGTTTTTTTCCACAACCTGGATATCGTCAGGTTTGCTGATATGAGGGTGTGATAGAGAATCGTCCTAATGTGCTTCGGAATGCCCTTGGGCAACATAAACAAGATGCATGTTTGTGGGTTATCTAACCTGGGTGTCGGATGTATTTTTTGTAAATGTTGGGTCACCTCCTTCCAAAATGGGCTAAGTGTGGCGCAGGACCACCAGATATGTAGCATGGTCCCCACCTCACTCCCACATCTCCAGCATTTGTTGGTAGTGTTTGGCCACATCTTTTGGAGTTTGTCAGGTACTAAGTACCAGCGGTACAATAGTTTGCGTTGTAGTTCTAGGTGTGTGTGGCATGCTGTGAGTCCCTGGTGCGCCAGATATGCCCGGTCCCATGTGTCTTCTGGAAACGTCTGGCCTAGCTCTTGGTGCCACGCCTGTTTGATCTTATCTAGTGTTTGTGTTCGTGTTGCTATTAGCTCCTGGTATCCCCATGATAGGGTTTTCCCCAGTGTCTTTTTGCCCACACAGTGTTTTTCAAGTCTCGTCATATTCAGTTCATCGTCCCATTTATCTTCGGGGTCTAGTTTACTTGAGACGTAGGACTTTAGTTGCATGTATTCCTCCTGAATTGCCGGTAGGGATTTCAGTCGCCCCCTGTCTATCACCTGATATATATGGTGTATCCCCCCTTTCACCCATGTCTCCCACGGGAAAGTTGGGATGTCCAGCCCTACTGTTTGGATTGGTGTGGCCATGGGAAGCTTTTGTTTTGCCACCAGTTTATCTCTTATTTTGTGCCATATTTGTAGAAGGGTCTGGGTGCTGGGCAAGAGTTTGTCCCGGGTGTGCTTAGGGCAGTTTCCTTGCCATATCAGTGCTCGTAGGTCCCTTCTGGGTGCCCAGTGCGCTTCTATGGCTACCCATTGTGGTGCCTTGGCGGTGAGGTTTATTTGTGTTATGTTATGGAGGTATGCTGCTCTATAGTAAGCCGTTAAGTTCGGGAGGCCTAACCCCCCCCTGCGGACTGTCTGCTGTAGCGTCCCTGCTGCCACTCTTGCTTTTTTCCCCTCCCAAACGAAGGCACGGATGGTGTGCTGCATATTTTTGAGGTATTGCTTTGGTAGGGGTATCTGTAGCGTACGGAAAAGGTATTGGATTTTTGGTATTAGCAACATTTTGACTGCTGCTATGCGTCCTGTCCATGACAGGTATTTTCCCTTCCATGCTTGCATGGAGTCTGTGAACTCTTTGTGCATGCGTACATAGTTGTGGTGGAATAATTTATCAGGGTTTTTTGTAAGTTTGAGGCCCAGAAAGGTTAGGTGGTCGTTTCTCCAGTCTAAGGGGAATGCCTCTCTCAGTCTGGACGTGAGGTTTGTGCCTAGATGCATCCCCAATGCTTGTGTCTTGGTGACATTCAATTTGTAATATGATACTTCACCATATGATTCTATGTGTAGCATCAAATTTGGCAGGGAGATTAGGGGCTGTGTGAGCGTTACTAGGATGTCATCTGCAAATAGATTGAGATTGTACTCCCTGTCTCCTATTGTGATGCCCTGTATGGATGGTTCCGCCCTTATCGCCGCTGCAAGGGGCTCCAGTGCCAGGATATATAATAGTGGGGACAAGGGGCACCCCTGCCTGGACCCATTCGTTATGTTGATTTGTTTGGACACAAATCCTGCATTGAGTACCCTTGCTGTGGGGTGGGAGTATAGTGCTTTTACCCCATTTATAAATGATCTAGGGAACTGTACTTTTGGAGCACTGCTTCTAGAAAAGGCCAATTAAGGCGATCAAAGGCCTTTTCTGCGTCCAAGGAGAGTAAGACACCCTCCGTCCGATTTCGTCTTAGGCTGTGTATGAGGTCGATCACTTTCCTCGTGTTGTCTGATCCCTGTCTACCTGTGGTAAAGCCCACCTGGTCATCATGTATCAGTGTAGGGATGATGTGTTTTAGCCTGTTTGCCTGTATTTTAGCGTAGATTTTTGTGTCTGTGTTTAGTAAGGATATTGGCCGGAAGTTTTGACTACATGTGGGTGGTTTGCCTGGTTTGGGAAGTGTTATAATGTGGGCTCCTAGCATGTCTGCTGGGGCTTCTGCTTTTCGGGTGATGGCATTAAAGGTGTTTGTTAGGTGTGGTGCAAGAGTGGCAGCAAATCGTTTATAGTACGCGTTGGTAAACCCATCGGGTCCTGGTGCTTTCCCCTTGGGGAGGCTCGCTATTACCTGTAGCACTTCTTCCTCTGTGATAGGGGCTTGTAGGCCCTCCCTCTGGTCCTCAGTAAGGCCCGGCAGTGAGATACCCTCCAGGTATCGTTCTATTCGTGTTTGTGACGGTTGGGGGGTATTGGGGTCCCGACCCAGGTTGTACAGGGTCGTATAGTAGTCGGCGAACACGTCGCTGATGTCTTTGGGTGTAACCCTTTTTTCCCCTTCTGAGTTCAGTATGAATGGGATTTTTGTTTGTGCGTTCCTTTGTGACAGTCTCCTCGCTAAGAGTTTGCTGGCTCTATTTCCCTGGGTGTAGTGGGCTGCCTGAAGCTTCCGCATTGTGAACCCCATTTTTACTAGGTCATGTTTTTTGCCTTCGTCTTTTACTCGTTTAATTTGTTCTAGGAGCTGTGGGGTTGGTGTGAGTTGGTTCTGTTTGGTTAGATTGTAGAGGGTAGTCAGCCATTCTTTTCTTTTTGTTTGGGTTGCCCTTTTTATTGCACTTGCTTTCCCTATAAGGAGTCCCCTTACAACTGGTTTGTGGGCCTGCCACAGTGTTTCTGGTGATATGTCTGGAGTTGTGTTCGTGTCAAAGTAGTTGGAGAGGTCGTCTTTGACTGTGTCACAGTATTGTCGGTCTGTCAGTAGAGATTCATTTAATCTCCACGGGCTTCGGTGCTTGTAGTCATATGCGTCGCATAGCACTAAGGTTATTGGGGCATGGTCTGACCACGTTATGGTACCTATCGTGCAGGACATGATGTGGTTGAGGTGGGCACCTTTTATATAGTACCCGTCAATACGCGAGTAAGTGTTATGTACTTGAGAGAGGAAGGTGTAGTCCCTCTCCCCAGGGTGTTGCAATCTCCATGCGTCGTAGTAATCGTGTTCTTTGAGCAAGCGTACTAGTGGTTTGCATTCCCTCTGGAGGGTAGCTGATCTGGGGGTGTTTAGCTGTACTGTGGTATCCCATTTGGGGTCCAGTATGTGATTGAAATCCCCACATAATATAGTAATGCCCCTCTGGACCGATTGCACTAGTGTGATGACTTTATGTAAGAAATTCCTCTGGTGTGTGTTGGGTGCATATAGGTTGACTATCGTATATTCTAAATTGTTGATTTCGCATATCATGATAATATATCGTCCTTCTTTGTCTATGGATATGTATAACGGTTTGAAGGACACATCCTTGCTGATGAGGATGGATACCCCTTTCGTTTTGGACGTGGAGGTGCTATGGAATTGAGCTGTGTATTGCGCCTGGGCTAGGGTTATTGATTTTTTGAGGTGTGTTTCCTGCAGGCACACTACATCGGGGCATTCCCTGCGCAGATCTCTTATGAGGCAATATCGTTTTACTGGGGTGTTTAACCCTTTTACGTTATGACAGTGTATCTTCATATTTTATTGTGTGGTGTTGAAGTATCTTGCTTTTGACTTTGGGGGTCAGTGTCTGGTGTGCTACCCCTCCCTGGGTCCTATGGTCTCCATCTCGGATATGTGCTACGTGGTCTCCAACCTGTCTGGTGGTGGGGGGAAGGGTGGGGTGGTGTGCAAGGGTGGAAGCAGTCATGCTAACCTTATGCAAGACCTTTGGGGTAAACAGTGCAACATAAAACAAAACATACAATATCACAGTATTACAATTGAACATTTCCCACTGAAGGGTGGGGCACCCATTGTGTGGTGCCATTGGGGTATGTGGTGAACTCTGATGAGTGATGTGTGCGGTGTAGCCAGGTGAGCATGCTATGCCCATTACTCGCTTTCTTTTTGCCTGCGTGCGGTTTGCGGCTAAATGGTGAAAGGTGAGATGGGTATGAGTTCTAGCGTGTCTGGGGTGTAGCGTCTAGACAGGCCTGTGTATAGGTCTGGGCTCCTATCAAGTTGTTGTGAGTGAGTTTTTTTTTTTTTTTCCTCTCTCTGTCTCTATTTAGTGTGCTGGGCACTGACATGTGCCATGTGAATGGTGTGGCTGTGTGTGTTGTACAACGAGTGATAGGGTTTGAGTGTACGTGTCATGTGTGTCAGGTATACTTGCGGCCCATTGTCCGACTGCTCCCTCTGGAGTCTCTGTTAAGTCCCATCTCTTGCTTGGAATCCCTTGGTGGGATCATTTTTTGGCCCTCTTCCACTCCGGAGACAGTCTGCGCTGATCTGCAGCCTTTGCCCCTGCCTGGGTTGGTTGAATGCCCCAGCTGCGCAGTAGTTTGTGGCCTTCCTCTGGCGTGTTGACCGTTGTCAGTGTGCCATTCCTCCTGATCAGCAGGCGGACCGGGTATCCCCACCGGTACTGGACGCCATTGTTGCGCAGGGCCTCTGTGGTCGTTTTGAATTCTTTCCTTTTCTGTAATGTAGCCGCTGACAGATCCGTGAAAATTTTTATGTGGGTGAATTTTTGTGGCAGATCTCTTTGCCCTCTCGTGGCCTGGAGAATTGCCTCTTTTACGTGGAAGTAGTGGAGGTGGGTTAGCACGTCCCTTGGTGTGTCTTGCGGCAGGAACGCTGGCTTTTGGACCCTGTGGTACCTGTCCAGGATCAGCATCTCCGCTGGTAACTCGGGGGTCAGTGCTTTGAAGTACTCCATGAGGAAGGGGTGCAGATCTTGTTGAGACACCTCCTCCGGTATGCCTCTAATTCTCAGATTTTGTCGTCGTGAGCGGTCTTCCAGATCCATGATTTTCCTTTGGGACTGGTCCAGTAGCTGCTGCAGGTTGTGCACTTGGTCTGCCAGCTCGTTATGAGCAGATGTCTGCTCCTCCACGCGCTGTTCCACCCGCGCGGTCCTGTCCCCCAGCTCCTGCACGTCTTTGCTGAGTTCCCTCAGGGTGCTTTGGATGGACGCCAGGATTTTGCTGGACATATCCTCCAAGCATGTCTGCAGAAAGTCTTGCGTGACTGGTAGGTTGTGGGAGCCCGTGGGCGTCCTTAGCGGCAGTGTATCGTTCCCGCCGTCGCCATCTTGGGCCTGGTCCAGGAGGCCTGTAGCTTTCGGCGTCGAGGCTCGGACCGCGAAGAACTCCGACCTGTCGGATTTTTCCGCTTGCTTCTTGTGCTTTGGGTGGGACATCGTTGGGTGAGTCGGGGGTCCCGGTTTTTCCCGCAGGCAATGCTTTTTTTTGTCGCTTTTAGGGCTAGCTGGGAGCAGAGCTCAGTCCCGTGCGTCCATCCGCGTTGCCCGCTAAGCCACGCCCCCTGATTCATGCCATTTTTTAATATGTTGTTCCCCTGAATGGATTGATTGTGAATATGTAATTTTATGTGAATGTGATGTATGGTTTTAGAGTTATGAAAGTTGGGTAGAAAGTATGTTTTAACTGTATGTGTAATTGAGTTTCCTCTCAGGATAAAGGGAGGGAATATGTGGGATGTAACTGTGATGTGATTGGTTGTTTTATACCTCCCTGTGGGTGGTCCTGTATTTGCAAGACTGTAATAAAAACCAGGCTGGGTGTGCCAGCACCTCAGACCACTGCTTGACCCTCAACACGGAGCCTTGTCTCGTCTTTGGGGGGGATTTACTGTATGCTGCTAAGGACTGATTGCCAGGAGTGTAAGCCGCTTGGGAGCTTTTCCTGTTCGTCTGGTAGCAGCAATTCATATGGTTCCTGTTCATGTATTTGGAGTGCTGCCTTATTCCCTTGTATGCCGTTCGGGAGTTTGGAGCATTCACTTGTATGCAGTTCGAGTGTTTGGACCATTCCCTTGTATGCAGTTCGAGTGTTTGGAGCATTCCCTTGTATGCTGTTCGGGAGTTTGGAGCATTCACTTGTATTCAGTTCGTGAGTTTTGGTGATTCTACAGTAGCTGTGCCTGTCTCTGAAAGGGGATTATCGTCTAAGCGGTTTTTTCCCTTTTTGTGCAAAACGGTCCGTTACAAGCGCCGCCAACGGTGGCCACCCAGAGGACAAAGCACACACTGCACTGATTGCCAATTACGGGTTTGCAACATTGTTGCGAACGGTAGTTGGAGGCACACTTATTCCAGGGGTGGTCTGATTGTTCGGTAGTTTCACTCGTATAATAAATGGAGTGATTTTACAGAACAATCAGGCAAATGCTGCATACAATATACATACAGTTGCAAGAAAAAGTATGTGAACCCTTTGGAATGATATGGATTTCTGCACAAATTGGTTATAAAATGTGATCTGATCATCATCTAAGTCACAACAATAGACAATCACAGTCTGATTAAACTAATAACACACAAAGAATGAAATGTTGTCATGTTTTTATTGAACACACCATATAAACATTCACAGTGCAGGTGGAAAAAGTATGTGAACCCCTAGACTAATGACGTCTCCAAGAGCTAATTGGAGTGAGATGTCAGCCAACTGGAGTCCAATCAATGAGATGAGATTGGAGATGTTGGTTACAGCTGCCCTGCCCTATAAAAAAAACAAAAAACACACACACCAGTTCTGGGTTTGCTTTTCACAAGAAGCATTGCCTGATGTGAATGATGCCTTGCACAAAAGAGCTCTCAGAAGACCTACGATTAAGAATTGTTGACTTGCATAAAGCTGGAAAGGGTTATAAAAGTATCTCCAAAAGCCTTGCTGTTCATCAGTCCACGGTAAGACAAATTGTCTATAAATGGAGAAAGTTCAGCACTGCTGCTACTCTCCCTAGGAGTGGCCGTCCTGTAAAGATGACTGCAAGAGCACAGCGCAGACTGCTCAATGAGGTGAAGAAGAATCCTAGAGTGTCAGCTAAAGACTTACAAAAGTCACTGGCAAATGCTAACATCCCTGTTAGCGAATCTACAATACGTAAAACACTAAACAAGAATGGATTTCATGGGAGGATACCACAGAGGAAGCCACTGCTGTCCAAACAAAACATTGCTGCACGTTTACAGTTTGCACAAGAGCACCTGGATGTTCCACAGCAGTACTGACAAAATATTCTGTGGACAGATGAAACCAAAGTTGAGTTGTTTGGAAGAAACACACAACACTATGTGTGGCGAAAAAAAGGCACAGCACACCAACATCAAAACCTCATCCCAACTGTGAAGTATGGTGGTGGGGGCATCATGGTTTGGGGCTGCTTTGCTGCGTCAGGGCCTGGACGGATTGCTATCATCGAAGGAAAAATGAATTCCCAAGTTTATCAAGACATTTTGCAGGAGAACTTAAGGCCATCTGTCTACCAGCTGAAGCTCAACAGAAGATGGGTGTTGCAACAGGACAATGACCCAAAGCATAGAAGTAAATCAACAACAGAATGGCTTAAACAGAAGAAAATACGCCTTCTGAAGTGGCCCAGTCAGAGTCCTGACCTCAACCCGATTGAGATGCTGTGGCATGACCTCAAGAAAGCAATTCACACCAGACATCCCAAGAATATTGCTGAACTGAAACAGTTCTGTAAAGAGGAATGGTCAAGAATTACTCCTGACCGTTGTGCACGTCTGATCTGCAACTACAGGAAACGTTTGGTTGAAGTTATTGCTGCCAAAGGAGGTTCAACCAGTTATTAAATCCAAGGGTTCACATACTTTTTCCACCTGCACTGTGAATGTTTACATGGTGTGTTCAATAAAAACATGGCAACATTTCATTCTTTGTGTGTTATTAGTTTAAGCAGACTGTGATTGTCTATTGTTGTGACTCAGATGATGATCAGATCACATTTTATGACCAATTTGTGCAGAAATCCACATCATTCCAAAGGGTTCACATACTTTTTCTTGCAACTGTACATACGGCAAAATTAAACGAAAGCATATTAAAACATAATTTTGTGGACAGCCCAATGCCATCCGCTACACATGCCATATTATAGCCCCACGTCCGTCCATGGTGTTGACGGCGTCGACATGCGTGTGACGTCACGCAAAAGACGTGCACGCACGTTTTGGGGTCAAAGGCCGGTTATGGCCAATCATATCTGCAGGAGGGTTATTTAAACTAATTTCTCCTTTTACTCATTGCCCTGTCATGGTTTCCCTTTGCTGGTTATCCAAGAGAGTGTTCCCGATCATATTGTTTCTGGTATTTGACTTTGGCTTCGTTTTGACTTTCCTGATTTCTGGTATTCTTGACTTTTTGCTTTTCCTCATCGTTGTCTCATTCTGTATCCCTGACCTCGGCAAGTATTCTGACTATTCTTGAATATGTTAAGTCCAGCCATTCATTATCCTTAGTCCTAGGTGTGATTATTCTGCGTGCTGGATCAATGAGATCAGGAATATGTTCCAGGAGGACATTATAGTGGTGTGGGAGGAGGTGGTCATTCTTACTAGTCGAATAGTGGCTGTAGAAGAAGACTTGTGGAGTTCGAAGGTGGAAACAGCCATCAACTCCTTAAAAAAACATAACGCTGACCTGACCAACCCCATTACGGTATAGGGAGGTCCCAGACACCATCACTAAGGAGTAAAAGCCTCGGCTCATCTGTACTATACTGCCATATAAAACAGATTAAAATGGTAATGCAGTTTAACCCCAAAGAGAACCTCCAGCGCTGATCCGTGTATTCCCCAGGTGGTATCTGGCTTCTGTACATTCCACCTCAGTAAAGCATTAGACACTACTGAAGCATATAAAAACTCAACCACAGACCGTTTACTCATTCAACTGAAGAAGCCATTTGGCAAAATGCTTGTTGGAGATTTACAATACCATTGTGAACTTTTCTTCTTTTATATGGATTGTTTTGCTTTTGCTTATTTTTTTGGGAAATATCCAATACAATTTATTCAACCTCTACTTCTGCATTGGGTGACATCTCTCCTAACTCTATGAGTTCACTACTTAGATCATGTGAGTATTTCCCATATACAAACGTTCTCACTTGTATCCCAAACAGTAGTATACTGTGCATATATTTTATCTATCCTTGTCTTAATGTTTTCTTTATAAAAATAACCCAGACCTGCACCCTCCACCATAACACCATTGTTGCCAAGTCCAATAAATTTGCTATTTTAAAAAACAAAAACAATAAAAACTTTTCCTTTTTTTTCAATTATTTTTCTAAAAATAGGTATACCGGGGGATATATTATTTTGCAATTTTCTTTACTTATATGAAGTTTGTGCACTTTATTATTTATATTGTGATTTTAAACATATTGTATAATTCATTGATTATGTTTAATAATTGTCAACTTATACTTTTTGATAGAAGTTCTTCTATTTAAAAGATTCTCACAGTGATTAGCAGCTTTGTAGATTATATACAAATTTTAAGACACTTCACTCAAATAGCGCTAATACTTTCCTGTTTTGTAACTTATACTTTTTGGTCTATATTTTTACTGCTATCACATTCATTTGCATATCAAATTTTTACACTGAGATTATTCACTGGATATTGGGATTTTAATATTCAAAAATATTGTAAAGCTGCACTTTGTTTTTATACATGCAGCCACTAAAACATATACATGTAACCACACACACAAATATACATGCAACCACACACACACACACATACATATCTCAAGGGCTTGCACTCCTGGTTAAATTCTTTATGCTCGGTGCAGGTCTGGCAAAACCATGTAGATACAGTAGAAAGGACCGCACTCCAAGGTCTTTGTGATTGTTTTCAAATAAAATTTTACTTTTATTTAATCCATATAAAAGTCAATGTTTCAGCCCCCACATGGAGCTTTAATCAGGACAAGAAATAATTATTGTTTTGCTTTTACAAAATAGCCAGGTAGTGATACTGATGAAGTGGAAACAGTATCTGAGGGGAGATATACAGTATATACACATAGGTAGGTGCAGTAAGGTAACCCATATCTGAGAAAGACCCAGAACCCTAGGCTAAAAGTAGCTGCAGAGCGGTCTAAATCTAAAAACCCACAGAAATGTGGAGTCTACCTCAACGCGTTTCTTCAAGACTAAGGTGCATTCTAGCGCCGAAATGCGTTGAGATAGAATCCACATTTCTGTGGGTTTTTAGATTTAGACCACTCTGCGGCTACTTTTAGCCTAGGGTTCTGGGTCTTTCTCAGATATGGGTTTATCTAGCTCTTGATAGGCAGTTCATTACTCCTCCAGTTGAAGCACAGCATACCTGAGTGATACTGGATACTACAAGCATGATAAGCACACAGTTGTTCAGTTGTTAACTACTCCTTAAGCTTAGCACGGCATACCTGAGCAATACCAGACACTACAAATATGATAAGCATTCAGTTGCTCTATCCATTCTAGTGGGCTCTTTTTCCCCAGGGACTCTTCCAGTACAGTACTGAATAATCTATCCTGTGACCCAGAGATTTATTAGTTTAGGGATCTGCAGTAGTATACTGGATGCTATCCCTTATCTGCCAATGAAGCCTAGAACCTGTTTTTTGGGGGTTATCTACTAAATATCCACTTAAGACTTTATATACTTTACACTATATAGGTTTATTCAAGCCGGTTTTGTTTTTTTACTCTTTGATACTGATGCCCTGAATTTTATCAGGGTAGAACTGTGCGCTCAGTTACCTACATAAGATAGTCAGAGACTATCATAATAGGGGAGAAGCAATCTAATCTTTTATGTTATCCACTGTCAGTTTTCCCGATCATGATTCTATTTTATCTGGGATTTGCTGTGGACTTCACAGATACTCTCTGACAAGCCAGACACCTATTTGATCCTGCTGTACTTAGAGCCACACAGACAGATTTACATTACTCTGAACTGGACTAGTTTTAAGATATACCCATTCTGTTGCCACTTGGCCAGTACAACTAGGGTTACCTTACTGCATCTACCTATATATATATACTGTATATCTCCCCTCAGATACTGTTTCCACTTCATCAGTATCACTACCTGGCTATTTTGTAATTAGTACACATTAGCTCCAGCAGTTGGTCCTATTTTTATACTTACTATCATCTCCTTTGTTTCATTATTATTTCACTTTGTTTGGTGTCTGGGATATTTAGATGTGTTTATCCAATATTGGACAGTAAAGTTTTTATTTTTTTATTTTCTATGCTTATGTAAATCAAGCACTATATGCCAATTACCTTTACTTCGTAATTTCCATTAGGGTAATAGGACTGGAACCAGGTGTGCCTCCTTGCAGACCTGTTTAAGCCCTCTCTATTATTAGGCATTTATAAATGATGTGAATAGTAGGGGGCCAAGAATGGAACCTTGGGGAACACCACTGTCCATTTCTGACAGCAACTCCCTACCACTCCCAGTCATGAATCTCTATATAGCTGACACACTATTACACCTCTACTGTGAATTATGCGACCCTGTGGCTTTGGGATAACAACTCTCCACTGCATTATTGCTCCTTTGGTATGTTTCATTGTATTTTACTTTTTCTCCTCTATTAAGCACGATGAGCACTGGGACACATTGGGTTACTATGGTCACGGTTTGTTTACATGCGGTCAAGTCACGTCATCAAGGTTCCGTGCACGTCATTACGCACATGCCCACGTCACCATGCACGTATTTCGGCAGTTTCACTTTTCACAGATGGGGTAAGTTTGATAGTAAATATTTGATATATTTTTGTGCACTGTCATTATCTTGATAAAGACCCTGAAGGGTCGAAACGTTGATGTAGATTGATGAATATTTTTTAATATACTATTGGAAAAACCAAGTGAGTGCTCCTGTCTGAATATGAATATATTATAGAGATAGATCTAGAAACTAAGGATTTGTTAATTAGGGTTGTGACATGTTTAGAAATTACCTATACCTTTTGGAGTCTTACTTTACATCTACCTCATTGGAGTGCAAGTGGGAGAGGAGGAAAAAAAGCCACCCAACAACATCGGGAGATCTTGTGAGTGCATTCATATTGTGACGCATGATTGTTTCAATTTAACTGTGTTACGCTATGCATTTTATGTTTATATTTTAGATTTTCTACAGCCGTATCCCACATGTTTTTGTCTATCCATTACTCAGATGGGTATGCACTTCCAGAAAAAAATACTTGGAAGTAGGTCAGGAGAGGCACAGAGAGGAGCTGTGGTGATGTAGAAAGCTGGGTCAGAAAGTAAAATGCAGAGGTGAGGGAGATAAAGAGTGAGTGTTAGGGGTTAAGAGATTATAAGAGTGTGTGCATAATTTGATTTGCAGCTGTTATGTCTGATTATCGAGGTTTGTGGGTGAGAGTCTATGTATAAACTATATGATGAGCATGGGGTGGGGTGGTGAGAGGAGGGGTGGGTGGGCAATTGTGCAGCAATCAATGTTGTCATGAAGGCAGGGATGTATTTACCACAAGGTAAACAAAGCATTTGCCTAGGGCGGCACTTTCGGAAAATGCCACCCCAAGCTCTCAGACAAATGCCTTGTTTGCCTTGTGTTCTGGGGCCGTCCACCTTACTGTGAGTGAATCTGTCAGTGTGTGTCTGTGAGTGAGAATGGGTGTGTCATCAGTGAGTGTATATCAGTGCATGTATCAATGAGGGTATGTGTCTGTCAGTCATAAAAATGGCCTTGACACAAATTGTACCAAGAGATTTATGGCAGGGGAAAAAGTGATTGAAAACCACTTCCACCTGAAGTCAGTGGATAGTGCATACATTATTAAACAGAGATCTGCACACACCAATCTAAAATTGATGAGTTGCTAAAAATATGGACGAAAACTTTTGTCTGAAAATGAATGCCCAAGTCTAATAGAGACTTCTGCATCTAGCAGGAACTATACCACCAGTTGAATAATTAGAAACTGTACTTTTGTTGCTAAATTTTGAAATTTTCTTTCAAACAGTGTATACGCTCTCCTGTATTTTTTACTACTCATTCCACAATTGGTTATGAAGTGGTGGTTACTTAGAGAGAGGAGGTACTGTGTCAGAGCTAGATATCTCGATCTCCCAATCGTAGTGGAGACTCAGGCAATCTACTTCTGTTCACAGTGACCTACCTCTGGGAGCAGGGGAGAAAGTTAGTAAAGCACATTTACATAATGTAATTTGGTGACACTAGCTAGTAGATATATTTAAAGATATAAATATCATGCTCTTTTTAATCCCACAACATTCACAAATGTACCCATTTTATACGTTTTGCTAAATTGAATAGGATAAAGAGTAACAATGCAGATTTTTACTTCACTCAATAAAAGGGTTTTGGTTACATTCTATGTTTGAGGCTCTTTCCATTAAAGAGACACTATAGTCACCAACACAATTAAGCTTTAATGAAGCAGTTTTGGTGTATAGATCATGCTTCTGAAATGTCACTTTTCAATTTATTGCCATTTAGGAGTTAAATCACTTTTATTTCTGTTTATGCAGCCACTGACTGTGACTGACACAGACTGCATGAAAACATGTTTTCATTTTCTGATGTAACATACTTTTAAAAGTTTTTTTTTTCTCCTGCTCTGTAAATGTAACTTTAATTACATAAAAGGAGGCTCCTGCAGGGTCTAGCAAGCCAGTTACAGAGCAGGAGATAAATTCTAAATTAAATTGAATTTGCAATAAAGGAAGTATAAACATTAGCTGAGTCTTTACAGGAAGTATGTGTAAGTCACATGCAAGGAGGTGTGCCTAGGGCTGCATAAACAAAATTATTTAACTCTTGAATGGCAGAGAGTTGAGCAGTGATACTGCAGGGGCATGATCTATACATCAAATTGCATCATTAAGCTAAAGTTGTTTTGGTGACTATAGTGTCCCTTTAACTAACTGACAACGCTGGATTGGGAATAAAAGTAGGTCTGGGCATGTAAGTGAAAAATACATTTATTTCTTAGCTCTTGAAAATATGGCCTTCTCCTAGGTAATCTCTTAAAGTCCTGTGCCTGCATGCGGTGTGCATAGGTGTGCACAGCACATTTCATAAGAGTGTGCACCATGGAATATTTTTTAGAAGGCTTTGTGTGAGAGTATACTGTATTTTCTGTAGGTGTGGGGTGCCTGTAAGTGGTGTATGGGTAGCTTTTAGTGCTATTTGTGTCAGTGCATGAAGTGTTGCTAGCTGTGAGTGATGTGTGTAGATACATGTAAGTGTGAGAGAGTTACTGTGCATGATGTGTATTGCTGTATGTGGGCCGATGAGTGTGCTGTGAGTAAATAGGAAAGGTGGGATGGGAGTGATAAGCATGGGGAAAGTAATTTAGGTGTGGGCAGGGCCGTCTATAATATGATTAGGACCCTGGGCAATGCATTTTCTTGGGCCCCATGGGCCCTGTCCCTGCCACTGCCTCACCCCCCAATTACGTCCAACCCGCAATCACACTGACAGACGTACTGGCACATACACACACAGACAGACATTAAAACATTCACAGATACATACTGACACACACAGTCACTACACACAAATATATACTGGCAGACATACTGACACACACACAGACATACATACATGCATACACAGACACATACATTAACAGATATACTGACACACACACAAACACATACACTGACAGATATACTAAAACACACAGACACATACACTGACAGACACATTGACACACACACACAGGCATAATGACATATATACACACACACACACACAGGCATACTGACATATACACAGACAGACGTAATGGCTGATACAGACAGACATTAAACATTCACAGATATATACTGACACACACATACGCTGACATACAAATATATCCTGGCAGACATACAGACACACACACAGACATACATACATACACACA
>OW240917.1:86572553-86597143 GCA_933207985.1 Pelobates cultripes | reverse complement strand
GCCCCCCCCCCCATGTCTCACTTATCTGATCTGTAGGCTGCCCCCATGTCTCACTTATCTGATCTGTAGGCTGCCCCCCATCCCTCACTTACCTGAGCTGTAGGCTGCCCCCCATCCCTAACTTACCTGATCTATAGGCTGCCCCCCCATGTCTCACTTATCTGATCTGTAGGCTGCCCCCTCCTCCCCATCCCTCACTTACCTGATCTGTAGGCTGTTTCTGTTGGCTGTACTCTGTGCTGCCGTCAGGAGAAGGAAGCAGGGATAAGCTGTAGCTTCCTTTCCCTGCCTTTCTCCATTCACACCTCACCTACTGACCGGCGCCAGTATTGCAGTGTATTCTCACACTGAAACGAAAAATAGCAGAACAAGCTGGAAAATCCAGGGTGGGCAATTGACCTCTCTTACCCCCCCTGCGTACGCCCATGGGCACTATATTGACAAGAAAATCACCCAATGGGCAGGTTTATTTTACTTTTCCTCCCAGTTTAACGTTGTCAGATGAGTAAAACATTAAAGATAAATGGTACAATCTGGAATGAGATTTTTCTTTTTACTGTTTGTTTTAACTGAAAAAAAGCCCAATGGAAATCACTAAATAAATCACTGGAAATAAAATCACTGGAAATCTGCAGTTGCAGTATCAGTTATGCCTGTAAATTATTATTGCAATGTAGTAAATGCATTGGGAAGTGAAAAAAGGTATTGCTTCACTTTAAGTACATTTTCGTATATTTTACATACATGTTCTGGTCCCATTGTTTACTTAAAAGTGGGGTACGTCTGTAATTGCTACCACATACTAAGTTTTCCTCTTAAAGCAATATCACACTATTTCCACTTATTCCTTTTATCCTGAGATTCACCACGAAAAAAAAGGAATCTACCGAAAATAATCAATATGGGAAAAGGTCGCCAGAGCTAGGTTGATTAGCTCTGGACCATGTAAATGTTCCATATAAAATGTATTGTTTTAACCTATGTATTAAGGTTTTACACTACTTTGCACAATTTCTTTTTTAAAGGTATACTTACATTCTGCTAGCATTTCCTGCTGCCCTATTACATTGTCTGCCTACCTTTAAGTCATCAGAAATAATCACCCCTAAATCCCTTTCCTCAGATGTTGAGGTTAGGACTCTATCAAATATTCTCTACTCTGCCCTAGGGTTTTTACATCCAAGATGCATTATCTTGCACTTATCCACATTAAATGTCAGTTGCCACAACATTTTTCTAGTAAGATGATCCCTGCCCCACTACAAAACCATAACCACTCCCCTAAACATTTACAACCAATCACTAGCACCATCCCCACACTCATACTTGTGCCCTTGTCCGTTTAGGTGTGTTGACTCCCCAGGGCCTTACATTAAATATGAATATGTTTTTAGATGTTGTTAGTATTGCAATGTCCAGTTTATAATTTCATTATTCTAACTATATATGCCTTATTTTGGGGTTGCAGAGCAGGGGGTGACTTAGTTTATGTGACTACAGGCCCTGACATGTACTAGTATAGTGTGATCCTCTGGTACTGCAGTAGAGGATCTTCCTTTCCTTTACCTAGACTTACAGAAAACTCTAAACATTGTCAGAGATGCAGGGTTATGTAATTTGCCCTCCTCTTAATTTACTGCATGCCACTGTCAGACCAGACAGAGGATAATGAGGATGATCAACTAATGTCCTGTGCAGTTACACTTCAATGAGTGTAAGAAAAGGGGGGCTCTGTACTCCTCCACCAACTTGTCACAGTGTGCATGTTCTTGATTTTTGTCTGTGTGTCTAATCTCTGCAAGAAAAATTTAAATGTATAATTTGGTGACATCTATAGGCTTAGCTCTATATTACAACTATAATAAAATGTTGACCCTTGGGGGCGTGGTCTCAACGCTAAAGAGAGCAGTCGCATGTCGGCTAAGCTCCCGCGGCTGGAATACTAAACGGCAGATTTCGGGGCTCCTACCTACCCTTACCCCGCCCGAGATCGGGTTAAACAATGGGGAAGAAAGCAAAGAAGCTCAAAACCCTTACCGGGAACGGCTCCCGCGATATCGCCGACCTTCTACAGCCGCGGCCTAGGCCCAAAATGGCGCCGCAAATAGATGCATAATACATATCCTCGGAGGATGAAATTCTGGACGCAGCGGATGAAATCCCCTGCTCGGAGAGCATAATCAGCCCACAAGGAGGGGAAGATCTAACAGCCCCAGCTACTAAAGGGGATATTAAGGCTCTAATGTCGAATATAAGAGCCTTTTTCAATGCAGACTTGAACGTAATACGAGAGGATATAACAGTGGTGACTGCCAGAGTACAGGCCAACGAGGACACCACCACCTCCCTAGCCAGGGCCGGATTAAGAGCACAGTGGGCCTGGTGCTGACAATTATGATGGGCCTAATTACGGAATCTTATTGACCAAAAACACTAAAACAATCATACCTCCCAAGCGTCATGTATCTGATGGAGATGGTGCTGGAGGGACACTCATAGAATGCAGCTATAAGAAAACGCATACTCTATGCTAATCCCTCTCTAATTTATGATTTCATCTTTCAAGTAAATCCATAACCCCTAACAGCAGTGTCCAGTGAAGCAGGAAGTCAATGGGCGGTGTAAAAGGGTGTGCCACTGGCACGAATCACGTGAAAAGACCTGCCAAAAGGGGTGAACATGCCCAAAAAGGGGAATGTTTGTCCAAAGAATTGGAAGGTCAGCCTGGCATGAATGCATGTCAGGCTGCCTGCCAATCCTGCAGGCTGTCCAACTAAGGGCATACTATGCAGGCAGCACCTTGAGCTTGACATAAATGTGTCTAATGATGCGCTCATTCCATTCTTTCAAAGGACTGTCCCATAGCATTCGCTGGTCCACTTGTCTCCTTACCTTCTTACTAGCAGGCAGAAGTTCCTGGTATATAGTCTGAGACAGAGAAAAGATGTCTGTAGTGAGTGTAGAAGAAAGGGGACATGCCACAGTGTTAGAGAGACCAACATCTGCATTACCTAAACTAACTTTAATGTCAGCAAGTGCACACAAGTTTTGTTCCAATACATCCCTCTTAAGCTTCCAAACTTAAAGGGACACTATAGTCACCAGAACAACTACAGCTTATTGTATTTGTTCTGGTAAGTAGAATCATCTCATTCAGGCTTTTTGCAGTAAAAACTGTCTTTTCAGAGAAAATAACTCCACTGGCTGCTCCTTAGATGGCTGCTAGAGGTGCTCCCTGGGGCAGTACTGCCTAGTGTGCAGCACTGCCATTCAGTGTCTCCACCCCTCTGCATGCAGACACTGAACTTTCCTCATAGAGATGCATTGATTCAATTTATCTTTATGAGGAGATGCTGATTGGCCAGGGCTATGTTGGACTTGTGCTGGCTCTGCCCCTGATCTGCCTAGTTGACAGTCTCAGCCAATCCTATGGGGAAGTATTGTAATTTGCTCAGACCACCACTTCTGAGCCAGCAGCTGCAGAATTTAATACAAGTAATATTTTACTATATTTAGGGAGGCAAGAAGGGGCCAGGGTGGTGGTTTTAACATAATAGGGTCAGAAATACATGATTGTGTTCCTGACCCTATAGTGCTTCTTTAAGCAAGAGTATGTGAAGAGTAGTTAAGGTTGCCACCTTTCTTGGAAAAAAATAACAGCTTTAATAATTTGTATAATTAGTTATGCGTGACATCACATGATGTAAATTACAAGGAGTAACATCAGAGAAAATTCTATAAAATCACCAAACTACTCACAGTTTGATTCTGCTGTATAGATGGATTGCTCCCAGTGTCTCCCTGTCTCCCAGTGTCTCAGTCTCGCAAGTCACCCAGTGTCTCAGTGTCCCTATGTATCACAGTGTCAGTGTCCCTGTGTCCCCAGTCCCCTAGTCTCCCAGAGTCTGTGTCCCCATTTCTCCCAGTGTCTCAGTGTGTCCCCATGTCACTAGGATACTGGGGACACTGAGAGACCCAGGGACACTGAGACATTTAGGGAAACTGGGAGAAATGGGGACACTGAGACATTAGGGACACAGACACTGGGAGACATGGGGACACTGAAACATTTGGGGACACTAAGACACTAGGGACACAGACATGGGAACACAGACACTGGGAGACTAGGGGACACTGGGAGACTAGGGGACACTGGCTGGGAGACAGACACTTGGGTACACGGGGACAGTTGTGGACATAGACATGTGGACACTGGGACATATAGGGACACTGGGAGACATGGGGACACCAGGCACACTGAGACACTAGGAACACATTGGGATACATGGAGACACTGAAACATATGGGGACACTAAGACACTAGGGACACAGACACTGGGAGACTAGGGGACACTGGGAGACTAGGGGATACTGGGAGACTAGGGGATACTGGGAGACTAGGGGACACTGGCTGGGGGACAGACACTTGGGGAGACATGGGGACAGTTGTGGACATAGACATGGGGACACTGGGACACATGGGGACACTAGGCACACTGAGAGACATGGGACACAGACACTGGGAGACTTGGGGACACTGAGACACTAGTCTCAGTGTCCCCTAGTGTCTCAGTGTCCCCAGGTCTCTCAGTGTCTGTGTCCCCATGTGTCCTAGTGTCTCAGTGTCCCCTAGTGGCAGTGTCCCCATGTGTGTCCTAGTGTCTCAGTGTCCCCTAGTGTCTGTGTTCCCATATGTCCCCAAGTGTCCCCATGTTTTCCAGTGTCCCCAAGTGTCTCAGTGTTCCCAGGTCTCCCAGTGTCTGTGTCCTAGTGTCTCAGTGTCCCCGAGTGTATGTGTCATCATGTGTCCCCTACTGTCTGTGTCCCCTAGTGTCTAAGGGTCCCCATGTGTCCCCTAGTGTCTCAGTGTCCCCTAGTGTATGTGTCCCCATGTGTCCCCTAGTGTTTCAGTGTCCCCAATGTGTCCCCTAGTGTCTCAGTGTCCCCATGTGTCCCTGCTGCCTTTCCCCCGATCCCTCACTTACCTGAGCTGTAGAGCTGCTGTCTGGACTCCCTGTGCTGTGTAGCTGCTCCCCCACGGATCAGTGAGTAGTAGAGAGAGGCAGGGATATTCTGTAACTTCCTAGCCCTGCCTCTCTCCACACACAGTGACCCCTACTGGCCGGTGGTGGTATTGCAGAGTAATTTCCATTTATTCTGAGAAAATTACCTGCATTTGTATTGCTGGTATTACTGCAATACTGGCAAGGCCAGGCAGCCTCAAATACCGTCTGTGCCATTAAAATACCAGTCAGGTGGCAAACCTAAGAGTAGTGTGTAGAAAAAAAAAAATAATAATAATTTTATTTATTTATTTATTTTTTTTTAAATGGGCCTATTCCATGGGCCTGGGCCTGGAGCTGCAGCTCCATCAGCCCCTATGTTAATCCGGCCCTGTCCCTAGCCCAAAAGCAAGCAAGCACCAACGAGCTACTGCTACAGCTCCAAGCATCACACAAGAATATGCAGATCAGACTGGATGCCCAGGATGACGCGAGGAGACGCAATAACCTTAAAATAAGGGGCATAGCCGAATCAATCACCGAACAGGAACTGCCCCATTTCTTACGCCGGCTATGGACTACGCTACTGCCGCAGCGCTCTGCTAAGGGCATACAGATAGATGGATACTATAGACTTGCCAAATCAAACAGGGCCCCGGCCGGAGTGCCCCGAGACGTCCTGATACGCTTCCCACTGCTTCGAGACAAGATGGCCCTGCAGGACGCTATAAAATCCAGAACACCCCTGAAGTTCGAGGAGATGCAACTCCAATTCTTGCAGGACTTATGCCGCTCCACCCTGGAATGGAGACGGTCCTTTCAGCAGGTGACAAAAACCCTGCGCTCTGCAAACATCAGCTACAAATGGGGGCCCTCTCGCTCCCTAATTGTACATAAGGACGGGAGCATGCATCAGCTTCCCACTGCAGAAGACTCCGCAGCATTCCTTCAGGGACTGGGCCTTACCAAGTCATCGGACAGCACGACTCATCCGGGTCACAGCTGGGATGTGCACAGGATTGTCCCTTTTACCCCACGCTCTGCAGCTGATACCGGCTGACACTGAAGCAGCCAAAAGAAAAGGGACTGACCCCTACACCAGTCCCAGATGCTTACTCACCATTTCTGTTTAACTGTTTAATTGCTCTTGTTTTAATGTATAGTTCCTATCCAGCTATAATCAACACTGATAGAGTCCCCGGGGCATAGTTAACACGATGACCCCATGCGCTAGCACACCTCATACGACATGTCCCAATAAGAGGGCACAGAACCCGGAGACTCCCCTCCACCCCCCCCCCAACACTCTGGGGTAACTGAGTGTAAACTAACACACGACACACCCGACTGACCACAGTAGTACCTATGAGTTCGTCAGGGCTACAACTTCCCTATATAAGACCCTTAAGGCTGGGTCCCTCTCCCAGGTCCACGGTCCCAGCACACTTATAACGTCCTACATTAATCACCACGACGTACAACTACGAGAGCCCAACACTTATATCTTACAAGTGTATCACGACACTCTGCCAGTACACTAGAACCTGACGCCCATATCAAGGGCACAACCATGTTTACCCGTGGAGTGCTTCCGGACTTCTAACCAAATAAAAACTGTGCATTGTTGATCTATACTGTACCAAAATAGTTGAAATGTGGCATACGAAAGCTGTTGTGGCGCAGTATGCGCGCTTGTTAACTCCTTGCACAAAAAAATAAAGAATTTAAAAAAAAAAATGTTGACCCTTAGGTCTGTAACTGCTAAGTTCTTAGGTTCACGCATCAGAGAGCTACTGCTACTTTGCCTTTAGTCAAGTTGAAGTAACTTTGCAAGTGCACAGGGCCGGACTGGCCCACCGGGATACCGTGAAATTTCCCGATGGGCCGTCGGCACCTGGGACCAGGCAGACAGCTGGGTGTGCTGGCAGCCGCAGGGGGAGCTGTGATGGCGGACTGCTGGGGGAGCTGGGATAGCGGCCGCTGGGGGAGCTGGGATGACGGCCGTGCTGGGAGCTGTGCTGTCTCTGCTCCCCTGCCCTCGCGCGCTACTTAATGAGACCGGAGCCGGAAAATGACTGAGGGCGCGTGAGGGTGAGGGCGAGGGCGGGGGAGCAGAGACAGCACAGCTTACCATGTGGCCGCCATCCCTGCTCCCCCAGCGGCTGCCATCACAGCTCCTTCCGTGCCCGCCAGCACACCCAGCTGTCTGCCCTGTACGACCCCCTGGCTGGTCGCCCACAGGTAATATGTGTCATTCTGTCAGTGTATGTGTGTGTGTCTGTCTGTCAGTCTGTCATGGTGTGTGTGTGTGTCTGTGTCATGGTACGTGTGTGTGTGTCTGTCTGTGTCATGGTGTGTATGTCTGTCAGTGTCATGGTGTGTGTGTGTGTCTGTGTCATGGTCTATCTTAGTCATGGTGTGTGTGTGTGTCTGTGTCATGGTGTGTGTGTGTGTCTGTGTCATGGTGTGTGTGTCTGTGTCATGGTCTACCTGTGTCATGGTGTATGTGTGTGTCTGTGTCATGTTGTGTGTATGTCTGTGTCATGGTATGTGTGTGTATTTCTGTCATGGTGTATGTGTGTGTGTGTGTGTGTGTCTGTCATGGTGTGTGTGTGTGTCTGTCAGTGTGTGTGTGTCTGTCTATGTCATGGTCTGTCTGTGTCATGGTGTGTGTGTGTGTATCTGTGTCATGGTGTGTGTGTCTGTCAAGGTGTGTGTGTGTGTCTGTCATGGTATATGTGTATGTCTGTGTCTGGCATGGCCTTGCCTCTATGGCTGAGATCATCTGATCCCTCTCAACGTTTTACTTGCATTTCATGCCTTGCGGCACTTTTGCGCCATTTATTCAACTAATGTAACGGTCTACCTGCTCCAAGATTCTTGCAATAGTACAGTTCGTCTAATCTGCCGTTCGGCAGTTTCCTCGCATTCACCAGTTTTCTTTTTGTATGTGGTGTGCATTCGCATACTTTTTTCCGTTCGCATGGTTTTTAGACGAACCGCACAGTTCGTCTCTTTGCGGTTCGCGCCTTTTTACTGTTCGGGAGTTTATCAGTATTCATACTGTTTCATACAAACGGGCTGTTCGCGGAATTTTATCGTTCTACAGAATTTCACGTGTTTTTTTTCCTATAAGCTTGCCCCTTCCGGTTTCCCCTTGTTGGGGTTTAGTGTCTTGGAGAATGGACGGTTTTCTATCTCTCTCTGTGCTTCTGTAAGTGACTTGTTTTCCTTTTGCAGGACTTTTTCCCTATTCTGGGTTACAAAACCTATATTATACTACAGGTTACAATAGTTCCACCCACAATAATAATGCAGTCTGACAAGTGACCCCTCAGATTTCCCAGGGTAACCCGGAGGACCCGCACCCGCTATGGGCGATTGTGTCTACGTCTCTGTCACACAGTATTACACAGGCCATCTTGCAGGCCCACCAATCTGCGCAGCAGACTGACATGTCAACTGCATCTAGGGCACCAACGGTCCCCCAAGGTCGCAAAGCTACAGCTAAGACCAAACATTGCTCCAAAACTAATTTGAGTGCAGCCTCACGTCTGTCTCAGATGGCAAGCAACCACCACCCCGCAAAAGAGGCACTAGCCGGGCAAAATAGGCTAGACTGTGGAAGGGGGCGAGAGCCCAACTAGATTAGTCTGAGTCAGAACTCAGCGACATTGAGGAGGAAATGAATGAGTCCGATAAGGACGATTTAGAGGGTCAGTCCGAATCAGATTCCGACGGTGCATTGGGTGAGGACTCTACCTCCTCCTTCAGCACCTTCCCTGTGATGCGGTCAGGGGCACAGGTAAGTCTGTTGGGGTCTGGTGATGACTCCGGGATTTTAGATCCTGTTTGATCCTGAGGAACTTAGACACCCGCGTTCAGCAGAATGGTGTCCCTCGGAACATGTGGCGAGATACATCGCCTCTAGAGTGTGTAAGCCCCTAGACAAGGCTACCAGAAATAAATTGAAAGCAGAATGCCCCCGTCCCACGGTCCCAGATGACACGTGCAAAACACCCATTGCGGACCCCAAAATTGCCCAATTCCTTGGGAAAACCGGGTGGAAACTGAGGAAGGGCCTTGATTTTGCCCTGACTAATTGCCAAGACAAGGCTTTGGATATATTGGGCCCCGCGGTCGAAGATGACCGAGAACTGGACAGGGATGTCATCCGCGGATGGATCCAAAGGATCATTTGCCTAGTGGGGAACGTAAATTCAGCATTGGCTACAGAGCGCCGCAAATCTATCGAGCCTAAGCTAGTTAATCTAGCAATTAATGAGCCGGGGGCCCAGGCTAAAGGGCTTTTATTTGATGATTCCTTTGTAAAGGAATTAGGGTCTTTTGTACATACCTTTACGGCCCTAGATAAGATGCAGAATAACATGCGTAAGATATTCCACCAAAAGGTTTTTGCCGGGCCCGGAAGAGGTAGGAGCTGTCTGTCCGGCCGTATTCAGAGAGGTTCATAAAGACAGAACCAAGGTTTCTATACTGGAACAGCTGGATTCCAAGAACAGAGGGCCACGCCAGCTTTCTTCCCCCAAAGGGGCAGACCCTGGGTCGCTAGGGGCATCCAAGGAGCTCCTTCTGGAAGACGACCTTATGGTAAGTGTCTACTATTCCCCTTTTTCCCTTCAGGTTGTTTGGGGCAGGCTAAGACATTTTTCCAATGTGTGGTCGCATCTGACATCAGATGCTTGGGTCCTGCAGGCTGTAACATACCCGATTCAACTCTCCCTACCCAGAGAGATTGTTTTTTCCCAATACGATGCTATCCTTGTATCCAATGAAATCCACGATCTGATGCGCAAACAAGCCATCACAGAGATCCCATTCAATAATCCAGGGTACATCAGCAACCTCTTCCTGGTACCCAAGAAATGCGGAGGAATGAGGCCAGTCATAAATTTGAAACATTTGAACGCCTACGTGTCCTATCACCACTTCATAATGGAAACATAGAAACATAGAAACATAGAATGTGACGGCAGATAAGAACCATTCGGCCCATCTAGTCTGCCCAATTTTCTAAATACTTTCATTAGTCCCTAGTCTTATCTTATAGTTAGGATAGCCTTATGCCTATCCCACGCATGCTTAAACTCCTTTACTGTGTTAACCTCTACCACTTCAGCTGGAAGGCTATTCCATGCATCCACTACCCTCTCAGTAAAGTAATACTTCCTGATATTATTTTTAAACCTTTGTCCCTCTAATTTAAGACTATGTCCTCTTGTTGTGGTAGTTTTTCTTCTTTTAAATATAGTCTCCTCCTTTACTGTGTTGATTCCCTTTATATATTTAAATGTTTCTATCATATCCCCCCTGTCTCGTCTTTCCTCCAAGCTATACATGTTAAGATCCTTTAACCTTTCCTGGTAAGTTTTATCCCGCAATCCATGAAGGCATACATTGCCTGCGCAACCTTCTACAACCCAAAGACTGGATGGCCAAGTTAGATTTACAGGACGCGTACCTCCTGATACCCATATCAGACAGATGCCAAGATTTTCTCCAATTCACGTGGGAAGGAAGGAAATGGAGGTTCACATGCCTCCCACTCGGACTGTCATCAGCCCCATGGTGTTTCCCAAAGGTTATGAAACCCGTGATTACCCTGCTTCGGAGTCGAGGAGTTCGGCTTATCATCTACCTGGACGATATCCTCCTCCTAGCCCAGTCTACCGGCCTTCTCCACACACATCTCGCATAGACTCTGACGCTATTGCAAAACTTAGGTTTCCTTATAAGCTAGGAAAATCTATCCTGACACCAGCTCAGAACATCGAATTCCTAGGACTAGTGATCAACTCCACTTCACAGACATTACACCTCCCAACGTCAAAATTACTGAACATCAAAAAAGAAATCAGACGCACATTGGCCGTTCCCCAATTCTCTCTCAAACACCTGGCACGAGTCATCGGACTCTTGGGAGCTTCCATCCAGGCCATATTCCCAGGACCGCTCCATTACCGGCTCTACAACGACTTCAAGCCTCTCACCTAAGAGGCAGAGCATCATATGGGGATATGGTAATGCTAGACGAAGAAGCGAAAGACGAACTTCGCTGGTGGCTCCTCCACATGGAGGCTTGGAAAGGGCACGCTACTTTCGGAACAACTCGAGATCTGATCATAGAATCAGATGTGAGCTTACACAGCTGGAGTGGGCGTTGTGGAGATACCTCCACGGGAGGCAGATGGTCGGACCTCAAAACGACACTGCATATCAACTGCTTAGAACTTTTAGCCGGGTCCTTTGCAGTACGCAGCCTATCCCCGACTCATTCGCAATGCACGATTTTATTGAAGATGGACAACGTGTCCGCAGTCAGATACCAACCATCTGGGAGGCACGAAATTCAAAGTGTTAGCAAACATGGCACGCAACTTTTGGCAATTCTGCCTTATGAACAATATCTCGGTGACAGCAGAATATATTCCCGGACTTTCAAACACCACTGCAGATTGGTACTTCAGACACCTCAAGGATTTCAGCGACTGGCGTCTGCACCCAATGACATTCAAGAACATCACAGATACCTGGTGATCTCTGGGAGTAGACCTCCTTGCCTCCCTCGGTATTACAGTTGGAGACCAGACCCTTCGGCTCTCACAACGAATGCCTTCCTCCAGGATTGGACCACGGAGATGAATTACACATTCCCTCCGTTTGCAATGATTCCCCGTTGCTTTCTACATCTGCAGCGCCAAAAGGGCAAGTTGGTCATTGTGACTCCCCTATGGCCGTCCCAACCATGGTTCCCTCACCTTCTGGAAATGTCAATAGACTTCCCGTGCCTTCTCCCATCTTATGACTCTCTTCTTCAGGACCCGGATGGACAACCTCACCCCTTAATTCTCCAAGGCCTTCTCAGGCTTATGGCGTGGCTGATTTCAGGAGACCTTGGTCAATCGATGGCGTTCCACAAGCAACTCTCAGACTTCTCGAGACTGCATGGGCACCTGGCACAAGACACGCTTATAAATCTGCTTGGAATTCATGGAATGGTTGGTGCGTGGGAAGAAATCTGGATCCCTTATCGGCTCCTTTGACAGCCATCCTTCTGACATCACTTTTTGAAGCAGGAAAAGCCTACCACACGGTTAACCTATACCGTTCGGCGCTTTACGCTGGACATCAAGGCATCGATGGGACCCCCCTTTGTCTGCCGCTTACTACGTGGAATACGATTTTCCCGTCCACTGCTCCCTCGTTACTCTACACTCTGGGATGTTTCCACTGTCGTCCGCTTTCTAATGTCTTGGCCGGACAACTCTTCATTATCACTCAAACAACTGTCAGCAAAATTAGTCATGCTCTTCTGCCTTATATCATGTAAAAGAGTCTCGGATGTACGAGCTTTGGATACAGACGCTCGATCCTTTACACCAGAAGGCGTTCTCTTTGATATCTTTAGAAGGACCAGCACGTCTTCTAAGTCCGTACTATACCCGGCCTTTCCACAGAAGCCTCTATTGTATCCAGCGGCATGCTTACGGGAGTACGAAATCTGTACAGCTCCGCTCCGCAATCCCATGAGACCACAATTATTTATCTCTGTCCGTAAACCACATTATCCAATATCATCACCCTCTCTAGCCAGATGGGTCAAATGGATTATGACATTGGCAGGCATAGATACTTCCGTGTATTCTCCACATTCTGTTTGTGGAGCCATGGCCTCAAAAGCTTCCGCGGTAGGATGTCGTTTGGAGGATATATTAAGAGCTGCCGATTGGTCTTCGGAATCCACTTTCCGTGACTTCTATTTCAAACCGATCCAACACTTTGCTGGAACAATGATATCACAGCTTTAAACCAGCATAATAGGAGCCTCCGTGTCTTAATAAAATTACCAGATTTTACTATTTACATGACGTAAAGTCATGATTTTATTAACGGAGGAGAGTATTATCCCTCCCACCCTTCCCTGGATGGTGGTTCACCTGGGTAAGTTAGTTACGGTAAGTTTATTTGGTTCAGATTTTCTCACTGGTTATGCGATGGGTTTGACTATGCATGTTTGTATTCACCTCGTACAGATTAACTTAATATTAGTTACAGTGTGTGACGAGACCAATCTCGCCACTGTGCATTGGAGGAGCCTGGTTGCCCGCCTGCTGCCTTTAGACTATGGTCCCATGTTGAAACGCTTGATTTTCCCCTGCAAAGACACGAAAGTCGGGTCATTCGGTGCTTGCCCTGTTTGAGCGGTGATACCCCAGATAGCTATGCCATGGAGCCCATTCATATAATGAAAGACTATGGGAAAGACTTTGGCTCCATGGCAATTGAACTGTATGTGTGTGATCTGAACGCCATTCAGTAATAATGTGCACTCAGATCTGAGCTACCTGGCTGCACAGTTATATATTTTTATGTATTTTATTGTCTTTTGCTGCCATGTATTCAGTTGAGTTTTGCCTCTGTCCTTGGAGATAATTTGATTACTTCCCAATTATCTCCAGGATAGAAGACTCTGTGGAACTGGTTTTAGGCAGAAAAGCCATGCTTCATTTGGTCATAAAGGACTACGATCTATCTTTTGAACCACTGGACCAATTTGTATGATTTTGACGTATGTTTGTATTTGGAGTATTCTGAAAATGTAAGTTTTATGTGAATGTGACGCATACTTTTAAAATTATGAATAATGTGGAAAAACTGTATTTCTCTGCCTGTGATAATTACAGTACCCGATGTGTAAGGTAATTGTATCACAGGCAGAGGGGAGGATTTTGTGTGGGAGTGTCTGAGTGTATTGTGCGTGTTTTTTGGTTGTTTTCCAAAACCCTGTGGGTGGTACTAATGTGTAAGAATGTGTATATAAGAACAATAAACTCACAGCTCTGTCTGTTCCTGCTTGACCCTCAAAACGGAGCCTTGTCTCGTTCTTGGGGGGGATTTATTGTATGCTGTTCCAGTTTGACTGCTAGGAGTGTAAACCTATTCGTATGGTTTTTCCTATTTGGCTGTTTACAGTATTCGTATGTTTGAGAGCAGTCATATGCTTCTCTGGTTCGGTGGATTGGTGTCTACAGTAGCTGCCTGTGACTCTGGAAGGGGAAGATCTTCTAAACGGCGGATTAACCCTTTTATGCTTGGGGGTGCCGTTACACAGTGGATATTGCCTCATAAAGTATAACACATAATGTATAACACATTATTTATGTATACATCCAGTTTTATACTTGGATATTACCATATTCTACTCTCTTTTACAGCCTAAATTGAAAATTCATCCATCGATGACTTCTTTCGTTGTTTGGATTCCTTCTTTCGCTTGGATGATTGTACAAATTCGGGATCGCATGAAAGAGGAAATTGTCATGGGAATACCGTCTATTATGCTGGAGAGTGGAACCTGATTGGCTGATTGGTTGCTAAGGAAGATATGTGTTAAAGACTGTTTCCTGTGTTCATATTATTGTTAAAGTTTTTCTTTGCTGCTGAGGGAAATAAAGAAAGAGTGCAACATAATACTCGCCTCGTTAATAAAATCATGACTTTACGTCATGTAAATAGTAAAATCTGGTAATTTAATGTGGAAACGTTGTGTCTCCTAAGAAATCTGAATTAAGTATATTTTTGAGCTGTTTATCCCTGAAGTTGGCCCCCTGTCACTTAACAGCTCTGTCCTCTGGCTGCTTGCCACGGCAGGAACTTTTGCCTTTGAGGCTTGTGATGCTCTCAGCCTATCTCTGGCCTCTTATTGTGACTAAAAGTACATACGCACACACAGGGCCGTTTTAAAGAATTTGGGGGCCCCAAGCAAAATGGACATGGTGCCCCCCCCCCGGCCTCCTCAACCCCCCCAAGTATGTTGGATTTAGTTATTGCGCACTTTTTTAATGTATATTTGATTTTATGGTACAGTGGTGTTTTTGGCAAATGTTCAATTGTTGAAAATGTTCACATTTTATGCACGTTATATGCAACAGCAGTATTTTTACTGTAAACATTTTTTATTTATGCACAGTATATGCAATAGCAGTATTTGCACTGTAAACATTTTTTATTTATGCACAGTATATGCAACAGCAGTATTTGCACTGTAAACCTTTTTTATTTATATAAAGTGTGGGTGAACTTAAACTGTATGGCTATGCTGTGGTTCCTGTAGGCTTTGCGTGCGTGTGGGGAGGGGCCCAAATTCCTTCAAACCGCCCTGGCTGCAGCCGCCTGAGGCTCTCTATAGAGCGCTCAAGCGGCTGCAGCCTTATAGGAAGCTCTGGCCCTGCTTGGGGCCCCAGGCCAGCTCGGGGCCCAAAGGAGTTGCTTGGTTTGCCTGCCTGGTAGCGACAGGCCTGCGAACACATCAAGATCAACCTTTCTTATAGTGCCAAGCTATTCCACAGCATTGTACAATAGTGCAAAGCTATTCCACAGCGTTGTACAATATTATAAAATTAGAAATTAAACACTTTAGGCACCCAGACCACTTCAAATGCTTCTCATACAAAGAATCTAATTTAAGCAGCACACCAGTTGCCCCTTATGCTCTTCTCATCACCAGTACTCCTCCATGAGAAGCATTAGATGAGAAGACAAAGAGTCAGCGGCAAAAAAAGCAGATTGGGCTGCTGCACGCAGGGCCACCATCAGGGGGTGACAACCATGAGGTTTTCACAGGCCCGGTGGTCCTGGAAGGCCCGGATATCCACGTCCCAAATTCCCAATGTGTAGCAGCTGAACTGCCTCCGGTGCAACACTCGTAGGGCCCATTAGGTCGCTTATGCAAGTGACAGCCTGTCACTTCCTCCCAGCTTATACTGCTCGAGAAGGCAGAGCAGAGGTAGTGAGGAGGGATGAGCCAGACTGACTCCCAACAGCCCCAGCAACCCCCCCGCACCCAAAAGGTAAGGAAACAGGAGAGTGACTAAAATCACCTGCATGTGTGTGTGTCAGTATGTGTGCTTCTGTGTGTTTGTGTATTCTATCAGGGAGTATCTGAGTGTGTATGAGTGTCTGTGTATTTGTGTGGGTGTCATATGGGTGTGTATTTGCATGTGTTAGTTTGTGTGTCCGTGTTTTAGTGTATGTACGTGTATAAGTGTGTATGAAAGTGTATACACTACACACAAATGCATGGCTGCATTCAAACACCAACATTCACACACATACTCCATGCAAAAACATGCTTACATTCAAACACAAATTGTACATATATATTAATTTATATACACCATATACACAGACGGCATCCACTACACACACGCACTACACAGCGGGTCTACTTTACACACACTGCACCCACTTTATATGCACTGCATTCAATACACATACACTGCACACGCTGCATTGTGAGCGAACCTGGAGATGGGCCCTGTGGGTGGACTGGAATACAGGCCATAGGGCAGACTCGGCAGCGGACTCCTCGGGGCCCAGACCTTTACCTGTGTAAAATTTCTGATGGCAGCCCTGGCTACAGGGACTGGATCTTGGCACTTGGAAGGCTAGTAATACCCTTTTCCCTATTTAAAAAAATAATTATATTATTAATTCCTCAAATGACAACATATGTAAAATATACAGTAGGTTTGAGGTAAGAAAGTTACTCTGGGAGACTGCAGACTATTTGGCTTTTATGGACTTCTTAAGACTAACAGAGTATTTGATGAGGGGCAGGCTGTTCAGAAAGAATTAAGTTGCCATAGAGAAGTCCTGTAAGCACGAATTAGCAGTGTGGGTACAAGCAGTGGACAGTAGAAAGTCACCATCAGAGTGACTGAGAAAGGGTATACCTATGAATTAGGGAAGAAATGGTGAGACTTTTGCATGCAAGAGGGATTTTTTGCTGCTCACACTGCATTGCTGTCAGGATTGAAATCCTAATTTAAAGAGCTGCATGCCACGAAGACTTCAGCGCTATATGCAACTCATCTGTCAGTTTGGGGCCAACTAAAAATGGCCGCTGCTTTGGCAGCCAATCCTATGGGGAAGAATTGTGATTTAATCAGGCTACCACTTTTGATAATGTCAGCAGGCAGTGGGCAGGTCAAAAGGAAATAGGGACAAAGTATGTAGCTCCAGACTTGAATACAAGTAAGATTTTACAATAGTTAGGGAGGCCTTAGGGGACCAGGGTGGCTAGATGCTGGTTTTAACCCTATAGGGTCAGGAATACATGTTTCCACAGTCACACACACCCTATAGTGCTCCTTTAAATCCAGCTCTAGTAGGAATAGCGTACTGTGGTACAATCCCCACTTATAGGATATGTGAGGAGGTGTTGATAGACGGGTGTTTCATCAGTATGAAGACCATAAAAAGTTTAAAAGAGACAACAATAGTGCTCACAGTATAAAATGTACCAGGAGTATAAAATAATGAATGATTACTCACATTTAATTGAACAAGCAGACTGCTCAATGTGTAGGCGTAAGTAGTATAATCCCCACCTACGATTCTTTAGGAGTAGTCCTCGTTGGAACAGTAAAATCGGATACCAGGTAGAAGATAAAAATCTAAAATAGTGACAAATAAAAAAGTAAAATGGCACACTCACAATATGGAGTAGCCAAAATACCTTTATTGATATAAAATAAACAATATAAAATATCCACAATGTATTTCACCAAAATTTACTTTTCAAGTTGAGATAGAACACTATAATAACTGGGACTCCCTGGAGTGAGAAGGGATTTAACCTTGCTCACACCAAAAACTGCAGGATGTGTTAATATGCCCAAACTGAATAAAAGTCCAGTACAGCTAAAACATACTGACATGTCCCAAGATCGTTAAAGGATTAACAAATCATATAACAGCTCTGTCCATCTCATAATGCATCTTCTAAAGTCCTGTGAAAGTTGTTGGCATAGATCAAACTAACTTTCTGAAGAAGAATAGATTTGTCAGGCCGTTTCTGCCTTTAATTAAAGGGCAGGGCATCTGTGCAACACAAATGTCAAATCTCAATGACACAATTGAAACACCTGGCTCACTTACTTTTTCCAACTTGCACCGAAAATGATTATTTAATGTAATCGATAAAAATTTGAAAAGTACATCTGTTTATGTGTTATTAGTTTAGTTAGAACGTGTTTATCCAAAATTAGGACTAATGACCAAGAAACGTTTTCTGCAGTAATCATTGCAGAAATCCTGGTAAATCCAAAAGCGTCACAAATACCGTAGTCCTGCTTAGCAAGCTTATGAAAAGTACCCTAATCTGTCATGTATGTGCCCACCAAAGTAATGCCCATAATCATATGTTGAATGTCCTGCAATATGGCTTTTATATATTTCTTGGACACATATAGCATGTCCTCCTCAATCAGAAATAATAGGTATGTAGTCTGCCCCTACCCTGTGAAGCAGCAATCCCTTTAACGTCTGCCTTTCTGCTTTGGTAGAACTCCTATTAGATGGGGCCACCAACTTGGGCAAAGATGGCCTTGAGGCCCACAGCACCAAAGTCTTCATATCCTGGGATATTTGTGGATAAGCATGCCAAGGCTATATTTATA
The DNA here is from genome assembly GCA_933207985.1 of Pelobates cultripes. NCBI lineage: Eukaryota > Metazoa > Chordata > Amphibia > Anura > Pelobatidae > Pelobates > Pelobates cultripes. The sequence continues at coordinate 86,578,656 of OW240917.1, read as the reverse complement.
GTTATTTAATAATACAATAAAGGGTTTCTCCAACCCTTCTTCATAGTTAATAGCACAATGTTCTATTGGCATTATTCTATGTCCTCCCCTTCAAATAGCATTTTATTTATCTTAATCCAACTACCTCCTGATGTTATGGGACACACCATTATCCAATAAAAGGCTTCTCATTGGGAAGTTATTGATTGGACCATTTTACCTGCTCAGGGTGCATATGCACAAGCCAGTATGGGGAGGGGGAGGGAGTAATGAAAAGAAGGGAGAGTGGGGAATTAAAAAAATTAACTGAGGAGAATCTTTTACACCTGTTGGAAGTGTTCAATACGAGCTGACGACAGAGTTCTAGGCTGTCTAAGTCACGTGTGCTAGCAGTGCAACTAGCCCCTGTAACACAATTATTATTACTGGTATTTATATAGCGCCAGAAAAATCTGTAGCACTATACAATATTAGAGGGGGAGATTTAACAATAAATGAGACAATTACAAAACTTACAGAAACAATAGGTTGAAGAGGGCCCTGCTCAAACGGGCTTACAGTCTATAGGAGGTGAGGCATAAAATACAACAGGGCAGTAGGTAGCACCCAAACAAGGTGGAGTGAAGCAGAGCTGGAGGAGAGAATAGAGTGCTGCCCTTTAGGAGAGAGCAAGGGACTATCTATGGATGTACACAGTTTCAAGCTATAACACTGCACATCCTGACTCCTAAAACCATGACAACTTCAAAAACAGAAGTGGTCATGGTGGTTGGAGTCACCCATTCAAATCACTTTTATATGGCTGGAAAAAGGAGTTCACAGCAACAATATTAAAATGTGCTGTCCACACCCACTCTTATAATGGTAAATAGCTTTAATAAAATGAGTGGTAACAGAACTCAACAAATGTGGTCACATAGTTAAAAAATCATACTATGCTATACTATATTACATTATAATGGACAGGGGCGTACCTAGAGCATTTGGCACCCGGGGCGGGTCCTATTTTTGGCAACCCATCCCCCAACTTTAAATGTAAAAAAACAACCAAAAATCTTTTTTTATGTATTGAGCACTGAGCACGGTTTGTGTGTTTGAATGTATGCATATTTTTGTATGGAGTATGTGTAAGTGAATGTAGGGGTGTGTTTGTATGTAGTGTTGGCGTTTGAATGCAAGCATGCATTTGTATGTTGTGTGGTATTTGAATGCAGTGGTATGGTTATATATAATGGTGGGGTTTGTATGTAGTGTTGACGTTGAAATGCATGAGTGTATTTGTGTGTAGTGTTGGCGAGATTTTGAGATGTCTGCACATATACACATGCACGGACATAGACACATGCAGATACACAGAAACACAGTCACACACAGATACACATTGACACACCTGTAGACATTGTGGCGACTCTAGGAACAATATATATGGGGGGGCACATAAGATACCACAGTCAAAACAGGGGGGGGGAGGGGGAGCAGTAAAACTTCTCACTAGGGGATGGGGTAATATACTGCCACATTGGCTGTCTGATGCCAGCATGCTGTGTTCTGCATGCTGGCATCTGACTATACATTTGCATATAATTCACATTAGCCACACAGATTTCTTGTTGTGGGCTGGCAGACACCTCTTAATTTCAATCTGTGTTTATGAAATAACTCCCCTATTTGCTATCCTTATGTGGGATTGCCATATTTAAGTACACCAAATATGGTGCTATCTGCTAAACAGCACCCTCATTTGGTATCTTTAAATATTGAAATCTCACATTCGGGCATCAATTCAGGGAATTATCTACTAAACAGCTAAAGGATCAAGATTTTAAAAAAGCCCTTTTCTTATTTTCAGTTGTTTAGTAGGTGAATCCCTTATCTGTTATCCTTAAGTGGGATTGCAATATTTAAGGACACCTAATAAGGGAGCTATCTATAAAACACATACACAGAGATACATACAATCGCACATATAATCACAGATATACACAAACACAATCACTGACCCACACACATACAATCACAGACACACAATCATATACACACAAACATTACATACATACACACATTTAATAATTAAGAGGTCCACCCAGCCTCCCTACCTTGCTCTAGATTGACTGGAGTGGATCCTCAGTCCCTGGTGGTCAGTGGTTGCTGCTGGGAACTCTGTGCTCTTCCTGCACAGGTCCATCGCATGCCCTGTAATGACGCTGAGGCCGTGATGACATCATATCCCGGCTGCCGGCTCACTGCTGGACACAGTCAGATGCACACAGTCCCACACACAGTCACTCACACACAGTTACAGGCAGACAGTTAAACACGTCGTCACAGGCAGACAGTCACACAGGCAGACAGTCACACATACACGCACACAGTCACAGACAGTCACACACACAATCATAGGCAGACAGTCACACATACACAAAACACAGTCACACACACACAGTCACAGACAGTCACTCACACACACACACCCACAATCACAGGCAGTCAGTCACACACACACAGTGACACACACACAGTCACAGACAGTCACACACACAAACAACACAATCACACACACACAATCACAGGCAGACAGTCACATACACACAATCACAGTCAGACAGTCACACACACACAGTCACAGACAGTCACTCACTCACACACACACAATCAAAGGCAGACAGTCACACACACACACACTGGCAGACAGTCACACACACACACAGGCAGACAATCACACACACAGAGACACACTGACAATCACAGGCAGACAGTCACACACACAGTAAAGACAGTCACAATCACAGTTACACACAGCACACACTCTCTTACTTACAGTAAGCTTGGGCTGGAGGAGGAGTGGATTCAGTCCCAGCTGTGTTGGAGTTGGGGAATCAGCGACTCCTTCTTGCTTCCCCTCTGTGTGAGCAGTAAGAGGCTGCATTTAGCTCCGCCCCCACATCCAGCTTTACTCTGCCCACATGGCCGATCTGGCTCCGCCCCAAAATCTCTGTGCAGGTTTCCTGCTCCCAGCCCCTGTGTGTGTGAGCTGTGTCGGCTGCCCACCGCCCCTGCTGCTATGGCGCCCGGTGCAGCCACACAGCTCACAGAACCCCAAGCCTGGCCCGCCCTGGTGGCACCCCCCCTACCTGATGGCACCCAGGGTGGACCACACCCCCCCCCCTTAGTATGCCACTGATCATTCAAATATAATAAATATGCATTTTCCCATCTCTTGGTTAAACTACACTGTTTTATTTTGTGAAGAATTTTACTTTTATTTCCTTGTGAGGTTTGGAATGTCTAGAGAGTACAGCTGCAAACATGCATGCTTTAGACATTCACAGATGAATATAACCGCAGGATATTAATGTTTGCTTTCCCTGAAAGTGACCAGTTTAATGTTGGACATTTAAATGATCCTTCTTGTGTGGCCTTAGTCTTTAGAAAGCCATGACCTTACTTTGAATTTTTGCAATAGTACAAAGAAAAACAATATTAAATACTGTAGCTAAGCTTCTCTAATTGTTTAAAAACAGTGCAAAGTGTCAATGACAATCTGAGAAAGTCATTCCACTTAAAATTATTTTTAACATGCCACATTCTTTTAATGCATGTGGTCACTGCAGCTGTGGACGTTTGTATAAAAACAAACCATATTTTCCATTATGAGGCTTCTGCTGCAGCACAGTATTCTTCCTATGAATGTGGGTAAGTTAAAGAATAGAGAGTACTTAGAACTGTAGACTGATCTTGTGCTAACATGGTATGCTGAATAATGTGCATTTGGATAGAAAGTGTGTGGGTTATACTGTTAAAGGTTTTGCTATTTTTGTTCAGTTCATATATGTGCAATTGCAACTTGCCAGAGTCCTGGACCTGTAATTCTAAGACTCAATGCCAAAGTCAAAAAACAGACAAATGGGGTACCAAGAAAGGTCAGGGAAGCCAGAAATCAGAATAGTCAGGAATAGCCAAATGAGTAAACCAAACAATCGAAGAATATACACTAGAAATGTACTATTGGAACACTAGTAACCACAAGAGGGCACAGGGGTTTCTACAAGGTGCCCTTTTATGATGCTGACACGAGTGCTGCATTATAAAAGTAGGAAGGGGAGCAGTGGACAGCCGTGGCAGTCCGATGCTGTCGACGAATGCACAAAGGCAGTGCAGGATCGCGCGGTCATGTGATTGGCGGACCACCAAGGTAAGTACAGGAGCTCTGACAACATTTTTCCAAAACTTCAGCCAGATGTATGCAATTCAACAAAGAAGCACACTAAATGGACTACTTATCAATGTTTATCAATGTTTCAGTTTAATCACTGGACTTCCATCAGGATAAGTAATACTCAATTTTAACACTTCTGAAATAACCCGGAAAAACGTTAATTAGTGAGCGAGAGGCTAAGTGCCCTTGGTTTCAGAATAGCCTTAATTATCTAACCCATCAATAGCAGCCAACATAAATATCATTGGCCTCTTTATCAAGTATGCATAACAGGGGGAACGGAGCCTGACTGGCTACCTGAGTGGACACATGTTGAATGACCTCCTGGGCTCCATGGTATATTTAAGTAATTTTTTCAGTCAGTTAGCAGATCTCACCGCCACCATGTACTGCACAGTGGGGACCTTGGCCAACCAACCAACACCAGAATTGGAACTTCTCTTGTCTGGACTATCAGCCTCTTACTTTTTCGACTTTCAAGCGACTCAGGCGACAGAAAGATGGCTGCTCTCCTGGTGCATACTCCTGCTAAAGTCGACAAAGTTTTTCACTCTCCCTCCTCCCTTTGGACTGGTGGGGGTTATCCCGGTCCCAAGAGATTATCCACTGCTACATCTCACACCTACTGTCCCTATGTGCTGGGGCACTGCATGGCTCACAAGATGGTGGCGATTGCATCTGGATCCTCAGCCGAGACCCTTTTAGCTACATCACTGGCAAATCTGCAGAAGACGAAGCACTCAGTTATGATGTATCTGATTCAGGTATAACAACAGGTGGTAGAGCTTACTCTTCAGGTTGCAAACAAGCTGTACAAGTGAGTATAGGCTGCAAAGCCTCAACAAATTAATCCATCCTATCGTTAAGATCATCCATATGTCAGGGAGCACGTCCATGACGTGACACGCCACACACGGGGTGGAGGCAGCAATAAAAAGGATCGGAGGACAACTGGCCACGTGGAACGCCAATGCCATGCTGGGGTATAGGCCTCATGGGGCACATGCTGAGCTCAAGGACAATGACCGACACAATTACTGTGTACTAGACATATCCTATGCTTACACTTCTAGCACATAGGAAGTTAACCTACTGAGAGTAATCTCTGAAGGTGGAACCAAGAGGAAGTACAGCAAAGCTAAGTACTGATTACTAATTACTAATACAAGTGCTTGTTTTTTTTGTATTTTACTTGCTACAGACATACATCTTTTTTGTTTTGTTTGTTTCTAAAAAGGGTCAAATTTAAAACAAAAGGCAATATGACATCTAAATCCCAGCCTGACAAAAAAAATAAACAAACTTGAAAAATCAGTATCAATTGGGAGAACCCAAATGAAAAAACTATCAGAAATTCAGAAACCTTCTGTCCCCCACAGAAGAGGATACTCTATATGTCTCTCAAAGTTATTTGAACTTGCTCCAGGAGAGCTTAAAAAAGGAAATTAAAAATGGCAGCTATCAAAAGTGAGATTGAACAACTATCAGGTAGGTTAATATAATTAGAAACTAAAACCATTGACATGGAAAACCAACTGAGAGCACTCAAAGAAGCTCAACATATTTCTGATCAAATGATATACAATCTAGAACAAAAATTGGGAGATCGCTCTAGAAGGCACCACTTTAGTTTTCATAATATTCTGGAGGAAGTGGGGCCAGACAAGCTACAGCAATTTCTGAAGGAAATATTTACTAAACTAAAATTTAACCTTACAAAACAAATTCCAACTATATATCCTTGGCATAGACTTTTTAGGCCAACAAGTATTCCAGACAAAACCCCAAGGACTTTATAGTAAATGTAATTTCTTTCCAATTTAAAGAGAACATCTACAAAGGATTAAGAACACGGAAAAATCTGGAGGAAAATGCTAACATATTTTAGTCTATCAAGACTTTTCATAT
>OW240917.1:86503921-86572453 GCA_933207985.1 Pelobates cultripes | reverse complement strand
TTTTAGCCTATGGACCCATTGCATTTCTTTTTTGCCTATGTCAATAAGAGGGGGAAATCATGAGAGGGGGAAATCATATTATTGACATAGGCAAAAAAGAAATGCAATGGGTCCATAGGCTAAAAACTTTAGAACCTAGGGGGCTCAATATAGAATTTGATTTATTTAATTTTTTAGGTTAATACAGATGTGGTTTTTTAGTATAATTAAATATGCTTCTATATATATTCCTTATAATGTATAATATTTTTCTCTTTTTACATCTGGATTAGGAGGAGGTGCTATATTGTTATGTCATTAGTATGTATTTTTAAATATGTATTTATGTATTTTTAAGTATGTCTCTTTAAATGTGTCTTTTTAAACAATTCTCTTAAGGTAATGATGGCTTTAAGTATGTTTTTTTAAATATGTCTCTTGAAATAAGTTTCTTTGGGAAATGATATGTTTTAATGTTTATATATATATGTTTTTAAATAATGCAAGTATTTAAATCATGATGTTTTTTGAATAAAGTAATATTGTTTTTTTGTATATATATGCAATTGATTTGATTGATGCCAGCAACAAAATAATAGACTTTATATGGCAGTCACCTGAATGTACTCATTAAGATGGGTATATAAGAACTGTAAGGACATGGATGGGCAGATCTGATGAAGCCATGAATACGGCGAAACGCGTCATCACGTAAAGTTACGCACCTGACGTCACGCACCCGAGAAAGCTCCTCCCCCTGGAAGTTTGAGGAAACAGACGGCCAACAGACGGCAATTACGGCGGCGAATCCGCAGAGGGACAGGTCGACACCCTTATACCGAAGGCTCTGTAACTGAATACTAAGTGTGGAGGAAGGTGATATATTGGTGCTGTGCTGGGCAAGAAAGATTTTGGAATATTTTTTCGTCTGTGCAGTCCTACATTTGAAGAAGCTGTTAAAGCTAGAGCAGGCTTATTCTGCTCTACTTTTGTGAGTGCAATATTTGGCATTTATTATCCATACTACCATTTTAATACGGTTTCACGCTATTGGTTTTTTTATGTCTCTTTTCCTTTCTATGTATATTTGGAGTTGAGAGGCCATATGTATGTATAATATTTTATACTGATATTCTACACTTTAAGTGCACTTTGTATCACTTTGCACTTTATCAATTTGTTTGCACTTAGTTGCACTTTATATATTTTTGGGTCTTAAAGACACAGCGCACCTTATTATAGTTAGGATAGCCTTATGCCTATCCCATGCATGCTTAAACTCCTTTACTGTGTTAACCTCTACCACTTCAGCTGGAAGGCTATTCCATGCATCCACTACCCTCTCAGTAAAGTAATACTTCCTGATATTATTTTTAAACCTTTGTCCCTCTAATTTAAGACTATGTCCTCTTGTTGTGGTAGTTTTTCTTCTTTTAAATATAGTCTCCTCCTTTACTGTGTTGATTCCCTTTATATATTTAAATGTTTCTATCATATCCCCCCTGTCTCGTCTTTCCTCCAAGCTATACATGTTAAGATCCTTTAACCTTTCCTGGTAAGTTTTATCCCGCAATCCATGAACCAGTTTAGTAGCCCTTCTCTGAACCCTCTCTAAGGTATCAATATCCTTTTGAAGATACGGTCTCCAGTACTGTGTACAATACTCCAAGTGAGGTCTCACCAGTGTTCTGTATAATGGCATGAGCACTTCCCTCTTTCTACTGCTAATACCTCTCCCTATACAACCAAGCATTCTGCTAGCATTTCCTGCTGCTCTATTACATTGTCTGCCTACCTTTAAGTCATCAGAAATAATCACCCCTAAATCCCTTTCCTCATATGTTGAGGTTAGGACTCTATCAAATATTCTGTACTCTGCCCTTGGGTTTTTACGTCCAAGATGCATTATCTTGCACTTATCCACATTAAATGTCAGTTGCCACAATTTTGACCATTTTTCTAGTTTACCTAAATCATTTGTCATTTGGCTTATCCCTCCTGGAACATCAACCCTGTTACATATCTTAGTATCATCAGCAAAAAGACATACCTTACCATCAAGACCTTCTGCAATATCACTAATAAAAATATTAAAGAGAATGGGTCCAAGTACAGATCCCTGAGGTACCCCACTGGTGACAAGTCCAAGCTTCGAATATATTCCATTAACTACAACCCTCTGTTGCCTGTTACTCAGCCACTGCCTTACCCATTCAACAATATTTGAATCCAAACTTAAAGATTGCAGTTTATTGATAAGCCTTCTATGTGCAACAGTGTCAAAAGCCTTACTGAAATCTAGGTAAGCAATGTCTACTGCACCACCCTGATCTATAATTTTAGTTACCCAATCAAAAAAATCAATAAGATTAGTTTGGCATGATCTCCCTGAAGTAAACCCATGTTGTCTCTGATCTTGAAATCCATGTGTTTTAGATGTTCAACAATCCTATCCTTTAACATGGTTTCCATCACTTTCCCCACTACTGAAGTAAGGCTTACTGGCCTATAGTTGCCCTACTCCTCCCTATTACCTTTCTTGTAAATGGGCACAACATTCGCTAATTTCCAATCTTCTGGGACTACTCCTGTTAACAATGATTGGTTAAATAAATCTGTTAATGGTTTTGCTAGTACACCACTAAGCTCTTTTAATAGCTTTGGGTGTATTCCATCAGGTCCCATTGACTTATTTGTCTTTACTTTTGACAGTTGAAATAGAACCTCTTCCTCTGTAAACTCACGTGTAATAAATGACTCATTTATCCTTTTTCTCAACTGAGGTCCCTTTCCTTCATTTTCTTCTGTAAATACAGAACAAAAATATTCATTGAGGCAGTCAGCCTGACCTTTATCCTCTTCTACATACCTTCCTTCTTTTGTTTTTAATCTAACTAATCCTTGTTTTACTTTTCTTTTCTCATTTATGTATCTAAAAAATGTTTTATCCCCCTTTTTTACTGACTGTGCTATTTTCTCTTCTGTGTGTGATTTGGAAGCTCTTATAACTTGCTTAGCCTCTTTCTGCCTAATCTTATAGATCATTTTGTCTTCCTCACTCTGGTTTTTTTATAATTCCTAAATGCTAACTTTTTGTTTTTAACTATTTTGGCCACATCTGCGGAGTACCACAGTGGTTTCTTTAATTTTTTGCTTTTACTGACAAGCCTAATGCAATTTTCTGTTGCCTTCAATAGTGCAACTTTTAAATAATCCCATTTCTCTTGGACTCCATTTAAATTGCTCCAGTCTGATAATGACTCCTCTACCCATATTCTAATTTTAGAAAAGTCTGTTTTTCTAAAGTCTAAAACTTTTGTTTTTGTGTGGTGTGACTCAGTCACTGTTCTTATATTAAACCACACTGACTGATGATCACTGGATCCTAAACTTTCACCTATAGTAACATCTGATACCAAATCTCCATTTGTTAACACTAAATCTAGTATGGCCTCTTTACGAGTTGGCTCCTCAACAACTTGTTTTAGAGACAATCCCAGTAGGGAGTTTAGAATATGTGTGCTCCTGGCACAAGTAGCTAATTTTGTTTTCCAATTTACATCAGGAAGATTAAAGTCACCCATGATGATAACTTCCCCTTCATTGTCATTTTAGCTATTTCCTCAACTAGTAGATTATCTAACTCTTCAATTTGTCCTGGGGGCCTATAAATCACACCTACACGAGTTACTGTGTGATTACCAAATTCTAACGTAGCCCAAACGGACTCTATGTTTGCCTCACTAACTTTTATTAGGCTAGATTTTATGCTATCCTTCACATACAAGGCCACCCCTCCCCCTTTCTTGCCTTCCCTATCTTTCCTATATAAAGAGTACCCTGGTATTGCTATGTCCCAGTCATTTTTCTCATTGTACCATGTCTCAGTAACAGCGACTAAATCTACACTATCAGTTGCCATTATTGCCACAAATTCATGGATCTTATTCCCTAAACTGCGAGCATTTGTAGACATGACTCTAAGCTTATCATTTTTTAACACACTTGCTACATGCACCTTCTGTCCTTGTTTTGGGGGACAATTGGATTGATGTTTTATCACCCTTTTGCCCCCTCCTAGTTTAAATACATCCTAGCAAAACCTCTGAACTGCTCACTGAGAACATTTGTTCCCTTTTGAGAAAGATGCAAACCATCTTTTTTGTACAGCTTATCTCCATTCCAAACAGAGCTACCATGATAAATAAAGCCAAATCCTTGCTCCCAACACCATTCACCAAGCCACAAATTATCTTTATGGCCCCCACCCGCCGCCCAGGGGTGAGGGCCGGGGGGGGAGGAGAGTAGGTCTCCTCCCCCCGCTTCAACCAGATAGGGTCCCTGTGTGTTTTAAAATTCGCCTGCCCATTGAAGTCTATGGCGGTTCGCCGGGTTCGCCCGGTTCGCAAACATTTGCGGAAGTTCGCATTTGCGAACCGAAAATTTCATGTTCGCGACATCACTAATCCCCACCCTAAACCCAGACACAAATACAAATGAGGATACACTGTATCAAAAAAGTTATACAAAGAGTACCTTTCCTCGGTGTGGGCCCCCCACTGAGGTATGAGTGAAAAACCAAAAAAATAAAAAGGGACTTGAAACAGGTGTGGCACGATCTGTATCCTTCAAAGTGGTTAACTGATACACAGCGGTCGGGATCTTCAAAAAAGACAGCGGTGAGAATAGGACACGCTCCCCGCCACAACTTGTTACAATTTCAATATCCAGCGAGCTAAACCAAACGAAAGAGAGACCGCCAAAATACGAGGTACTTCCTGCTTTCACTCCCAAAATAACAACTAATAACGGCAGGTCCAAAAGTCAGCTCGTCTACGCGTTTCGTCCCTCCCACAGGACTTTGTCAAGACTGAAAGTGATATGGGAACAGCCCGGTATAAATACCCCACACACAGACCACGGCAAGGAAACCACGGGCTGGATTCACAATCCTATTCGACCATAACAAAAAATGTATATAAATACACATCAAATTAAATAAAAACAATTAAAAATATATATAATATAATGTAATATAGCATATATATAACATCTTAATATTAATGGTCAGGCAACAAACACAAAAATATATATAATATATATACACAAACAGTGAACAAAATTATTATTGCTGTGTCAAGAAAAAACATAAGTCTCCAAAAGTTAACAAATAAATATAGAGACCCCAATTGCTGTATATATAACATTCAAAATGATTCTAACTCCTTGTTTAGGCCATTAGGTGTCATAGAATTGAGCTTAAAGATCCACATGGATTCAGCCTTAGTTAGCTCCCTCTTCCTCTTGGCTTCATCCTGATGGGGGGGATGTGTACTATTCCCACTGATTTAAGACCAACAGGATTATTCTCATGAAAAATAGCAAAATGTTGGGCCACCGAGGATCTACTGTCATTACGTATGATGGCTGTTCTTTGTTCCCGAAATCTGCATTTTAGGGACCTAATAGTTTGGCCCACATATTGCCGTTCACAAGGACAAATGAGAAGATATACCACAAAAGAGGTGTTACAAGTGATGGGGGATTGAACAGGAAAGATCTCAGTGCTATTGAACGGACTGAAAGTGGAAATATGAGGGCAAATAAATCCACATGTGAGGCATTTAGTGTGACCACAACGTTTGTTAGCCAGAACACCTTCAAAGGCTGTCTGATAGCTTGCATTTTGACAGCGTAATTTTGAGGGGGCTAGAATATTTTTCAAATTTGGAGCCCTTCTAAAAGTGACCCTTGGGACTCTTGACACACAAAATGACAACCAGGGTTCTTTAATCAATATTGGCCAGTATTTATTCAATATTTCAATAATATCATCATAACCCTTGTTGAAAGTGGTGGAAAATATAGGTGTTTTACCTGTACCAACCTCCTTGGTGCTAATATTGCATTTCGCTTTTTTTGGCATAAATCCAGAATTTCCACTCAAAAGTTCAAGGATCATAAAATGTTCCCTTGTATGATGTTTTTGTTCTAAACATGGGAATGATATAGGAGGGTTTGCCTCAGACACCGTCCTATTCTTAACACCAGAACATGGTACCACACCATAATTAAGACCTCTTAGATAGGCTTCCAAAATATTATTCAAAGGATAAGATTTCTCTACAAAACGTTGGGCTAAAACCAATGACTCTTTCTCATAATCACACACATAGGAACAATTGCGCCTGATCCTGGTGAATTGCCCAGAGGGAATGTTCTGGATCCATTAACATCCATACTCTTTTGAAAGGTTTTGGTAGTGATCGAACTATTAGCTCCAAAACCTACTACCAAATCACTACCAAAACCTTTCAAAAGAGTGTGGATGTTAATGGGTATTTACATGCTAAGAGTGGGCATCATCCCACATGGATCCAGAACATTCCCTCGGGGCAATTCACCAGGATCAGGCGCAATTGTTCCTATGTGTGATTATGAGAAAGAGTCAATGGTTTTATCCCAACGTTTTGTAGAGAAATCTTATCCTTTGAATAATATTTTGGAAGCCTATCTAAGAGGTCTTAATTAATGTGTGGTACCATGTTCTGGTGTTCAGAATAGGACGGTGTCTGAGGCAAACCCTCCTATATCATTCCCATGTTTAGAACAAGAACATCATACAAGGGAACATTTTATGATCCTTGAACTTTTGAGTGGAAATTCTGGATTTATGCCAAAAAAAGCGAAGTGTAATATTAGCACCAAGGAGGTTGGTACAGGTAAAACACCTATATTTTCCACCACTTTCAACAAGGGTTATGATGATATTATTGAAATATTGAATAAATACTGGCCAATATTGATTAAAGACCCCTGGTTGTCATTTTGTGTGTCAAGAGTCCCAAGGGTCACTTTTAGAAGGGCTCCAAATTTGAAAAATATTCTAGCCACCTCAAAATTACGCTGTCAAAATGCAAGCTATCAGACAGCCTTTGAAGGTGTTCTGGCTAACAAAAGTTGTGGTCACACTAAATGCCTCACATGTGGATTTATTTGCCCTCATATTTCCACTTTCAGTCCGTTCAATAGCACTGAGATCTTTTCTGTTCAATCCCCCATCACTTGTAACACCTCTTTTGTGGTATATCTTCTCATTTGTCCTTGTGAACTGCAATATGTAGGCCAAACTATTAGGTCCCTAAAATGCAGATTTCGGGAACATAGAACAGCCATCATACGTAATGACAGTAGATCCTCGGTGGCCCGACATTTTGCTATTTTTCATGAGAATATTCTTGTTGGTCTTAAATTATTGGGAATAGTACACATCCCCCCCCATCAGGATGAAGCCAAGAGGAAGAGGGAGCTAACTAAGGCTGAATCCATGTGGATCTTTAAAGGACCTCTATAGTGCCAGGAAAACATACTCGTTTTCCTGGCACTATAGTGCCCTGAGGGTGCCCCGACCCTCAGGGTCCCCCTCGCGCCCGGCTCTGGAAAGGGGAAAGGGGTTAAAACTTACCTTTTTCCAGCGCTGGGTGGAGAGCTCTCCTCCTGCGATCCTCCTCTTCTCCTCCCCGTCGGCTGAATGCGCACGCGCGGCAAGAGCTGCGCGCGCATTCAGCCGGTCACATAGGAAAGCATTCATAATGGCGTGCATTTTCTGTGAAAATCACAGCGAGAAGCACGCAAGTGCCTCTAGCGGCTGTCAATGAGACAGCTGCTAGAGGAAATAGGGGAAGGCTTAACCCATTCATAAACATAGCAGTTTCTCTGAAACTTCTATGTTTATGAAAGAATGGGTTAACCCTAGCTGGACCTGGCACCCAGACCACTTCATTAAGCTGAAGTGGTCTGGGTGCCTAGAGTGGTCCTTTAAGCTCAATTCTGTGACACCTAATGGCCTAAACGAGGAGTTAGAATCATTTTGAATGTTATATATACAACAATTGGGGTCTCTATATTTATTTGTTAACTTTTGGAGACTTATGTTTTTTCTTGACACAGCAATAATAATTTTGTTCACTGTTTGTGTATATATATTATATATATTTTTGTGTTTGTTGCCTGACCATTAATATTAAGATGTTATATATATGCTATATTACATTATATTATATATATTTTTAATTGTTTTTATTTAATTTGATGTGTATTTATATACATTTTTTGTTATGGTCGAATAGGACTGTGAATCCAGCCCGTGGTTTCCTTGCCGTGGTCTGTGTGTGGGGTATTTATACCGGGCTGTTCCCATATCACTTTCAGTCTAGATAAAGTCCCGTGGGAGGGACGAAACGCGTAGACGAGCTGACTTTTGGATCTGCCGTTATTGGTTGTTATTTTGGGAGTGAAAGCAGGAAGTACCTCGTATTTTGGCGGTCTCTCTTTCGTTTGGTTTAGCTCGCTGGATATCGAAATTGAAATTGTAACAAGTTGTGGCGGGGAGCGTGTCCTATTCTCACCGCGGCCTTTTTTGAAGATCCCGACCGCGGTGTATCAGTTAACCACTTCGAAGGATACAGATCGTGCCGCACCTGTTTCAAGTACCTTTTTATTTTTTGCTTTTTCACTCATACCTCGGTGGGGGGCTCAAACCGAGGAAAGGTACTCTTTGTATAACGTTTTTGATACAGTGTATCCTCATTTGTATTTGTGTCTGGGTTTAGGGTGGGGATGCACTCAGACACATTGTTGCTTTCCACATAGAGTCTGGGTGTATGTCTCTGACTTATTTCATCATTCATAAGCTGTGTGGTTACATTTGTTTATTGATAGAGATATTGTTTTTAAATTTTTTATAGCAGGTTCAGACTATTCTTGATATTTTACGTTTATTACTTCATATTTGTTTCTACCGAATAAACACTGGTTTATTTGCAATTATAATTATTCTAGGTCTTGTTGATTGGATAAGCGCCCACACTGTATATAATTTTTGAGCTAACACTCAGTGATAGTCGCTGGTGATCGTGTGGAGCTGCCTTTCTTATGTATTACACCATTGTTATATATTTTCATAAGCCCTATATTGACCTTGTAACTTTCCAAAACACCATAAAACCTATACATAAATATGAGTGTTCTAAATCAGTAAAACGTATTCCGAAGATGAAATCACCAGTAAAAGTGCAGTTTTTGTGTAAAAAAATGTAAAAAACAAAGAAAAATGCTAAATTTGGCCAGCGTTTGTGACAAAAGACTGAACATACCCCATTTTGAATACCCTGGGATGTCTACTTTTACAAATGGTATGCCATGATGGGGTTAATTTTAATTCCTGGGCTGCTATATGGTCTCAAAGACAGCATAGGCCCAGCAAATCAATGTGCAAACATGGAAAAGGAGAAAGCCCTACATTTGACCCCTGTAAGTTTACAAAAGCCCATAAAACCTGTACATTGGGGGCACTGTTGTACTCAGGAGATGTTGCTGAACACATATTGGGGGTTTCTTTGTTAGTAACACATAAACGGAGCTAAAAATCCATGCCTAAAGTACAATGTGAGAGAAAAATAACACAAAAAAAAAGTCTATCCAAAAGTTTGACAAAGGCTGGTGGTAGAATTGGTGCATGGAAAGTGTTAAAATAACACCATTTGAAATACCCTAGGGTGTCTACTTTTCAAAAATATATGGTTTGATGGGGGTAAATTATATTGTCCGGCTTCAATAATTTCCCAAATGGGACATGGTTGTATGATGACTAACTGAAAATTCCACGTTGGAAAACTGGAATGCGCACCCTCCAAATAAGGTCTTTTAGCTCCCAGAGAACCCAACACACCTATACATGGGTGGTATCGATGTACTCAGGAGATGTTGCTGAACACGTATTGGGGTGTTCTTTGGCAGTAACACCTAATAGGAGCTGATAATTCATGGCTGAAGTAGAATGTGTGTGAAAAATAACACAAAAAAATGACTACCCAAATAACTACCCAAACGTTTGACAGAGACTGGTGGTAGAATTAGTGCATGAAAAGTGTTGAAATACCACCATTTGAAATACTCTAGGGTGACTACATTTCAAAACAATATGGTTTGAGGGGGGTAAACTATATTGTCCGGCTTCAAAAATGTCCCAAATGGGACGTGGGTGCATGATGACTAACTGTGAAAATTCCAAGTTGGAAAACTGGAATATGCAACCTCCAAATAAGGTCTTTTAGCCCCCAGAGAACCTGACACACCTATACACGGATGGTATCCTTGTACTCAGGAGATGATGCTGAACACATATTGGGGTGTTCTTTGGCAGTAACCCTTAAAGTTCTCAGTTCATATATTCTTAAATTGCTATGTGTCAAAAAAATTTAATTTGGCATATATTGGTGGTAAAATGGCTGCATGAAAAGATTCAAAATACAAATATCAGTCTTACAATGTAACTTAATTAACGTTAATTTTGAAAAAAAAATGGTTTGGAAATAGCAAATTGCTACTTGTGCTTATAGCCCTATAACTTTCCAAAAAAAGCTAAGAACATGCTAACATTGGGGATTTCTAAACTCAGGACAAAATGTAGAAACTATTTAGTATGGGTGTTTTTTGGCAGTTGTAGATGCGTAACAGATTTTGGGGGTCAAAGTTCGAAAAAGGGTGCGGGTTTTTTCAATTCTTTTTTCAATTTTTTCATCCTATTTTATAATTTTTTTAATAGTAAATTATATGATATTATGAAAGTAATGGTATCTTTAGAAAGACCATTTAATGGCAAGAAAAACGGTATATAATATGTGTGGGTACAGTAAATGAGTAAGAGGACAATCACAGCTAAATACAAACACCGCAGAAATGTAAAAAGAGCCCTGGTCCCAACGGTAAGAAAATTGAAAAACGGCCTGGTCACTAAGGGGTTAAGCCTATCAACAGGATTAAAACTCCGCCGATACCACGGAGCGCCACGTATCATCGGATACCTAAAGGTCTCCTCTGCAGCTGGGGCACAGTTCGGTGACCCAGCCTGACAGATGAGCTATGTGCATCTATTTAAGTGAACACTGCACATGACCCTTTATATTTGTTTAAATACTAAGGCTGAGCAATCATGCTCAACCACCATGATTGCGAGTGTGCCTCTGGTATAAGGGATACCCCCAGGGTCTTAAAAGGGTTTATTATTCTTAGAAACACTTTGTGTGTAGAAACGATTAAATTTTAAACTGAGAAAAATATTTCTTACTGTTTATTTTTCTATTTTTTTAATATTTTATTCCTGTTTAATATTGTGCTATGTATACAGGGAGTGCAGAATTATTAGGCAAGTTGTATTTTTGAGGATTAATTTTATTATTGAACAACAACCATGTTCTCAATGAACCCAAAAAACTCATTAATATCAAAGCTGAATATTTTTGGAAGTAGTTTTTAGTTTGTTTTTAGTTATAGCTATGTTAGGGGGATATCTGTGTGTGCAGGTGACTATTACTGTGCATAATTATTAGGCAACTTAACAAAAAACAAATATATACCCATTTCAATTATTTATTATTACCAGTGAAACCAATATAACATCTCAACATTCACAAATATACATTTCTGACATTCAAAAACAAAACAAAAACAAATCAGTGACCAATATAGCCACCTTTCTTTGCAAGGACACTCAAAAGCCTGCCATCCATGGATTCTGTCAGTGTTTTGATCTGTTCACCATCAACATTGCGTGCAGCAGCAACCACAGCCTCCCAGACACTGTTCAGAGAGGTGTACTGTTTTCCCTCCTTGTAAATCTCACATTTGATGATGGACCACAGGTTCTCAATGGGGTTCAGATCAGGTGAACAAGGAGGCCATGTCATTCGATTTTCTTCTTTTATACCCTTTCTTGCCAGCCACGCTGTGGAGTACTTGGACGCGTGTGATGGAGCATTGTCCTGCATGAAAATCATGTTTTTCTTGAAGGATGCAGACTTCTTCCTGTACCACTGCTTGAAGAAGGTGTCTTCCAGGAACTGGCAGTAGGACTGGGAGTTGAGCTTGACTCCATCCTCAACCCGAAAAGGCCCCACAAGCTCATCTTTGATGATACCAGCCCAAACCAGTACTCCACCTCCACCTTGCTGGCGTCTGAGTCGGACTGGAGCTCTCTGCCCTTTACCAATCCAGCCACGGGCCCATCCATCTGGCCCATCAAGACTCACTCTCATTTCATCAGTCCATAAAACCTTTAGAAAAATCAGTCTTGAGATATTTCTTGGCCCAGTCTTGACGTTTCAGCTTGTGTGTCTTGTTCAGTGGTGGTCGTCTTTCAGCCTTTCTTACCTTGGCCATGTCTCTGAGTATTGCACACCTTGTGCTTTTGGGCACTCCAGTGATGTTGCAGCTCTGAAATATGGCCAAACTGGTGGCAAGTGGCATCGTGGCAGCTGCACGCTTGACTTTTCTCAGTTCATGGGCAGTTATTTTGCGCCTTGGTTTTTCCACACGCTTCTTGCGACCCTGTTGACTATTTTGAATGAAACGCTTGATTGTTCGATGATCACGCTTCAGAAGCTTTGCAATTTTAAGAGTGCTGCATCCCTCTGCAAGATATCTCACTATTTTTGACTTTTCTGAGCCTGTCAAGTCCTTCTTTTGACCCATTTTGCCAAAGGAAAGGAAGTTGCCTAATAATTATGCACACCTGATATAGGGTGTTGATGTCATTAGACCACACCCCTTCTCATTACAGAGATGCACATCACCTAATATGCTTAATTGGTAGTAGGCTTTCGAGCCTATACAGCTTGGAGTAAGACAACATGCATAAAGAGGATGATGTGGTCAAAATACTCATTTGCCTAATAATTCTGCACTCCCTGTACATATAGGAAATCAAAAGAAAGCCTTATTTATTAAAAAATTTAATAAAATATGTATGTGTGCACTTAAACAGAATGGGTGAAATTGTGGTAGAATGAACACATGGCACAAGTGCTAGAAAGACCTTGGTAACAAATGTGTTGCATCTCAAAATAGCCTTGGTCCTTAATTGGTTAATATACAGTTGCAAGAAAAAGTATGTGAACCCTTTGGAATTATATGGATTTCTGCACAAATTGGTCATAAAATGTGATCTGATCATCATCTAAGTCACAACAATAGACAATCACAGTCTGCTTAAACTAATAACACACAAAGAATGAAATGTTGCCATGTTTTTGTACAAATTGGTCATAAAATGTGATCTGATCATCATCTAAGTCACAACAATAGACAATCACAGTCTGCTTAAACTAATAACAAACAAAGAATGAAATGTTGTCATGTTTTTATTGAACACACCATGTAAACATTCACAGAGCAGGTGGAAAAAGTATGTGAACCCCTAGACTAATGACGTCTCCAAGAGCTAATTGGAGTGAGATCTCAGCCAACTGGAGTCCAATCAATTAGATGAGATTGGAGGTGTTGGTTATAGCTGCACTGCCCTATAAAAAACTGTACTATACCATTAGCCTCATCTTGAGCTTGCAAGAAGCTATATATATATGTGAATGGACATTTTGTTTATTACTTCTATACCAATACTATCTTAATATACTACACTATTAGATTCCTTTTTATCTTTGTTTGCTTTCCTCTTGTTCCATAATTCATCTGAGACCACCAAAGATATCCACCATCTTTATATCCATGCCTCTACATCATACGTCTGTATGATGTAGCAATCTGATACTATATAAAGCTCTAAAAAAAGTTGGTGGATCCAACTAACCTTTGGATCTCTATGTATTAACATACCACACTATATGTGTGTTTGTGTTCTTCTATTTGTTTTTCTAATATACATAGTAGATGTTTTGAAGGCACTACTTACATTTCCTGAATCAAGTGTTCCTCGTTTTTTTTAAGGATGGTTTTAACCTGTCTCTGGGACATGGCTTTAATGTCCATATCCTCCATGATGGCACACCAAGAATGATTTGTGTGATATATATCACTGATTGCAGCTGATGTGCAGTTTGTGATGTCATAACTAAGACTGACAAATCACAGTGGAGTAGGATATATTACAAAGCCTATTTTGATCTTTGGAAATGTTAAAAAGTCTATTACAAATAGACAGAATGTCAGAGTGACCTATTCAGATTTTAATATTATTTACTATTTTATTTCTGTTAGCATAACTATTATTATTTTTATTGCTTCTAAAGTAATCTAATGATGATTTATTTACTTTTTTTTCTATCAAAAGCATTTGTAAAAAAATTAATTAAAAATTAAACCGAAATATTTCCATGCAATAATCAGGATATGATAGTATCCTTAGCAAGATACGAGTCAGAAACCTATCAAAGAAAAAGGAAGAAAAGATAGGTGCATATCGGACCTTAGTGTGACAGGGCTTAACACCAAGGCAGAAACAGATGTATTACATAGATTCAGACCAGAGTAAGCTATACCACTGAGGACAAGAGAGGTCTGTAACAGAACCTACAGTATTGCCTGGAAACCTCAGCCCAACAGGGTACCTAAAACCTTTTCCTTACAGTCATTAACATTGCTTCCTATCTCTGAGAACAAAGACTGTTCGTGTATTTGCATTCCTCAAAGTGACTAATGGTGCATTTGGCCCTAACTGTTCGAATACCGAATTTTTTCAACCCTCTTGACCTGTTATAAACCGCAAACACGCCAACGTTCCAATGGATTAACTGAGAGGTCGGCGTTCGTCTGTGCGAACACGTGGCCATTTTGTTTAGTTGAACGCACTCAGCGGTGTTTGGTCATCGATCGCGTGGAACTGTTTTCGGCTACCTTTTTCCATGAAAACCGCTGAACTTCTAACTTCTGTGCGTTCGACTAGACTCATACGAACAAGGCGCTAATTTGTGAGTTTGTTCATCCGAACAAACTACATCCAGTGATGGCAGACACGAACAGTTCCATTCATGCATTTTAGACTTATTACAAAAGGAGAATAGACCGACCTCAGAGACGGAAACTGTGGAACTATTTTCACACATATCTCTGCCTGCAGTCAATCACATCCACCTTTTCACTAACTCCCGAACCACTGGTCCAATTCGTGCCATTTTTGGATATGCTGTTCCACTGAATGTATTGATTATAAAAAATTAACTGTTATTAAGATCCTATGCATAGTTTTAAAGTTATGGAAAATGCATAAAAGTATATTTTTTAGCTTGGAGATAATTGAGCTGATATAATGATTAGCTCAATTATCTCCTAAGCAGAGGGGTGCTTTTACTGTACAATTGTAACTGACTGGCTGTTGTATTCCCATTGTTAGTGCCCCACAAGGTCCACGTGGGTGGTAACCTTACTGTAAAACCTGCATAAAAGCAGCTGCTTCTGTGGTCATTAAATCAGTTCTACTTCACCCTTCAAAACGTAGCCTCATCTCGTTATTGAAAGGGAACCTGCTCAGCATAATCACTAGCTCTTTTAAGAGCTCTGCTTTACCCTCTACAAGGATCCAGTGGATGGGATAGCGCAACTCCACTACAGCACAACATCTTCCCGAGAAGAAGGACGTCTCCAACGGCTGATACCCCTCTACAACCTGGGTGGCCGTTACAAGGTCTACTTCACTAAATTTAGGATAAGCCAGAACTCAGGGTCAGGAATGTAGCTTGGTTTGATGCACAGGAAACACAAGACAAAGACTAAACTCAAGGTCATGGATATAGGCTTCAGTTTAATGTGTTTTTTTTGTATAAGCTTTTCAAATTATTTAATATTTTGGATACTGTTTTAAAATGATTTTCTACTTTGAAAAAAAAAATTTAGATTTTTTTATATATATCTATCTACGTTTGTTTTCATCAATAAATGGCAGACAATATTTGATGCTTGAATCAATACCAGGATATGTAAATAATTAATTTGTTGTCCATACATAAATACCACATAACGAATGGTTAAAAATAAAACGAGACAAAAGAAAACACATGTGGGCTACCCAAAACATAATAAAGCATAATACATTTATTTTGTGAGATAAATGTGGGTACACAAGTTTGTCAGACTTTGTGGTAACATTCATGACTGCCCTCGTTCCCCTTTCAGGTTGTCTCGGTACCCCATGCGCCCCAGGAACACACCCCATTTGTTTAGAAATGCATCCCACAGGTCTTTTACCTGGCTTGTCAAGGGACTCAGGTTTTTTTCGAATATATGCCATTGTTTCATATGAGCAATTGAATAAGCTTCTGCTGCGGTGAAATTTGTGTGGATTTCCACTATATAGCAATCTAGTTGTTAACAACTATGAGGACTTGGAACATTCATTTTTTGAAGAGTTTTGATATGACTTTAAGCAATATAAATTAGACACATTTCAAGTTTTGGATCAAATGTAATGCCCAGTAGGGATAAAATAAGGCTGGTAACCCTGGACCAGTATAGCTTGAGCTCCATGCACGACCACCACATATAGTACATCATGCTCACCTCATTCTTACATCACTCTACTGGTGCAATTTGGTAATATATGGGTGAGCCTTGTGGGCACCAAATACCATTGATATTAGATATTCCACAACAGCTCCAGATGGGAGACATAGGAGGTAAGCCACTTGTGTATATTAAACATGTATTCCCAGTCTGAAGGGTCGAGGTTTGATTCCAAATCTCTTTTCCATGCTTCTATAAATCCAGGCACCTGTTTGGACGCATCCTCATTAACAATGTTATAACATAGGGAATATACTCTTTTACTCGGACACATCCATAGAAACAATTTTCTAACAAACAAACCATGTATCATTGTACGTTTGTAGACCAGGAACAATATGAGTGTCTGCTAAGTATGTTTTAAGTTATAAATAAGAACAAAGTAGAACTAAGTAGATCAAATATGTTAAGATCTACGTACGGTGTTATAAACCTTTTATGGAAAAGATGGTATACGTGGCTTGCAATCGAAAGATTGTAGGCTTAGGGTGATAGAGATCAATGGTGTTGCCAGTGAAATTGGTGAATAGGCACAGATATGGGGTTTACCCCAAGTAAAAATTTTGAGCTGAGAGCTTCCATTAATTATAGTTATCACTGAAATTGAATAGAACTAAAACACAAACCTGTGTTTTGATAGGCATAAACTGTCCACATTACATCAAAATGTCTCTGCTTCAATATTAGTATAATGCAGACAATTCCGGTATAACACAATTAGTAAGCGATCATATTGCACATCTCACATATAATTGCATACTTGGAGTGATACTCAGCCATACGTTATGACATATATTACTTCAGTGACACCCACCCTGTATGGGTAAGTGGTGGACTCTATAAGGTTTAGATGGGTTGGTGTTTGCTGCATGAACGCATTTAGACCAGCACTTAGTATTTAGACCAGATGATCAAACCAAACTGACTTTATGTACCAAGCCTTTGAATATTATTCTTTCCTTATGTATGCCAAAGCATGTAAGTTGCCACTGCAATACACCCTGGGTAAGATAAAGCTTACACTGTTACCCCCTACATTTGCTTACAAGTTGCAATGCAAAACCAAGTCTTATTGTAGGTCATGTTGGTTTTATTTGGGTGAGAGAAAACCTGAAGAACACACATTCTTCATCCATTCTTTTGGCCAAACATAGGCCAAATATACTGAACAAAGGTGAATATATAGCATGGCCTAATATAGGCCAGATATACTGAAGCTCAATACGACTGATGTCACGTGCAGTGCATGCTGACGACGGATGTATTTTATGCACAGAATTTACATTTGGCAGTCCGGGAACTCCGTTCTGGGCTGTCAAAGTCATGTGTGCTGGGGATACAATTAGGCTTCGGCACACAATTGCCAATATTGTCATGGCGGTTGGAGTTTCCTTTTATTATTATATAATATCAGGACCAAACCAGTTATCTTAATGATTGCACACTTATTGGAGTGAAGATTACAATTGTGAATGTGGATTTGGCTGAATTGGGATTCGGCCAACTTTGGGCTTAGTGGCCAAATGCCGTATCTCCAAAGCTCCAGACGATGTATCACTGAATAAATTACTAGAGTTGTGGCCTAAGTATTCAGAGTTCTACCTCTGGTGTCAAAAAATGAGATGATTGATGGGGGGAAAAAAGATATTTGATGTCAAGTAATGCATGTCCCTTTAATTACATTGACATGCCACCCATGGCATGACTGGTGGGATCATAAGGGAGGTATTATACCTACCATGTAGAAATATGGGTGCCATATTAAACCTGACAGGCTTTTTTAATGTTTTAATCTGGTGACTGGCTAGCAAGCACATGATAAAGCCTTGCACTGCCAAGGGATTGTTTGTTTGTTTTTTTGTTTCGTTCAAAACATTTCTCCTGAAATGATCGAAATACATCTGAAACCGTGTCGATACATGTACAAAAGTTTGTTCGTCTGAACCAAAATGTTACACCAGACTAATCACATTTTGTTTTTTGCTTGGCATAAGTCTAATAACTATTACTATTATTATTGATTCCAGTACTACTATTACTAATTTAATATAACAATTATTTAATAACTTCTATCAATATTATTAATATTAAATCTATATCTTAAATCTATATCTAACTGGAAATATTGTGACTTCCATTACTTCAATTTACTTACAGGGGCACTATAATCACCAAAACAACTTTAGCTTAATGAAGCAGTTTTTGTGTACAGATCATGCCTCTGATGTTTTCCTGCTGAATTATCTGCCATCTTTTGTTTCTGTTTATACATCCCTAGCCACCCCTCACCTGGCTGTGACTCACAAAGCCTGCATTAGAAAAAAAATTAAAACAGATGTAACTTACTTTAAACGTGTTTATCTTCTGTTCTGTAAAATGAGCTTTTATCACATACAGGAGGCTCTTGCTGGGTCTGGCATGCTATTAGCAGAGCAGGAGATAAGAAATTCTAAATTAAAGATAATTTGCAATAAAGGAAGTGTAAACATTATATGTCTTTTTACAGGAAGTGTTTAGGAAGGCTGTGTAAGGCTGTGCAGAGAATTGAGTAGTGAGACTGCAGGGGCATGATATATACACCAAAACTGTTTTATTCAACTAAAGTTGTTTTGGTGACTATAGTGTCCATTTAAATATAATGCTTATCTATTTATTTCATTATTTATTTTATTAATAATGTTATTATTTCTATTTAACTACTGTAATAGTTATTTACTTTATATTTCTAAATTAAATGTAAATTTTTTGAGTACTATATATACTCGAGTATAAGTCGACCCGAATATAAGTCAAGACCCCTAATTTTACCCAAAAAAACTGGGAAAACTTATTGACTCGAGTATAAGACTAGGGTGGGAAATGCAGCAGCTACTGGTAAATTTCAAAATAAAATTAGATCCCCAAAAAATTATATTAATTGAATATTTATTTACAGTGTGTGTATATAATGAATGCAGTGTGTGGGTGTATATAATGCAGTGTGTTTGTATGAATGCAGTGTGTGTGTATGAATGCAGTGTGTGTGTATGAATGCAGTGGGTGTATGTGATGCAGAGCCTTGGTGGGGGGTGGGCATTTTTATTATTTTTTTAAATTATTATTATTTTTTTTATTTATATTATTCATATTTTTTTTTATTTTAATATTATTTAATTTTTTATTTATATTGTTTTCGGCCCCCCTCCCTGCTTGTTAGCTGGCCAGGGAGGAGGGCTCTCATTCCCTGGTGGTCCAGTGGATGGGCTGTGTAGGAGGGGGGCTGGCAGCGAGCTGTTACTTACCTTTCCTGTAGCTCCTCTCAGCTCCCTTCTCCTCCACTGTAAGTCTAGCGGTGTGACTGCCGCACGGAGCGTGCTCTGACCCCGTGGCTCTCGTGAGATTTACAGTGGAGCTGACATGGGAGCTGACCGGAACCGAGGTGAAGGGAGCTGACGGGAGCTGCAGGAAAGGTAAGTTACAGCTCGCTGCCAGCCCCCAACAGGACAGCCGGGCTTGTAATGAGCCCGGCGGTCCTGGTCTGTATTATGGCAATGTAAGTTGCCATAATACAGACATTGACTCGAGTATAAGTCGAGTGGGGGTTTTTCAGCAAAAAATGTGCTGAAAAACTCGACTTATAATCGAGTATATATGGTATCTATTATTGTCTTTGACAGCGTACACAAACCTGTTTTACTTGTTGCAGGTTGTATATGTTTATTTCCACTGGTTACGTACAATGTTCTACCACACCTTTTCTCGATTACTTTACATTGTATTTACACATGTTCCCAAATCCCATTTCAAATATCTCACTTAAATTAAGAAACTCTTGGCATCTGTCCAGGTGTAGACTGTTTTAATACAGAGGTATAATTAATTGCAGAATATTGACTGAGAGGTGGCACAGAAATGCAATAAAGCAAAAAGAAAATGTATACTAAAATCCAATTAAAATATAATATATATTTAAATTTCCTTGTAATATCTTCACAGGTGTATGTTTAGATAGCTATCGTTATAGCTTAATGCGTTTTTCTATATTGTGAATTGTATAGCGCTATGGAATCTGTTGGGGTTTTATAAATAATATATGCATAAATAATGAAAACAATATGCCAGTCTCAAACAATTCTATTTTCCACTGAATCTGTAGTCTTTACTTGACTCGTGCATGGAGGAAAGTTTGGTTAGGAAAAATCGTTTTTTCCCAAAATGTAAATTTAATTTTGGATGGCTGATGCTAGATCAAGTGACATTTCGTCACAGAAGAAAACACAGAAGAAAATTCCAGGCAATAAAAAATAATCCATCTTCAAGGCGGTGAGGGCTCCATGCAGACTGAACTTTGCAGGACAGAGAAAGGGTTATAAAACCTTCCCATGCCAAGCACTTTGACTCGCGTTCTGAATTAAATTGCTTTACATGGGAAGGCTGTATAAGCTGGGGGGAGAAAAATAGCCCCCCACCCAACTCATGATTACTCAGGGCCCCCTCCCACCAGGAATGAACACTAGGTCCTCTGTTTAGTTTAATAATCCCCACTCATGTCGAACCCTTGAGGGCAGGTCCCCCTTTATTGATATGAGAAAGGGTATTTTTTTTACAACAGAGAGCAGCTGGATGAAATTTAGTCAGTTCACAGGTGTCCTACTCTACAAGACAGGACATTCGAAAATAGCGAAAGGAGTTCATGCGAGAATAGGAGGGGTGAGAATTGTGCAAAATCTTTCTCTGACACAGGACATTGAGCTGGCTTTAGCTCCTCCTTAAATCAGAGAAAGTCAGGTGTAGGAAAAACAATGTGTTTTAAACAAAACTAGATCTGAAATAAAGAAAAAAAAAACGGATTCTGAGAGAGGAAGAGAAGAGGAAGCGATTGGGAAAAGGTAAGTTTGGGGTAACAGTGCCTCTTTAGAGGAACACTTTAGCATTAGGAATAAAAATGTGTATTCCTAACACTATTATGCCCAATTGGCATGTTTAGATCCCCTAATCCCACCTCTAGGGAGACAAAAAAGCAGATTTATTTTTTTCTCACAAAACCGGTCTTCACTGCTGGCCTTGCTTCCTCAAAAAATACCAATGGTTTTACTTGCAGAGTTAAAACGTGGGGACATGGCTCCCAGACCACTTCCTGGAGATGAACTGGTCTGGGTGCCTTTAGCATCCCTTTAATTATCAACGGCAGTAATTTAGATATGTGAAAGGCTGAAATTAATGAGCTGAGTCTTTTGTTTTTTGTTTTTACTGCATTTGTTAATAAGTAACTAAGTATATGTTACAATGAACAAATCAACTTGTGTAATGCCTACTGTAAAAAAAAAATTAACTATGAAGCAACTAATTCACAAGTAGCACATTATTATCTATTAAATAATAAAAAGTGACCTACTAAAAGGTAAATAGGTGAATACAAGATTGGACTCTATCCCTGTGTAAATGAACTACACAATTCTCATTTTCTGGGTCTATTTGTTAAACGAAACAATGTCCTGTATTCATTTACAGTTATTTTTACACTACTAATGTCCTTTTACGTAAATGATGTCCAAATGTTTGCCTGGATTTGTTTGAATATTATTTGCAATTGCCCTTTTTAATTGTGAAACTCTGTGAAGCTCAGTAAAGTGGCTTTACAATATGCTCAGAACTATTGCGTCAACCGTCTAAGACAGACAAAGAATGTACTCTAAAAGACATGATTTTTGTGTGCTAAATATATAGCTTAATCAATATTAGAGGGACCGTATGTAATATAACCACTACAACTCACTTAAAGGGACACTCCAGGCACCCAGACCACTTCTGCTCATTGGAGCAGAAGTGGTACCTTTTACCCTGCAACTGTAAATATTGCAGTTTTCATAAACTGCAATATTTACCTTGCAGTGTTAACTTCTCCTCTACCGGCCATCCATACGCAATAGGTCTCCCCTGCCAAATGATGTCGGCGGGGGAGGAGTGTGGGCAGACCCATCGGTGCTGGATACAGGTAAGTCACTGAAGGGGTTTTAACCCATTCAGCAACTTGGGATTGGGGGAGGAAGGAGAGGGGACCTGCAGTCCCAGGAAAACAGTTTGTTTTCCTAGCACTGGAGAGTCGCTTTAATATCTGTTTATGAAAGGTTTGGCATACACCAAGGCTCTTTTAGCAACCTGGAACAGCCTATTTCTCAGTTTTACTGATAATGTGGAATTAACACTTGTGCATTGTCAATGTCATTGTTGGCATTTATTGGCTGAGTGACCAAGGCACAATCTCTGCAAGCTGTAATACATATATTGCTTAGTGTCACTGCCTTCAAATTGTTTTAATATTTTAATATAAATTATTGTATTGTGATAATCATAATATATATGCTTGTGGTTTTTTTTTTTGTTTTTTTTTAATTTGTGTATGTATCACTTGCCTACCTTTCCCATCTCCCCTTTCTGACCGCCATCCGTATGCACCTTCAGTCGTACAGTCAGTTATCTGACCCAGGGTTCACTATTTTGCAACTGTCTGTTTTTCAAAATCGAATGAAAATGCTGCATTGCGAGAAACACAAATTTAAAAAACAAACAAAAAACAGTTGCTAAATAGTGAGCAAAGCGTGCAGTCAGAAAACTGCCAGTCAGACCCAAGGTCCAGAAAGATGTCTGTTATTTATTCCCAAAACCTCAATACACATGAATTTTAAAAATTAGATGGAATATTAGGTATTTAAAAAAATTAAAGGACAGGATTCCCTTAATCGTGTTATTGTGGCATTTTCCAAGCCGAAATCTATTGTTCCCATTGTCTTTGCCATCAAACCACCTCAATTTGGCAATAAATATAACTTGCATTCTACTGTATCACTTTGTAACCAAGGTGTAGATATGAGCTATTTGTATTGTCTACCATTAACATAATACATTTGTAACCATTTTATTTTGGACAAATAAGCATCATGAACTAAGTGAATAGCCCGTTGATCTGCCTTTGGAATTTAGGACTTCAATTCATCTTTTATCCGTGACAACTACCTACCCAATGTGTAGGTAGCGATTATGGACTGTCCCGGGAGAGAATCCACATCTAGACTCTGTCCATCCAGAGATGCCAATTGACTTCTATCATGTCTCAATTCTACCACAATTGGTCCCAATATTCATGTTTAGACATGGGCCAGGATTATACATAATCCATTTTTTGACAAAATATAACATAGTTTCAATGGGTCAATCTGCTGAATAAAGCAGTATCACTCATTCTGTACTGCTCAAAGCAGAAGAACAGGGAGGAATCTATAATCGCTAAATCCTACTCCAACATTTATATTTGTTGGTAACTTCATTATTGCAACTGTTTCCTTATGAATGACTACATTATGCAATGTGACCATGCTTATTAAATACCTGACTCAATAAAATGGGGGTTTAGTTACAGTATATGATCATACATTGCTTTAACCTGCCACAATGTCAATGTACCCCATTTTTGACAGGTCCTACTCTAGCAATTCAATGCCTGCTCTTATGAGATTAATCCACTTTGTTGATAAATACTTCCTCCTGGGACTCTCTGCAGGGCATGGTTAAATAGGGCCCTGGAATGAGCCACTTGTGGCATGGAGGAGTGAGTGCCCTGGAGTTTGTATTGTGAATTTATATTTTTAAATATTTTTTTTGCCTGGTGCAATGTCCAGTTAATAAATATATGAAATTCCCTTTATCTGACTTTTTGGAGGAGGAGGTCAGAGGTGCATTAGAATGATATGCCTACAAGCAACAGAAATGTAAATCCAACCCTGATGCGACTCCTAAATTATGTTCATTTCTTGGTGGGAATTTTGTCTACAAATAAGTGACATCTGATCATATTGTCTGCGTGGATTATACAATACAATCAGGTTATCCATGGCTTCACAAACACACCTATCATATTGATTGGATTTTGGATCTATTTTCAGGCAAAAACAGTGTTAAGATATCGAGATTAATTTCATTATTTGTTCATCTTTATTCTTTAACATAACATTCATAGTGAACAAATTACCCAATCAATATATGAATACAGTTCAATGGGCTTTAGCTCAGAACAAAGGGGGTGGAGATGGGGAGAGGGGAAAGCTCAGAAAAGAGGAGGTATGTAATATTGATAATTCACAAAAATTACAAAAGACTCATGATAATATTAAATGTATGCTTGCTAATGCAAGGAGCCTTTATAACAAAATGGGGGAACTAGAGGCAATAGCATATACTAAACAATATGATATAATAGGCATAACAGAAACATGGTGGGATGAGACACATGACTGGGCAGTTAATTTAAATGGGTACACGTTATTTAGGAAGGATAGGAAAAACAAGAAGGGTGGTGGGGTATGTTTGTTTGTCAACCATGAGTTAAAGTCAAATCTTAGGCATGTGGAGTGTAACGAGGAAAAGGTGGAGGCTTTATGGGTAGATATCTGCTTGGGGCAAACAAAGGGAAATCAATTATCGGTTGGGATATGTTATAAACCACCTAATGTAAATAGTATTGAGGAAGAACAGCTGTTAGAGCAAATTGAGAAACCTGCAAATCGAGGTAACACGTTAATTATTGGAGATTTTAATTATCCAGACATAAATTGGGAAAGAGGGACTAGTACTTCAGCAATGGGCATCAGGTTTTTGAATGTGTTAAATGACACCTTTATGTCACAACTGGTACAAGCACCAACTAGAAAGGATGATTGTCTGGATCTTGTCATAACAAACAATGTTGATCTTTTAACCAACATTCAAGTAGGGGAGCATTTGGGAAATAGTGATCACAATATGGTAAATTTAGAAATAAACTCAAAAAAGCAAAAGCAAGTGGGGTATACTAAAACATATAATTTTTAAAAAGCCAATTTCAATAAGATTAGGGCAGCTCTACAACATATCGACTGGCATAAACTCCTTAGTGATAAAAACACTGAGGATAAATGGAAACTATTCAAACAAATATTAGAAAGGTACATTTCTCAGTATGTACCATTGGGTAATAAATATAAAAGAAACAAATTAAAACCAACGTGGCTTAGTAGAGAAGTAAAACAAGAGATTAAAAATAAGAAAAGAGCATTTAAAGCATTTAAATCAGACAAATCAAAGGCATCCTATTTAAGATATAAGGAAGCCAATAACGCTTGCAAAAAGGCAATTAAAGTGGCTAAACTAGACAATGAGAAATTGATAGCTAAAGAATGTAAAACCAACCCCAAAATTTTTTTCAAGTACATCAATTCTAAAAAAACAAAAAATGAAAGTGTAGGTACACTTGAAACAGAGTTGGGTTTATTAGCTAATAAAGACCAGGAAAAAGCTGAAATTTTAAATAACTGTTTTTCTTCAGTATATATTAATGATGATCCTATGGCAAGAGATATGCAAATGATTGCTGCAAAAACTTGCAAATAACTTGTGATTGGATAACTCGAGACAAGGTGCTACAGCTATTAAAGAAAATTAATGTAAATAAAGCTCCCGGGCCTGACGGTATTCACCCACGAGTACTTAAGGAGCTAAGTGGGGAAATAAGTGAACCTCTGTATTTAATTTTTCAAGATTCTTTTGTTTCAGGTGTTGTACCGGAGGATTGGAGGAAGGCAGATGTTTTTCCTATATTTAAAAAGGGTTCAAAATCCTTGCCTGGAAATTATAGACCTGTGAGCTTAACTTCTATAACTGGGAAAATATTTGAAGGGCTATTAAGGGATAATATTCAGGAATTCATCGGGAAGAACTTTGTTATTAGCAATAATCAGCATGGTTTTATGAAACATAGGTCATGTCAAACTAACCTAATTGCATTTTACGAAAAAGTAAGTAGAAGTATAGATCATGGTGTTGCAGTGGATGTGATTTTGCCAAGGCATTTGATACGGTTCCTCACAATAGGTTAGTCTTCAAACTAAAATAAATTGGTCTAGATGAATATTCTTGTTCTTGGGTAGAACATTGGCTTAAGGATAGAGTACAACGAGTTGTAATTAATGGTAAATTTTCAGGCTGGACAAAAGTGGTAAGTGGTGTCCCTCGGGGTTCTGTTTTGGGGCCACTTCTTTTAAACATATTTATAAATGATCTTGAAATAGGCATTGAAAGCCATGTATCAGTGTTTGCAGATGACACAAAACTTTGTAAAGTAATAAAATGTGAGCAGGATATTGCTTTGCTGCAGAGAGATTTGGATAGATTGGGGGACTGGGCACTAAAAAGGCAGATGAAATTTAACATAGAGAAATGCAAAGTTATGCACTTCGGGGTTAAGAATGCACAAGTAACTTACACACTAAATGGTAGTGAATTAGGGATAACCACACACGAGAAGGATTTGGGAATTGTTATAGACAACAAATTAGGCAGCAATATGCAATGTCAATCTGCAGTTGCTAAGGCCAGTAAGATTTTGTCATGTATAAATAGGGGCATAAATTCTCGGGATGAAAATATAATTTTGCCTCTTTATAAATCGCTGGTAAGACCACACCTTGAATATGCTGTGCAATTTTGGGCGCCTGTTCTAAAGAAGGATATCATGGCACTGGAGAGGGTCCAGAGACGAGCTACAAAATTGATAAAAGGAATGGAGCATTTTAGTTATGAAGAAAGGTTAAAAAAATTTAATCTGTTTAGTTTGGAAAAACGGCGCCTGAGAGGGGATATGATAACTTTATACAAATATATTCAGGGCCAGTACAAACCTTTATCTGGAAATCTATTCGTAAACAGGGCTATACATAGGACACGAGGTCACACATTTAGGCTGGAAGAAAGAAGATTTCATCTAAGGCAAAGAAAAGGTTTTTTTACAGTAAGAACAATAAGGATATGGAATTCTCTGCCTGAAGAGGTGGTTTTGTCAGAGTCCATACAGATGTTTAAACTGAAATTGGATAAATACTTACAAAAACATAACATACAGGGATATAATTTCTAATTAGTGGGGTAATAGCTGCTTGATCCAAGGAGACATCTGCTCCTTTGGGGTCTGCTATTTTGGGGTCAAGAAGGAATTTTTTCCTAGTTTGTGGCAAAATTGGAAGCGCTTCAGACCAGGTTTTTTGCCTTCTTTTGGATCAACAGCAACAACATTTGTGAGGAAGGCTGAACTTGATGGACGTAAGTCTCTTTTCAGCTATGTAACTATGTAACTATGTAATGTACATTGTACTTTTGAATACAATTACTAAATCATAAAATGTGGTGGTGGGTAAATAACCACGTAACTTAAAAAATCATTTTAAAGGGTGGTACAAAAAAGAGTTATGGGTTTTATTATTAATAGCATTGTGGGTTGACACAATTAAAAAGTTCTGTAAAAATAAGTGTGATGAGAAAATAGATAGCTATTGTGATGAACTCACTATTTCCCACATTCTAAGGACAGTTCCCTCCTAGTTCGTTTTATAAGTTTCCCCGAACCCAATTACTTGTCC
The DNA here is from genome assembly GCA_933207985.1 of Pelobates cultripes. Lineage (NCBI taxonomy): Eukaryota > Metazoa > Chordata > Amphibia > Anura > Pelobatidae > Pelobates > Pelobates cultripes. Next base: position 86,544,701 of record OW240917.1, on the reverse strand, counting down.
TCAGTTCAGTAGTTGCAATCTACCGAACACTGACCACCCCCACGGTTCATTAACTACAAACTAAACACAAACTAAAGTGCTAAGTCTGTCTGGCCGCCGTTCGTATAACCCACAACACATGCTGTGGAAAATGGCGGCCATCTTGTCTCACGAATGCAGGCAGCGGCACTTGGTCGTAGAGTGTATGGAACTCGAAGTTGGATACATCCACGTGTGAACCTCTGGGATTTTGTGTCGACGTCTGCTTCTGTTCCCGACAAGACAGGAGAGCGCTGTTCATTAGCAATGTTCGCACGAACTAGGCGAGCATTAGCTACCTATGAGCCGGGGGAAAACGTTTGTTTATTTTTGCATAGGAACTCCCGAAAAGTGACCAGCCAAAGTACCAAACACCCTGGAACTGTTTAGGACATGGGACCACGTGTGCAGCTGGTCAGAACTTTACCCCGGTGGCGATTTGGCTAGAATCCATAGATCTGAGTGTTATTTGGACAACTTGGGCACTCAGACCCAAGCTATCTGTGGACAGGGCCGGACTGGGAGAAAAATTCGGCCCGGGCATTTTTTTAACACAGCGGCCCACTAAAAAGGGGGCGGGGCAGAGGAGGTGTGTTTTGTCATCACCAATGACAAACACGCCTCCTCTCAAAGTGAGCATGTTGGTTCAATGCTCTTCCAGGGCAGACCATGCACAGAGCTCTGCTGAAGAGCTCTAGCATGAGAAAAAAGTCCTGTATTTGTTCTGCACAGTGCAAGCAAATTTAATAACATGCTTGCACTGTGTTTCCTTGCAACTTGTCTCTGGTGTCTCTATAAATGGATACCAGGAGACAAAAGGCCAGGACAGAGTATTGTGCATGTGTTTGGAGCCTGCTTGTGGTATTGCGTGTGTGTAGAGTGAGCTGGTCGTGGTGTGGTATTGTGTAATAAGGTCGGTTTTAGTCGTGTTGTGTTTGTGGTGTAATGTGATGCATATGTGGCTCAGGAACCCCCTCCCGCACGGCTCTGGAAAGGGGTTAAAACTTACCTTTTTCCAGCGCCGGGCGGGGAGCTCTCCTCCTCCGATCCGCCCCGTCGGCTGAATGCGCACGCGCGGCAAGAGCTGCGCGCGCATTCAGCCGGTCGCATAGGAAAGCATTTATAATGCTTTCCTATGGACGCTTGCGTGCTCTCACTGTGATTTTCACAGTGAAAAGCACGCAAGCGCCTCTAGCGGCTGTCAATGAGACAGCTGCTAGAGGCTTTGGGGGAAGGCTTAACCCATTGATAAACATAGCAGTTTCTCTGAAACTGCTATGTTTATAAAACAATGGGTTAACCCTAGAAGGACCTGGCACCAAGACCACTTCATTAAGCTGAAGTGGTCTGGGTGGCTAGAGTGGTCCTTTAAGAGTGTAGTGTGTGTGTGTATGTATGTGTGTGTATATATATATATATATATATATATATATATATATATATATATATATATATTTGGAAGTATTGTGTATGTGTGTGGTGCAGTGTGTTGGGGGGGTTCTGTGTGTATGTGAGGGGTGCAGTATGTGTGTGTGTAGGGTGCGGTGTGTGTGTGTGAGGGTGCGGTGTATGTGTGTGTGTGAGGGTGCGGTGTGTGTGTGATGTGTGTGAGAGTGCCGTGTGTGAGTGATGTGTGTGAGAGTGCCGTGTGTGAGTGATGGGTGTGAGAGTGCCGTGTGTGAGTGATGGGTGTGTGAGTGCTGTGTGAGATGGGTGTGAGAGAGTGCTCTGTGAGAGTGCTGTGAGAGAGTGCTGTGTGTGTGTGAAAGTGCTGTGTGTGATGGGTGTGAGAGTGCTGTGTGTAATGTGTGTGAGAGTGCTGTGTGTGATGGGTGAGAGTGCTGTGTGAGAGTGCTGTGGGAGAGAGTGCTGTGTGTGATGGGTGTGAGAGTGCTGTGGGAGAGAGTGCTGTGTGTGATGGGTGTGAGAGTGCTGTGGGAGAGAGTGCTGTGTGTGATGGGTGTGAGAGTGCTGTGGGAGAGAGTGCTGTGTGTGATGGGTGTGAGAGTGCTGTGGGAGAGAGTGCTGTGTGTGATGGGTGTGAGAGTGCTGTATAAATGTTATTGTGTGTGTGTGTAGGGGGGGTAAATAAAAAAAAAAGTCATTATTTCCCCCCCTCCCTTCTTACCTTTAGCCTGGGAGGGGGGGTCCGGCACGCTGGGAGGCAGGGTGGCAGTGTTCCCTGGTGGTCCTCGTGGGTGAGTGAACTCTAGCCTGTGAGGCTAGAGTTCACTCTCGCGAGATCCGGTCGTTGCCATGGCAACGCGCCGGATCTCGCGAGAGGAACCCGGCGGAGCTGCAAGTTAGAGCTCCGCCGGGTCCTCTCTCCAGCCTGGCTGGCTGGCTCCCTCCCTCCCCGCCGGCGGCCGCATGTGGGCCGGTCAGGGAGATCTTTGATCTCCCCACCGGCCCGTCGTGACAAACAGCGGGGCCGGCGCTAGGAGAGTGCCGGCCCTGCATAGACCGGCAGGGGAGATCCTGAGACCTCCCCTGCCGGCCTCGGCCCATGGCCACCGCGGCCCACCGGGCATTTGCCCGGTGTGCCCGATGGCCAGTCCGGGCCTGTCTGTGGATATAATACTTGTGGGGGTTCCTATAAATATTATGTGTATTTTGGATTTTTTTAGTGTAATATTTTGTACCTCTAGTGCAGGGGTAGGCAACCTACGGCACTAGTGCCATGCACGGCACTTAAGGTGTCTTTGCACGGCACTCAAGGCTGCTACAGCCAAACAGGCTCTGGACTGTCAGGAGTCCCAGTGAAACTTCAGATATCTGCTAATACGAAAAGGTGGTGAAGGACAATCCTCAATATGTGCATTGCAGCACATAGAATAAGTGATCTCAGATCACTTCCTCCCAGCACTTGTGAATGGGAAGCCACACTGTAGTCAGGCCCGGACTGGCCATCGGGCATACCGGGCAAATGCCCGGTGGGCCGCGATGGCCGTGGGGCCGAGGCCGGCAGGGGAGATCACAGAATCTCCCCTGCCAGCCCGTGCAGGGCCAGCGCTCTCTGAGCGCCGGCCCTGCTGTGCGCCTCCATGGGCCGGTGGGGAGATCAAAGATCTCCCTCACCGGCCCAGAGGCATGGAAATGCGGCCGCCGGCTGGGTGAGGGAGGGAGGAGAGAGGACCCGGCGGAGCTCTAACAAGCAGCTCCGCCCGGTCCTCTCGCGGGATTCTGAGCGTTGCCGCGGCAACGCTCAGATCTCGCGAGAGTGAACTCTAACCTGCAGGTTAGAGTTCACTCTCACCACTGGGCCACCAGGGAAGCATGACAGAACGGATCTCCTCCCCCCTCCCAGGATAAATGTAGAGAAGAAGGGAGGGGGGGAAATATTTTTATTTTTTTTATTTTTTTATTATTAAAAAAAAATATTTAAATTTAAATAAAAAAATACATTCACTCACAAACACAGCACCCCCCGACACAGCACCCCCCCAGACACACACAGCACCCCCAGACACACACAGCACCCCCCCAGACACACACAGCACCCCCAGACCCAGCACCCCCCCAGACACACACACACAGCACCCCCAGACACAGCACCCCCCAGACACGCACAGCACCCCCAGACACACAGCCCAGCACCCCCAGACACAGCCCCAGACACAGCAGCACCCCCCAGACACACACAGGCGCACTGACACACACAGCGCACCCCGGCAGCCCCAGACACAGCACCCCCAGACACACAGCACCCCAAGACACACACAGCGCACCCAGACACACACGCAGATTGCACCCAGCAGACACACACAGCGCGCAGACACACACACACTGCACCCCGGAGCTTTTCTGCACCCTACAGACACACACCCAGACACACAAGCGCACCCAGACACACACAGCACCCCCAGACACACACAGCACACCCACACACACACTGCACCCACACACACACTGCACCCACAGACACACACTCCACCCAGACACACACTGCACCCACAGACACACACTGCACCCAGACACACACTGCACCCAGACACACACTGCACCCACAGACACACACAGCGCACCCAGACTCACACAGCGCACCCAGACTCACTCAGCGCACCCAGACAGACACAGCGCACCCAGACTCACACAGCGCACCCAGACACACACAGCGCACCCAGACTCACACAGCGCACCCAGACACACACAGCGCACCCAGACACACACAGCACCCCCCATACACACACAGCACCCAGACACACACAGCACACTCCCACACATATACAGCACACACATATATATATATATAAAATAACCCTCAGTGAGTTAACAGACAAAGAAAATTAGAAACCTAGAATGTGACAGCAGATAAAACACCCTCACACACAGCACCCCTCTTACATACACACACTGCGCCCCTCACACATACAATAAGTCCAAATATATATATACATACACACACACACACACACACTACAGCACCCCTCACACTGCACCACTACACACATTACGCTCCAGATACACACTAGATCCCTTACTCTATATGCACTCTTTATCCTCTATGCACACACACACACACTGGGTCCTTTACACAGTAGATCTCCTACACACACACACACACACACACTGGGTCCTTTACACAGTAGATCTCCTACACACACACACACACTACATTACTTGTCAGCAAACACATACAACATTCTCTAAACACACCCTCTCTGCAACCCCTACACACACTACGTCACCTATACACACACACTTCAGCCCGTATGCACACACTCGCTGCATCCCCTATAAAACTATGCCCCCTATACACACACTCTCTACAGCCCCTAGCCACACATATTACACCACAAACACAAATTAAATTGACCTACACAATACCACACCACACTCTACACACACGCAATCCCACAAGCAGGCTCCAAACACATGCACCATGCACTTTCCATTTGTCCTCTGGTATCCCACTTGTGGAGACACCAGAGACAATTTAAAAGCAAACACAGCACAAGCATGTTATTTCATTTGCTTGCGCTGCGCAGAACAAATTCAGGGCCTTTTTCTAATGCCAGAGCTCTTCAGCAGGGCTCTGGGCATTGAACCAACATGCTCACTTTGAGAGGGGGCGTGTTGTCATTAGTGATGACAAAACACACACTCTCTGGCACCGCCCCCTTCTTAGGGGGCCGCTCTGATTGAAAAATGCCCGGGCCTAATTTTTTTCCCAGTCCGGCCCTGACTGTAGTAGAGCAGACTGCAGCTGCTGTTGCAGCTCCTGTCCTTGACCTGTACCTGGCCAGCCTGGTCCCCATTGGAACCCAGGGAAGCCACCCACACTGCTAGATTTACACAGAAATGCACAATAACCCTCCCCTCATACAAATAATACGAACAGCCCACAAGCAAAAGTACATACAATCCGCACAAATGTAACCCGCTAACAATCCACATACATGCACACAACCCCACATGCAGTCTCTCACATGCAATACCCCAAACAGCCCTACACATACACACACTACCAAATACACAATGTGACATATCCATCCACACACACACACAATTCCACAAGCAGCCCTCATACACAGCCCACATTCATATGTAGCATACATGATACCAGGGCCGGACTGGGGAAAAAATTCGGCCCAGGCATTTTTTTATCACAGCGGCCCATTAAGAAGGGGGCGGGGCAGAGGAGGTGTGTTTTGTCATCACTCATGACAAACACGCGCCCTCTCAAAGTGAGCATGTTGGTTCAATGCTCTTCCAGGGCAGACCATGCACAGAGCTCTGCTGAAGAGCTCTAGCATGAGAAAAAAGCCCTGTATTTGTTCTGTGCAGTGCAAGCAAATTTAATAACATGCTTGCACTGTGTTTCCTTGCAACTTGTCTCTGGTGTCTCTATAAATGGATACCAGGAGACAAAAGGGCCAGGAAAGAGTATTGTGCATGTGTTCGGAGCCTGCTTGTGGTATTGCGTGTGTGCAGAGTGAGCTGGTCGTGGTGTGGTATTGTGTAATAAGGTCGGTTTTAGTTGTGTTGTGTTTGTGGTGTAATGTAATGCATATGTGGCTAGGGGCTGTAGAGAATGTGTCTATAGGGGATGTAGCAAGTGTGTGTATACAGGCTATAGTGTGTGTGTGTGTGTGTGTATGTATATACAGGCTATAGTGTGTGTGTGTGTGTGTGTGTTCAGGGAATGTATGGGTTTGCTTACAAGGAATCTAGTGTGCGTATAGGGGATCCAGACTGTGTGTGTGTGAAGGACCCAGACTACGTATGGGAGATCTAGTGAGCGTGCGTATATAACGGATTCAGAGTGTATATAGGGATCTAGTGTGTGTAGATGATTCAGAGTTGGGTAGAGGATCTAGTGTGTGTCTGGAATGAAATGTGTTTAGGGGTGCTGTGTGTGTGTGTGTGTGAGGGGTGCTGTGTGTATATATATACATTATATAAATATGTTTGGAAGTATTGTGTATGTGTGTGATGCAGTGTATCGGGGGGTTGTGTGTGTATGTGAGGGGTGCAGTATGTGTGTGTGAGTGCTGTGTATGATGTGTGTGAGTGCTGTGTATGATGTGTGTGAGTGCTGAGTGTGATGTGTGTGAGTGCTGAGCGTGTGAGTGCTGAGTGTGATGTGTGTGAGTTCTGTGTATGATGTGTGTGAGTGCTGTGTATGATGTGTGTGAGTGCTGAGTGTGATGTGTGTGAGTGCTGTGTATAATGTGTGTGAGTGCTGAGTGTAATAGTGCTGTGTATGATGTGTGTGAGTGCTGTGTATAATGTGTGTGAGTGCTGAGTGTAATAGTGCTGTGTATAATGTGTGTGAGTGCTGAGTGTAATAGTGCTGTGTATGATGTGTGTGAGTGCTGAGTGTGCTGAGTGTGAGAGTGCTGAGTATAAATGTTGTGTGTTGGGGGGTAAATAAACAAATAAAAACCTAAGTGGGAATAAATATACAAATAAAAAAAAAATAAGGGGGGTAAATAAACAAAAACACTAATCATGCATTATCTCCCCCTCCCTCCCCCCTTACCTTTAGCCTGGGAGGAGGAGGGGTCCGGCACGCTGGTGAGTGGGGGGGTGGGGTGGGGGACCAGCATTCACACACGATCCCTGGTGGTCCAATGGTGACTCTCGCGAGATCGGGGCGTTGCCATGGCAACGCTCCCGATCTCGCGAGAGGAACCCAGCGGAGCTGCAAAATAGAGCTCCGCCGGATCCTCTCCCTCTCTCCCCAGCCGCCGGTCTATTTAAATGGGCCGGTGAGGGAGAGCTTTGATCTCCCCACCAGCCCTCCATGGAAGACAGCAGGGCCGGCGCTCGGATAGTGCCGGCCCTGCATAGACCGGCAGGGGATGTCTTGGGACCTCCCCTGCCGGCCTCGGCCCATGGCCACCGCGGCCCACCGGGCATTTGCCCGGTGTGCCCGATGGCCAGTCCGGGCCTGCATGATACCACAAACTACTCCTGAACATATACAATATAATAGCTCATATACGCACAAATACAACAATACAAAGCAATTACAGTATAAATAACACAAGCAGAATACGGCAGCATACACACCTCAATTTAAAAAAATAGGACCGGCACGCTACGTGACATCACAATCCCATATCGGCACAGTGCTGCTGAAAGGTTGCCTACCCCTGCTCTAGTACCTGGGAGATAATTCGTTTATGGAAAAGCAAGCTCTCTTATCTCCCAGACACAGAGGCGTCTGGACGGACTTACTGTACAAATGAATGGAGACCCCATGCGGTTGATATTGTTGATAAACTGATTATATATTCTTTATATTGAGTAGGAATTAGCAGTCAGAACAACAATTTTTTTTAATATTTACATTTAAATAAATGGAGGATAAATTTAACTTCACAGATAAATAACATTAGTATTAATTTATTAGCACTATATATATATATATATATATATATATATATATATATTGAAGATCCTAAGATAAAGTGATGATCATATTTTAAACCTGTTGATGTCAACAGTTACATCAAGTTGACCAGTTGCCATGATTTAACATGGCTAACAAATGTTACTAAAAGTCAGTTATTTAGGATCAAAAGGAAGTGCACAGAAATAAGTATACTAGGAACAGGCAAATTTTATAACATGACAGGAGGCTTCCTATTTTGCATTAACTCTCTTTACTAAACTCCACAGCAGTAAAGAAAAACGTAAAGAGTAACAAATAAATCACTGAGCAGCATAGTATATAAGGGTCATGCTGCCTGTACACTTCCTCTTTCTTTACTGCTCCATCGCAGACAGGTCAGAATATCTGCTCCTCTGGAGCTTTATACATTTATACAATTTATACATTTATTGTCATTATCTATTTGTTCCATTCTATTGTTATTATCACTATTATTACTTTAATTTATTCCCTTTTATTTCTGTTCTGTACTGGGCTGTGGGACTAGGGGCTCTCTGTGGGTTTCTATACTCTTATCTGCCCCTCTGTTTATTTTGGGACCTTCCCTGGGCCTCCCCTCAGTCTCCCCAGGTCCCCCCACTGCCCCCCTAACCTGGAGTGCCCTCCTGGGCTCCCTCCTTGCGGCCGGAATCGTTCGCGGCCGTTTTCGCGCCGGCCTGCTTCCGCCCGCGGCCGGCCTCAAAATTTAGTCCCCGGCTTGCGGCCTACACTCGCGGCCGCCATTTTGGATCGCGGACATCGCAAGATTCCCGCGGCCACCTTAGTTTTGCCTCGTGCATCTCATTGGGGACTAACTTGCTGTTACCTCTGCATTGCTGTTTTTCACACCTTTTGTGTCTCACACTGTGACTGAAGGATTACCTGCTCAGCACTCCATCTAGCTGCTATCACTCTGCTACTCAGCCTCTGTGCCTCATCTGCTTCTATCAAGCTATATCCTGTGGCTGGGTCAGTCAGGTCAGTGCTGCTGCCTGTTTATTACTGTGACCTGCACTTAAGGGTCCCAACCCCAACCGGGGTGAGCCCCCACTATAAATACGCTGCTTACTGGGAGACTAGCTGTTGCAGTTCTCTCTAACTGGGTGAGCCCCAGTTTATAAGGTCACTACTATACCCTGCTGGGGTTATTCTGGGCTTGGTCCCACCATACTATCAAATCTGACCCTACGCCTATTATCAAGACCTGGGTGCCCGTTTATTGCTGTGCCTTTCAGTGACGTATCAGCCTACCCTAACATGGAAGTTTCCCAGAACGTCCCTGTGGACTTCCAGGCTATGATTAACGCAGCTGTCGCTGCCTCTGTGGAGAAGGCACTCTCCAAGGCCCGAGCTCCGGCTCCTGACGTACCAAAACCCGCAGACGTACACGCCACGAATCGGATTCCGACTTGTCCGACTATCAGACAAGGGATGACTCCCGCCCTAAAAAGCGCCATGACAAAGGCGAGGATTATGCACCAAACCGCCTAAGGGTAAGGCACCTGCCAAGCGCAAATCTGCCAAACTACACACCCCGGCCCCGCGTCAGGAGTACTCTTCAGATGAAGAGCAGGGCCCTGCCCAGTCCATGTCAGTGCTGGATGAATGGCAAGCTGACGCTTGTGAGTCGGACTACGACGCATGGGGCTCGGACGAGAAATCTGTCTCCGCTTTCATGCGGGAGACCCTCCTGGGTGCTGCCCAGACTGGAGGTGTTGAGGACACTGCGGACGCAGAACCTCCTCTAGAATCAGACACCATTTTGGACCCCTCAGGTCAGGCGATGTTCGACCCCCGCAACATATGGCACCCCAGATCGGGTGACTGGTCACCTCCAGAACACCTTTCCAGGTTTATGCACCTGTGGCTCCGCAAACCTCTGGAGAAGGAGGTCCGCAGCCGACTCAGGTCTGAATGCCCACGCCCTTCCCTGCCGGATAAGGTCGCTCAGACCCCTGAATTTGACAAGGTCATGTCGACCTTCATGATGCGCAGTGGTAGAGACCCTCGCCGAGGGGTAGAGAAAGGCCTATTGGGCGCCCAGGATAACCTGCTGGATTCCGTAGGCCCCCTGGCTCGCATTATGTATCTGGCAGATGATGCCTACGCCAAAGCCGACTCCTTCTCTGCCGAGGACATCAGGGAATGGGCACATGACGTTCGTGAATGGGCACAACGGTGTTTTGTTTCACTGGAAACACTAATGTTACGCTCTCTTCGGAGAGACGAAAAGCAGCGTTATACCGTATTAACGGTAAATTGGCAGACCTTGGCACAAAGGAGATTGGGCCCCAGGCACAAGGAAAACTATTTGGCAAACCGTTCCTCAAGGAACTCAATAAACACGTAAACGTGTTCACCTCCCTTAATAAGGCGCAATCCTCTATGCGCAGAGTTTTCAGGAGCAACCCTACCAGAGGGGTTTTTGGAAGGGCTGGCCGGCAGCGGGGCCGTGCCGCCAGCCGCTTTTGGCCTTCAGGCCCCAGCACCCAACCAACACCGTCCTACCCGACAAGGGACTATCGGCAGCAACCCTTTTCCAGAGGCTCGGATAGAGGTCGTGGACCCCGCGGACGCGGGCGTTCCCGCTTTGCTGCAGGTAAGGACCCATATTCCTCCACTGTTACCATGCACCCGCACTGCGGGCCGTATTTCCCTTTCTTTCCAGAATTGGGCCGCCCTATGCTCAGACACATGGATCCTACAAACAGTACAGGGATATATCATAGACCTAGTGGGGACCCCCCTTTCAGGTTCAGCCCCTCGCCCCATCCACATGTCGTCCTCCGACCACAACCTCGTCAACGCGGAGCTACGCGAGCCCCGAGACAAAGGGGCCATCCAGCCGGCCCATGACGAGGGTGGTTACTTCAGCAACATCTTCCTGGTTCGGAAAAAGTCAGGAGAATACCGACCGGTCATCAATCTACGCGCCCTCAACGCACATGTGGTCTATCGCCACTTCAAGATGGAGGGCATCCACCTCCTGCGAGACCTTCTTCGAAGCAACGACTGGTTCACCAGGCTCGATTTGAAAGATGCATATCTGTCAGTCCCGGTGCACCCGGACTGTCGAGCACTCCTACGTTTCCTCTGGCACGGACGCCCTGGGCAATTCACTTGCCTCCCTTTCGGGCTCAGCTCAGCCCCATGGTGCTTCACCAAGCTTCTAAAACCAGTGGTGGCCCACCTGAGATCCAGGGGCAGTCGATACATCATCTACTTAGACGACCTTCTCCTTTTCTGCTCCGACGAACACAGACTACGCCAACACACTGACTTGGCAGTGTCCCTACTGGAATCTCTGGGTTTCGTGGTAAACCAACCCAAATCGGAACTGACCCCTACTCAGACGATACAATTCCTCGGCTTCGAGATCGACTCGACGACATGCACTCTGAGACTACCAGCCTCAAAGATCACAGCCATTCGCAAGGAGATTCGCAGGGTTCTCCGTCTCGACTCCATTCCACTACGCAACCTGGACAGGATTGTAGGTCTCCTCTCTGCTCCCATTCAAGCCATATTTCCAGGTCCCCTCCACTACAGGGCCATGCAACGTCTCAAGGCGAAATACCTACGCCACAGACCTACTTACGACCAACCCGTCCCGGTGACGACGGAGGTTCGCGAAGAACTATCATGGTGGCTGGACAGCATGCAAGCCTGGAACGGCAAGGCCATATTCGGAGACACCCCAGACTTCGTATTGGAATCAGACGCCAGCCTGTGGGGATGGGGTGCCACCAACGGAACCATCTCCACGGGAGGGACATGGACGGCACAGGAGCTCTCCATGCACATCAATTGTCTCGAACTCCTGGCGGGATCCTTTGCGACCCGCAGCCTGGCCCGGGAAAGATCCAACTGCTGCATCCTCCTGCGCATGGACAATGTCTCCGCAGTCCAGTACATCAACCATCTGGGAGGCGCTCGCTCACGCCTACTGTCGGATATCACAAGGGACATCTTCGACTATTGCCCCTCGCAACAATCACCAGACCCCGGAGTTCTTCAGCTGGCTCCCGGACCCGGAGAGCAAGGCGACAGACGCATTTCTCCAACAATGGCCGACGACAGGAGCCTACGCCTTTCCCCCATTCTCCATGATTGCGAGAACACTACACCAGATGCGGACGCAACAGATCAAACTGGTTGTCATAACGCCCTTGTGGCAGAGCCAACCATGGTTGCCGGACCTCCTGGCCTCCTCCTACAGGGACCCTCTCCTCCTTCCATCCTTCCCGGACCTGCTCACGGATCCCAAAGGGTATCTCCACCCACTACTCCTGGAAGACCGGTTACCCCTGGTGGCTTGGTCTCTTTCCGGGGTTCCTGGCGAGTCAGCGGACTATCGCAGACTGCTAGGGACCTCTTATGGGACTCATGGGCCCCGGGAACTAGACGCTGTTACCTTTCAGCTTGGGCCTCCGGGTCTACTTGGTGCATGGAACGGGACTCCGATCCCTTTACTGCATCTATTCCCATGATTCTTAATTTTCTTTCCTCCTTGTTTTCATCTGGCCGCTCTTACCGTTCGGTCAACGTCGTTTGCTCCGCGATTTCAGCGGCTCACACCCCCGTCGGGGATCTCCCGGTCGGCAAAGACCCTCTGGTCTGCCGTCTACTCCGTGGTATGCGGCTCCGCCGCCCCCCGGCCCCCAGATACCCTCACCTATGGGATGTGGGACTGGTTCTCCGTTTTTTCAGGGATTGGCTTCCGAATGACCGCCTCTCCCTACGCCAACTATCCGCTAAGTGCGCTTTCTCCTTTGTCTAGTATCTTTCCGACGGGTTTCGGATGTTAGGGCCTTCGACGTGGACGCTTTCGAGGTGGCCCCGGAAGGGGTCACGTTCCACATTTCCCGCCGCACTAGGTCGGGTTCGACTTCGGTCTTCTACCCCTTTTTCCCCCGACGACCCGCAACTCTGTGTCGTGTCCACCCTTCGCAGGTATGTTTCCGTTACCTCCTCACTCCGATCCTCTACGTCGGGCCAACTCCTAGTCTCCTACGTGCGCCCTCACGCCCCAGTCTTGGTCACCACACTGGCCCGATGAATCCGCTGGATCCTTTCCCTCGCAGGTATAGATCCCGCGTTCGGCGCCCACTCCGTTCGCGGTGCGACGGCTTCATCAGCCTTCCTGGCAGGGGCGTCCCTCTCGGATATTCTCCGAACGGCGGACTGGTCTAGGGAATCCACTTTCCGTACGTTTTATTTTCGCACTCCCCCTTCTGCTGGGATGTCACTTCTTCAGCGTTAAAATTGCAAAATAGGAAGCCTCCTGTCATGTTATAAAATTGAAGATTATACTAGCTTTAGTGTACTAATAATCTTAATTTTAATAAGGACAGGAGGCGAGTATTTTCCCTCCCTTTTGTTCCCTACCCTGACTCCTCGGGGGAGTGGATCTTAAGGTGATGGACTTTGGGATTCATATTAGTAGTTCCACTATCTTCTGGACATATTCGGTATCCCTTCCATCTCTATCCCCAGTGTTTCCACCTAGACGGACAGTTTAGTTGTACAACATGCTTACACCTAACACATATTTAGCCTATGGCCAGCTTACAATCTGTCTGTACTGTTTAATTTACACCATTCTGTTAAAGCCCACAGGCATGAACAGTTACAGTTCAGTACCTAACCGATTTTATACTCTCCTTTCAGTGTAACCCTCTTCAGGACCTCCACTGGTCGATGGTTCGTTAACCTCACAACTCCGTAAGATGGGATGACGGCTTCGTTTGGTCTTTCCTCCTATCTCGTTACCAGGAGTCTCCTCAAGTTCCGCTCGCCAGAGACCGCAGTTACTGTTTCGTTGAGTTTCTGGATGTTCGAGCTCTATCTGGACTTGGATGTCGCTTTAAGAAAGAGGAAGTGTACAGGCAGCATGACCCTTATATACTATGCTGCTCAGTGATTTATTTGTTACTCTTTACGTTTTTCTTTACTGCTGTGGAGTTTAGTAAAGAGAGTTAATGCAAAATACTCGCCTCCTGTCCTTATTAAAATTAAGATTATTAGTACACTAAAGCTAGTATAATCTTCAATTTATAAGCAGGTAATTTTGTCCATAAGGCATACCAAAAGAATTTTGAACCAAGTCCAAGCAGAGGTACATTACCTATAAACAAAAATAAAGAAAAAAAAAAGTCAAGCTTAAAGACAAACACACTTTTTGTTTGCAATTTTAATTTTGCATACAAACAATTAGAACTATTATAAAGAAATACTGGCCAAGGGTGAGTGCCAAGTATCTATGTTTGTGTGTTTGTATAAATATATATATATATGTATAATCAACAATCCTGCACTCACATTTGTAGTATAAGTGCCACGGTGCTCTTTCAGCCAAATCAGCATAAATCTCCACGAAGAAAGGCACACGCTGGGCTTTTTGAAGAAAAATATTTGTCGTTATTCATAACACATGGGGTACCCAAATCGACATTTCAGTCCATCATAGGACTTTCATCAGAATAACCCCAGGGTATAAACACCATCTTTAAATAGCAAAAAAGTGTGGGAAACTTGTAAGGTGAAGTACCCTCTCCCTAGACAAAGGTAATACCTGTGATCAAAGATCCAGACTAAACAGTGCAAACTGTAAACTCTTTAGTCTGGATCTTTGATCACAGGTATTACCTTTGTTTAGGGGAGGGTTTCTTATCCGAAATGTACCCATTATTGGGCGCAATAATCCTGAAGTATGTAGAAAATGGATAGGTATCCTGAATAAATGTTCGCTGGATTTGATGTTGGTGGTGATTGAGGAGGTTAGCCATGAACTTCAAATTACTAAGATAAATATTAGGGAATTTGAGACTAAGAATACTGATGTTGTCAAAGCTCCTAACTGTGATGATCTGATTTAAAAAACTCAATGACGATCTAACCGCTTACCGAAATTACCTAATCAGATTCAAATGACAGAAATTGGATAAAGTTAACCAAGACTATTCTGAACACAGGGTATACCGGTGGCTAACTGGGGAGAAACAATATTACCCACAAAGACACTAGAATTGTTAAACTGAGAGAACCCACGGTAGATCTTACATCAGGGGAATCTTGTTCAGAGAGTGAACGCAATCAAGGTCCATACAGAGCCACACAGGGTTCCACCACAGACCACAGTAAGAGGGGTTTTTTAGATCCTGGACTGGGGTTAACAAGAGAACCCGGAGGCTCAAGGACAGGTTTAAGACCAAGAGGTGCCGCGGGTCGAGACGACAACGAACGTTCTGTACACACTCCACAGAGAAGGAGACCACCCGGGAACAAATAATAACCCCGATTTTCAATCTATCATCTAGGACACTAGACCTGGACATGGTCTCTTTTCTATCAAAAAATCTCACCTTTGTACCAACTAGTGAACCTAATGCCTTCACTTGGGAAATTAAACAATACAAATTTGAAAGATCATTGAGATTAATTGAATTCGTTAAACACAGACACATGAACCAACTAATGCCCACAAGCTAAGCAGTACATTTGACCCTGCTACAAATAATGCCACTTTGAAGGTCTTTTCCAAAAACCTACAACTTGAGAGTGAGAAAATTATTAACAGCCCAAAGAGTAAGGGAGCCAATGAGAGCAGACAGAAGAGATTAGCCATTAACAGACTGGCAAGTGACCCCTGGATTACTATTTATCCCGCGGATAAGGGTGGCAGCATCGTTGTCAGGAACTATGAGGCTTATCGCCCGAGTGTGCTGGAACAACTCACTGACACCGAGACCTATCGCAAGATGGAGCGTGGCCCTGGTCAAGAATTCTTTAAAATAATCTTTACAGTATTGGATCAAGCTCAAGGACAAAACATTATCGATCAAGAACTGTTTGATTACTTGTGGGAAGTTCACCTGAAGTGTCCAATACTGTATATACAACCCAAGGTTCATAAAAATCTGCATAAACCACCTGGTCGACCAATTGTATCTGCGAAAGGGGACATATTGGAGCCATTGTCGATCTGGTTGGATTCAATTTTTAAAGAACCAGTCACTTTGCTATCTACACGTGTCAAAGATTCAGCTGATGCCATCAGAAGACTTAGACACTGCCATAACTCACACAGGGATTATTCTGGTGAGCATGGATGTTTCTATCTTATATACAGTAAAACCACACTCTGGCATGGAAGCTATGAAAGACGTTCTAATTAATTCTAATGAACAACTCAAATTTTTCATTGAATTTATTCTTGATATACTGTCCCTGACCCTCACACTCAATTATTTTCGTTTTTAGGACTGCGTTTATTTACAGTTGACTGGGATCTCAATGGGATAAGCAATGGCACTGATGTATGCTAATGCTTTTATGTATACATATGAGGTTGTTAATATTTTGGATAAATTTGGTGACAATATAGCCACCTACATGGGTTTTATTAATGATCTGCTGTTAGTTTGGACTGGTGGTAAAGAAACCCTGAGCCAGATGATAAACAAACTTAACACTTTAATCACCTATACACTTTATATACAAGTCTGATCCCAACCAGATTGAGTTCCTGTATCTACTGATTGGGGTTGATGACAATAAATTGACCTACAGCCTTTTCACAAAGCCCACTGACAGAAATTCTCTACTGTTTGCTACCAGTAGTCACCCCAGGAAACTAAAACAGTCACTACTGGTATCTCAATTCCTGCGAGTCATGAGGAACAATTCAGACTCAGTAAAAAGAGAAATCCAGATCACAGAGATGTTTAGAAAATTCACTGAACAAGGCTACACACACGATTTAGTGACACAAGCCCTGGTGAAAGCTCATGAAAGATATGAAGGAGATGACCTTACTACCCATGGTGATGTTAACAGAGTGATATTCCCTACAACTCCAAGTCGTACCAGATAACTAGAGCGATCGGTAACAATTGGAAACTGTTACAGAAAGACAACCATCACTTATCAGCTGTAAAAGAGGAACTAATCTATGTGATTTACTTGTCCATACAGACCAATTTACCCGGGTTGCCAAGAACAATGACTCCAGAAATGTTGGATGTTACCGCTGTTTGGGATGTACCACTTGTAATCAGATTATTCCTGGCAAAAAATTCTACCACCCACATACAGGCAATGAATACAAAATCCGACACAGGATAACATGCACCACTGGATTTGATATATACAAAATATTATGCCCGCATATATCTGGCATATATTGGCAATACAAGAAATACACTGTGGGAAAGATTTGCCAATCATAGAGCATCCATAAGACAAGCCTTGAATAACCCTAACGAGGCACCTCCAGTCGCTAGACATTTTGCAACAGTGGGACACCAACTGTCCAACTTGAAATTCACAGGGATTGATCATGTGCCTAAATTGAATTGATTGAGAGAAAGAACTTTTGAGACATGAAGCATATTGGATTTCTACACTAAAAACTGTTACTCCGCTAGGCTTAAATGAACGTAATACGTTACACTGTTTCTTACCATTGAGATAAATAGCTACATGTTTACTATAGGTATCGTGGCTGAATGAAAAGAGTTGATACTTTTTTTCAGGTTATTAGTCTGTGAGACCATTCCTGCCCATGATTTCTATATTTCTATATTTTGGAATTACTTAAAACTGATGTTCACTGCATACTATCTCCTTACTTTGTTGTTTTTAAGTACTAACTGTACACTATGATTGAGCACCTATTGTCTAAAAGTGTTACTTCGTTATATCTGGGGTTTTTTATAGGCATATGATATAATATCTTTCATATATGAAAATACATTTAAGACATCATACCAGCAAGTGTCCAACTCAGAGTTTGACATGCTCATATTTTGAAATTTGAGTTCTAAGCCACACAGTGGTTGTGGTGTATAACCGTTTAGGTGAACAACCCCTTTTCATTTAATTTATTTATTTATTTTCAATCTCTTTGTGATTTATTAGTTCCTATCATTTAACATGGGCTGGATATATTGAAGTTTTGCTTGCTAAGTGAGGAAACAGGGTACTTTCCCGAAATACCTACATTTATTTGAGAAATAATCTTAAGGTGATACGATTATATGTTTACTCACTAGCATTCTGTTTATACATCTCATTATGAATGTGTCTTTAGGTTTTTCATTTAATTTCTATTTGTATTTTTATCTGAGATATATGGATCACAGTGTTCTTATTATTGTATACAATTAGGCCGAATATATTATGTATGTTAATTGTCTTGCATGTATATATATCATTCATGTTTCACTTTTAGTTACACCAAGGGTGATACTATAAGATTCACATATCTTTCACATTTTTTCTTGTTTAATATTTATCTAATGTATTTTAAACACTATGATGCATGGATTGTATCTAGTTGTATTCATATTCACATGAAAAACCCTATTTAGTGGTCACCTGATGGTGCGTAAGTGATGTTTTGTGGTCCACATCTGGCTCATCAATCTACAGTTTGCACTGTTTAGCCTGGATCTTTGATCACAGGTATTACCTTTGTCTAGGGGGAGGGTACTTCACCTTTACAAGTTTCCCACACTTTTTTGCTATTTAAATATGGTCCTGATGAAAGTCCTATGATGGACTGAAAGATCGATTTCCTGTAACCCGTGTGTTATAAATCAAGACAAATAATTTTCTTCAAAAAGCTCAGCGTGTGCCTTTCTTTGTGGAGATGTATATGTATATAAAATCCCGCCCACAGGACAGGCCTCTAAATCCCATCCACAGGACCCACCTCCAAATCCACCCACAAGGTAATAGTGCTTGTACAGTGGATACATGGTGTGTGTTTTGTGGATGCAGTGTTTGTTTGTGTATTGGCTGCAGTGTGTGTTAGTGCATGTGTAGTGGAGGCAGTGCGTGTAGTGAATGCACTGTGTGTATATCGTGTGAGTGCATGTGTATATATATGTGTATATATATATATATATATATATATATATATATATATATATACACGTGTATATATATATATATATATATATATATATATATATATATATACACGTGTTTATATATATATATATATATACATATATATATATATATGCAAAAACATGCTTACATTCAAACACAATTTGTGTGTATATATATATACACCCTGTTCCAAATTATTATGCAAATTATATTTTTCTCATTTACCTAAATAATTGATGTAAATAACAGTCAGCATAATTCTCATGTTATCAACTATTAAGAGTACAATTCAAATTTTATTGAACAAACCTCCTAATGAAAACATTATTAAACATAAAAAACTTACAATGCACTGTTCCAAATTATTACGCACAGTAAGTTTGAAAACACTTTATAGGTTGTAAAGAACGGAAAATTGTCATTTGTTGTGTTTGCAGCATATTTACTGAAATCAAAAGCTATTTCAATCAAACTTATAACAACATTTTAACTTTTTAAACATTTTAACAGGCCACGTTACATTTTAACATAGGACCCCTTATTTGATAGCAGCTTCACAAGTCTTGCATCCATTGAACTTGTGAGTTTTTGGACAGTTTCTGCTTGAATTTGTTTGCAAGATGTCAGAATAGCCTCCCAGAGCTGCTGTTTGGATGTAAACTGCCTCCCACCCTCATCTTTTGCTTGAGGATGCTTCAAAGGTTCTCAATAGCATTGAGGTCAGGGGAGGATGAAGGACACACCATTACTTTCTCTCCTTTTATCCCCATAGCAGCCATTGATGTAGAGGTATTCTTTGCAGCATAAGATGGTGCATTGTCATGCATGAAGATGATTTTATTACGGAAAGCATATTTCTTCCTTCTGTACCAGGGAAGAAAGTGGTCAGTCAGAAACTCCACATACTTTGCAGAGGTCATCTTTACACCTTTGGGGACCCTAAAGGGGCCGACCAGCTCTCTTCCCATGATTCCGGCCCAAAACATGACTCCACCACTGCCTTGCTGACGTTGAAGCCTTGTTGGAACAGGGTGGCCGTCCACCAACCATCCACTACTCCATCCATCTGGAGCATTCAGGGTTGCACGGCACTCATCAGTGAGCAGGACTGTTTGAAAATTAGTCTTCATGTGTTTTTCTGCCCAATGCAGCCGTTTCTGCTTGTGAGCATTGGTTAGTGGTGGCCGAATAGAAGGTTTATGCACAGTTGCAAGACTCTGGAGGACTTTACACCTTGATGTCCGTGGGACTCCAGAGGCACCAGCAGCTTCAAATATCTGTTTGCTGCTATGTAATGGTATTTTAGCATCTGCTATCTTGATCCGATGCATGGATCTGGCAGAAATCTTCCTCAATGTGCCTTTATCTGCATGAACCCGTCTGTGCTCTGAATCAGCCACAAATCTCTTAATAGTGCGATGATCACGTTTAACTTTTCATGAAATATCTAATGTTTTCTTACCTCGTCCAAGGCATTGAACTATTTCACTCTTTTCGGCAACAGAGAGATCCTTTTTCTTCCCCATATTGCATGAAAATGGTGCTCTGCTTAATAATGTGGAACACCCTCCTTTAGTAGTTTTTCCTTAAATTGGGCTCACCTGGCAATCTAATTATCACAGGTGTCCGAGATTGTTTTCAGTGATTAAAAGAGCCCTGAGACACAATGCCATCCATGAGTTAAACTGAAAAACAAAATATTTAATATTTGTGACACATAAATAGAATTTGCATAATAATTTGGAACAGGGTGTATATACACAATTTGTGTTTGAATGTAAGCATGTTTTTGTATGGAGTATGTGTGTGAATGTTGGTATTTGAATGCACGTGTGCATTTGTGTGTAGTGTATACACTTCCACACAGGGACGTATTAGCCGCGAGGCAAACAAGGCATTTGCCTTGGGCGGCATTTTCCAGGGGGTGGCAAAAAAAGACGCCCCCAAATGCCCAGGGCAAATGTCTTGTTTGCCTCGCAGCTAATACGTCCCTATGTGGAAGTGTATACACTAATGCACACCTGCATTCAAACACCAACATTCACACACACAAATCCTGCTGGGCGGCGGCGCTGATGAGGGAGCACTTTCCCCTGAGCTCTCTGCTCAGATCCCTCGTGCACCGCAGAGTGATGCCAGGACCCGGGGCACCTGAGTTTTGTCATGCCTAGGGTAGCACAAAACCAGGATACACCACTACTTCCACACACTGATTCACAGACACATACACTGACACATAGATACACATATATATATACCCACACAGATACACAGACACTCAAACATTGACACAGAATACACCGACACAAACAAAGATACATACACTGCTACAAAAGGACACAAATACACACACACAAAGATACACACATACCGACACACAGAGACATACTGACAAACACACATACATACTAACAGAGACACATACTGAAACAGACATACATACACATACAGGCATACATACTGACATACACACATACTGAAACAGACATACAGACACACAGATATACATATTGACACACAGACACATACTAACATACATACTCACACACACACATAGATACTGCCACACAGACACATATTAACATACATACAGACACACACTTGCATGCATAAGGACAGACAGACACACACATACATACATACTGTCGTCACTTCCTCCCAGCAGTACTTGCGGTGTGGATGCCATTTTTAAAGGGGCCTGGTTGCGCTATTACACGGCCCTAACTGCCATCCGCTGACCCCCTAAGTGTGAGAGCCCGGGTGCAGCTGCTACACATGGGGCACGGGTGTCCGGGCCTCCAGGGCCACTGGGCCCTTGACAACTGTTATGGTTTTAATCCGCTGATGGCAACCTTGTGTATGTATGTATGTAAGTATCTATCTATGTTTTTTTTTTATATATATATACAAATAATTTTGATATACTTTCAAATATATTTTTAGATGTATTCCCCTTTTGCACATACTTGAGGATGGGTAAGCACTGCATTTCTGATTTCTATGGCCTCTTACATTCACTCTTTGTGCGCATGGTCTGGTCAAATATTGATTGGCCTCTATTGTTCCCATTTATATGATTAACAAGATTCAATTAGTTGCCTGGTGTCAACTTTTTCATGTATATTTTATTGTTATATGTGGTGAGCAAAACCACAAGAAAGTTGCTTTCATTGTTAGAAAACCTGGTTATTGAATTTTCCCACATATTACAATTGAATCTTATAGTATGGCGATTTCTCAGATATGATTGTTGGTATATTTATTTTGTGGTTTTTATTTTCTCCTTTTGTCAACGAGGGTTTTATTTATGTGATTTAGTTTTGTTTTATGTTATCAGGCAATTTGAACAACCAGTGCCCATAGTTTATATTATGTTTCATATGTTTAGTTTTATATAAAAAAATTAAAATACATGGAAGGTGCTTCTCTTGTTAAATTGAATTTCCTTATATTACAACTGCATGCTGCTTTATGGTGACCTTTAGAGTTATGTATTAATGTAGATGTGTTATATAGTTTTTTTGCCTTTGTTTCATCTGGTAATCCAGGCAACCAAAGTTTATACCATGCTCTCTATCAAGTTCCGTTCTGTATAGTTCACATCACTGCTTGATCTTCAGTTCAAAAGCGGAACTAGAGTTAAAAATCAGCTGTGGCAAACTGGACGCCACAGATTGAAAAGGCCACTTTGATACATCAAAACATATTTGAGCAGGCATTAGACTTAGATTCTGTTTGATTTTATTTAATATTGTATGTATTATCCTTGGCATTGTACTGATTTTAAATTGAGAATTAAAAGCTTTTCAAGTCAAGATCACTGCCTCCAATTAAAACAGTTAGCAGGAGTGAGCAAAAATCTGTAACCAATTGTATCAATGGTCAGAAATTCTAAACGTGAGATAGACTTGTTATAAAGTCCACAGTGCCTGATGGACAAAAAACTATTATATCAGTATGATAATGAAAAAAAAGATGGCATCCTTTTTTTAATGATATTTATTTATTTATAAAATATCTTACCAGGAATGATACATCGAGATTTCTCTTGTTTTCAAGTATGTCCTGGGCCTACATACATTGCATTATTACAATAGAATACGGTATAATATTAAAAATACAAAGTAATCTTAAAATACACCAATACTTTAACACAGAACAAGTAAAATATAATCAACCATGATTACAGCTGCATGCTGTACTGAGATATATTGACAAAGGATTTAAGAGTGGAGGTAAATTTAATTGTGTCCCAGAGGTAGATCCATACTTGCGGTGCTCTGAATGAAAATGAGGATTGAGTTCTTCTTTTTGTAACACAGTATACAAAATAAAGTGCTGGGAATGGATCTGAGAATGGTGGGAATGGCCGAGGAGAGCATTCTACTCAGGTAGGGTGGGAACTTCCCAGAAAAGCTCTTAAACACAAGGCTGGAAAGATGAAAGGTGCGTTGGGATTCCAGCGCTAACCAGTTTAGTTGTTTTAACATGTCACAATGGTGGGTCCTGTAATTACATTGTAGCACAAATCGGCAGAACGTGTTAAACTAACTACACAGTAAGTTTATGAAGGTGGGTTTTGTTTTGTTTTTCTAATTATGGACTAGATTTTCTAAGGTTTCCAAATGATTCTATAATTTTAGAAAAACTTTCCAAATTATATATCTCCAAAAATTCCCGTAGATTTTAATGGTGGCCTCTGTAGAATTAATTTGTATTGTTTTTCCAACAGTATTGAATAATTTGAAAAGCTTATTAAATTGAGGCCTATGTGTGTACAATTGACAAATACAACTAATGCTTGACTAGGAGGGGCATGAAAAAACAAACTAACAATATATACATATTCACTGTCCTGGTTTTAAAACACTTTAGCTAAATCTATTTATAGTTTATTGAACAAAATAGCTCTCCTGTGTATCTTAATATAATTAATCAGATGAGATCTTTATACCTGAACTCTTTTTTTGAAGTCACTGCTTGAGACTGTATTAGCCTGAACTCCTCTGCCCTGGAGATTTTATGCAAATTATACTTTTTAAAAACTTTTTAATTGTTAATACTGTTATAATAATTATTACTGAATAATAATTAGGTATATAATTAATAATGGTAAAACTAATAAAATAAACTATTATTATTATTATTATCATCAACATCAATATTTATGAACCATTCTTTTGTATCATGGCAACTAATGTCTCATTTCCACTGAACAGTATCGCTCGGGTTGGTACGGTTCAGGAGGGTTAGAATGGTCCAGCCTATTCAGGTGAGCATTTCCACTGCAAGTCGTACCGCCAGATGACATGCGACGTTTATACCAAATGCCTAGCGTGTCAATTGTCGTGAGCATTGACGTTTTCCTGTCCACCAATCAATGGATTGTATAGTGTGACGCCAGTAGCTTTGCCCTAACCATACCGTACCATTTCCTATGGACCGACATCTGAAGGGGGCCCAGGAATGGTGCGGTTTAGTTGGGTTGTATGGGCCACTTTCATAATGGAAAAACTCTAAATAGCATACCAGACCGTATCGACCTGAACCGTACCGCTCAGTGGAAACAGAGTATAAGTATAGTATAATGAAAGTTTGCAAATGTCTATAGCAGGGGTAGGCAACCTTTTAGCAGCACTGTGCCAATATAGGATGGTACTGGCCCGTAGCATGCCGGTCCTATTTTTTTAAATTGAGGTGTGTATGCTGCCGTATTCTGCTTGTGTTATTTTTACTGTAATTGCTTTGTATCATTGTATTTGTGCGTATATGAGCTATTATATTGTATATGTTCATTAGTAGTTTATGGTATTGTGTATGATATGTCACATTGTGTGTTTGGTAGTGTGTGGGGGCTGTTTGAGGTATTGCATGTGAGAGACTGCATATGGGGTTGTGTGCATGTATGTGGATTGTTAGCGGGTTACGTTTGTGCGGATTGTGTGCATGTTTGTGAGTGGGCTGTTCATATTATTTGTATGAGGGGAGGGTTATTCTACATTTCTGTGTATATCTTGCAGTGTGTGTGGCTTCCCTGGGTTCCAGTGGCCAGACACAGGTTTAAGGACAGGAGCTGCAACAGCAGCTGCGGGCTGCTATACTACAGTGTGGATTCCCATTCACAAGTGCTGGGAGGAAGTGATCTGTGATCACTTCCTCTATGTACTGCAATGCTTAAATTGAGGATTGTCCTTCACCACCTCTCCGTATTAGCAGATATCTGAAGTTTTACTGGGACTCCTGTTAGGCAAGAGCCTGTTTGGCTTTAGCAGCCTTGAGTGCCGTACAAATACACCTTGAGTGCCGTGCATGGCACTAGTGCCGTAGGTTGCCTACCCCTGGTCTATAGCCTCCATAAATCAGATGTTGTGGTTTATAATATTTAAACAAACACTGAGGTTTCATTGATATTTTTTTTTTTAAAGTCATGTAAGGATGATTGATGAATAATTCTATATGTGAGTTACATTTACACTGAGTTTGCTGGTGTAGAAACAATGGTGTTTCTATACCAGCAAATAGTTTTTACACCATCCCTGCTATGGGAGCCTTGTATGTATGTAAGCCACCTAAATTACATTTACATTAATCAGCAGAAAAAATATTATCTAAGCAAGACTTTTAAATATCACACCTAATTTACACCCAAATTGTTTCTACACCATCCCCATTAAAGGACCACTATAGACACCCAGACCAATTCAGCTCAATGAAGTGGTCTGGGTGCCAGGTCCCTCTAGTTTTTACACAGAGGGTTAATCCAGCCTCTAGTGGCTGTCTCACTGACAGCCACTAGAGGCCGCTTCCGCGATTCTCACTGTGAAAATCACAGTGAGAAGATGCTGACGTCCATAGGAAAGCATTGAGTAATGCTTTCCTGTGGGGGGTTTGAATAAGCCCTCGGCTCTTGCCGCGCATGCGCATTCGGCGCTGACTTCAGCAGGAGGAGGAAGAGAGTTACCCAGCGCCGAGGGAGCCCAGCACTTGAGAAAGGTAAGTGGCTGAAGGGGTCTTAACCCATTCAGCCCAGTGGTAGGGGCGCCATGAGGGTGGTGGGGACCTTAGGGACTTCATAGTGCCAGGAAAACTAGTTAATTTTCCTTGCACTATAATAGTCCTTTAAGTAATCACTGCCACCACCAAGACCTTCTCATATTTCTTGTGAAATAATCTTTAGTAGTGCTGTACAAAAATACAAATATATAAATTAAATGACATACAGAAAATTCCAATTCCAGCATCTTACTCTCCATTCTGCATTATGACATGGAGGAAGGTCATGCACTATTAACATACAGAGCACTGCAACTTTGGAGTAACTGATCGAATACATTACATGGGACCTATAGTCATCAAAATTACAATCGTTATGTAGGGACTTTATATTCTCCTTTAGCAAAATGATCACTGACCATCCTCTTTGCTCAGCACAATGAAGTAAAATAATGATTTTTTGTTTTCATCTAAACTCCTCTGCTGCAGCCTCAAGGTCAGCCTCCAGTGATGTCAGCATCCAAGCACTCTTGTAAGGATTTATGTGGGAGGAGAAGGCATGTACTTTGAAAAGCAAAAAGCAGTGGTCTAAGACAGGAAAGAGTAAATACAGAAAGTATACACCTACAGAAGGAAATAAAGAAATTACTGAAGGAGTAAGTAAAGGAATGGGAAGTGAAAAACTAGAAGACAATCCACATACCAAAATTCTTCTAGAAACCTATGAGGAAAAGTAATACGTTATAATTATGAGTATGATAATAACAATGGGGATAATATTAAAGTTACAATAAGGGAACTGAATATACCCGAGGAAAGATGAAATTCACTGTGTCCTCAAATATAGAATGGTAGTCTAAACAGGAGTGATAGATAGGAAAAGAGAATTTTTTAACCCTACATTGAAATGTCACAAAAAGAAACGTATAGAATTGAAGCCGTAAATTATAAATGTCTGACTGTTAACGTATGTATATTGTGGACCATACGAGGGTCGGGCTAACAAGGCAAGCCCCATGCCAACCCTCAAGAAACAATGAGCGTAAGAGTTGCTAGAGTGCTGGGATAAATATGTAGGATGGACAAAAAGGTGTACATTGAATTAAACATAATAAAAAGTACTATAACACAAACAGGGCAGAAATGATGAATAGCTTGCTACAATGTTGGGAAGGCCACGAAGGGCCTGACCTAAGAAGTCTATAAGAGAGTATTGCAGATAAATACAACTATACCTATACTTTACAATTCCAAACTACTAGGCAAGTCATGCACATATAAGTGGAAAAAACAAGCAAAAAAAATTTGCCCAGCATGATTAACAAGTGGAAAATAATTTAACACAGCCGACAGTTTGTAAGAAAGGAATACTGTGGAGATATGTAAATGACCAGCTAGAGTTTACCCACAAGTGAATAAAATACAGTGAGCAATTATGATGAGTGTAACAAGCTAAATGAAGTACAATTTGTAACCAGTCAGTAACCCATTTTAGTAGATAAAACCCTTAGAGTGAATTGAACAACCTGAGAATAGGAACTTAAATCACGAAATCAAGAGAACAAGAATTGTGGACTATATGAATCAAATACCAGGACAACAGAAAATCCAAATTAATTCAACAGTAAAGTTTTTATTCAGTAAATATATAGCACAAAACAAAAAAAAAACATATGAACACTTCATAGTAACTTAAATAACTGGAAGCTCCTCCTGAACTGAGCAATGTATGAATGTTCAGGAAGAAACTTTAAGTAAAGTACCAAATGGCAAATATTACAAATGAACAGTTTAAAATTCCCATTGACCAGAGCTCAAGCACTCGAACGCCAAGGAGAAATAACGAAATACAACGTACCGAGCACGAAACATAACTAACTGTAATTCATGCAAATGCAAAGGGCAAAGAGTACACATGACACATGGGGCCCCAGTGCGAAAATTGATCCGTGGTCCCCCTCACCCCCCACGCTTACTCTGCGTGGGCCGGGGCTGCAACACATGGCGGCGGGCACCTGGTCGCAGGGCTGCAACCCCTGCGACCACGGAATGTACGCCAGTGCATGCATATGCGCACACACTTAAAGGACCATTACAGACACCCAGATCACATCAACTCAATGAAGTGGTCTGGTTGTCAGGTCCCTCTAGTTTAAACCCTGCAGCTGAAAACTTAGCAGTTTCAGAGAAACTGCTATGTTTCACCGAGGGTTAATCCAGCCTCTATTGGCTGTCTCATTGACAGACGCTAGAGGAGCTTCCGCGATTCTAAGACACTGAACGTCCATAGGAAAGCATTGAGCACTGATCTTCCTGCTCCTCTATCAGTATGCGGCGCGCGAGGGAGCTGAAGAGGAAGTAATCAGGGGAGAGTGCTCCCTCGCGCGCCCGCAGGACCGGCCGTGGGGTGTCAGCAGGGCCAGCCTCGGGGGGCCCTGAGGTGGCCGGCTCCTGGGCCCCCCAGGGGAAGAGGTTGGCCCAGTGGGTACACACCGGGTCGCAGGGGTGGCCGGGCCCCCTGGTGGGCCGGGCCCGGTTGCAGCCGTGACCCCTGCGACCCTGGTATGTACGCCACTGTTTCCACACCTCTATCAACATCACTAGTGCACGCTCATAGTTCAATTAAATACTTCTCATAGAGAAGCATTTAATTGGACCATTTCACTGGCTCATCGTGCAGCGTGAGGAAGGGAGTGGGGTTGGACAAGGGATAGAGGGGATGGAGAAAAAATAGCTATTTAAGAGTAAAGTTAGGTATGGAGGCTGAGAGAATGGAGGGGACATAGACAAGCTAAGAACATTTAACGCCAGCATGTGCACTAGTAACAGACGTCATTTTTGCACAGAACTGACATTAAACAGTCTGGAATAGTGTCCCGGGCTGCCTAAGTCACATGTGCTGAGAGTGCAAATATCTCAGTATGTTCTGCAATTTAAGCAGAAGTCAGTGTGGTTGGAGTAACCCTTTAACAACAGCTTTTGTCAGATGTTTAGCCACAATATTGGAAGTAAGCTTTTACTGAGGTAAGATCCAGTGGTGGAACTAATGAAGAAAAGGCCCTGGTGCAGAAAAATAAATAAAATCGCCACTCCCCCCCATATAGCAGAGGAGGACAAAAGGCAGCTTCTCAACTACTGTACACCTTCCATGGTGCCTTGCGTGTTGTGGATCTACTCTTTGCCCATAATTGCAGGGTTGTATTTGGGTTCAGTGCTTATGTGTGAATGTGGTATAGAGTATGTGAGTATGAATATTTGTGCGTTTGTGTATAATGCTGATGTTTTGAATGAAGGGGTATATTTGTGTGTAGTATTGGAATTTGAATGCGGGAATGTCTTTGATTGTAGTATTAGTGTTTGCATGCAGAGTTGTGTTTGTGTGTAGTGTTGGTGTTTGAATGAACGAGTGTGTTTTTTTGTAGTGTTAGTGTTTGAATGCAGTGGAGTGTATGTGTAGTGTGTGTGCTTGCAGCTAGAGTCTGTGGTCTTTCTTGCTGCATTCCCTGCACAGAAGCAGGGAAGTTCACAGAGACTAATTGTCGGTTTGCAAACAATGTCTGACCTAAGGTGCATGTATGTGACTGAAGAAAGCATTCTGTCATATTCTTAAGGTACAGGTGAGTTTTTGTAATTGTAGTTTTTTTTACATATACTTAAGTTTAAAAAATCTATTTCCTTTCAAAACTTGATGACAGGGTTACTATATTAAATAGTAATATTAAAATGTGTTGAGGTGCCAGTTGTCTATTAAATTAAGATACAAACATAAAATTACAGGAAGAGCTCTACTGAAAAATGGGTAATAAGGTTTATAAGGTACAGGGTGCTCTTAAAGGAAGATAATCTGTTCCCATACCAGATATATACATGTAATAAAAAAATAAGAAATGATCCCAAGGCACGCCACGGTTTTGCACATAAAAAGAGTACTTATTCATGCATAGAAAATACAACAAGATATCATTATAGCAGAGAGAAAGTGCATAGTATAGTGCTAAACCAGTATATAGTACCAAAACCACAATGTAAGTAAAGTGCTAAATGCAAAAACCCATTAAAAAGAGCAGGAAAAATTAAACCCCAATGTTTCGGCTGTGAAGCCTTCCTCTGAGGACCCCCAGAGGAATGCTTCACAACCGAAACGTTGGGGTTTCATTTTTTTATTTTGGACATTGGACTCAATTTGGATTTTATATTATGCTAGTATTTTGGATCAAATTGATCAATTTTATTATTTTTATTATTTTTAATAAAAGTGTATCCTTTTTCTATTGGAGTTTCCTGTCCATTCTTACCTGAGAATTTGAAAGGTGGAGGAGACCAGAAGGAGGCACAAGGGGGTAGTGGATCACCCTTAAAAGGTCCTGAAGCATTATATACCAGAGCCAGGTGATCAATTGGCTCTGAAACCTGTGAGTTGTGAATTATCACTTCCTTATTTATGTTGAAATTGTACAGACCATCTGCACTATATTTGTATTATATATTATTTACAGATCTCTAGTTGAGATTGTAATCAAGTGCATTCATGTTATAACCAGGTACTCTGAAGCTCCACTTATATCTTTTTGTATATATTTTTAAAAATAGACCACCCCTCTGAAAGTACCGCCCAAGGAAAATGCCTTGATATCCTTGCTGTAAATACTGCCCTGCCCATAAGGCATTGCCAGCTTAGGATCCACCATTTGCTCATCCTTGCAGGGTTTTACTTGTGAGCACGTTTTGTGTGTTTGAATGCATTTATTATTACTATTTATTACTGGCATTTATAAAATGCGAACATATTCTGCAGCAATGTAAGCATGTTTATTTATGGAGTATCTGTGAAATGAGGGGTCTATTTATGTATAGTGTTGGAATTTGAATGCAGTTGTGTGTTAATATGTACTGTTGCTACTTAAAAGCAGTGGTGTATATGTCTAGTGCATTTGAATGCAGGTGTGTGTTTGTGTGTAGTGCACTTGAATGCATAACAGATAGTCAGTTCCTCCCAGCACTCTCTCAAACATTAAAGTGGCCCGGTCATGCTGCCAAAGGAGCAGCAAACGACCGGTCCCCTGATGATAAATGCCTGCCAGTCAGTTTTGCCAAAGTGTATGGGATTCCAGATGGGCCCCCATTGCCCGGGCCCCAGCTCTTCACTATTTCCTCAGGTGTGCGATGCTCCCTACTGGCGTTGCCGAAACTGCAGGTGCCTAGTCAGACTCTTAAAGGACCTTGGCGGCTGACCGGGACCCTGTTTAGCAATAATACCCATCGGGTGGCCCTTAGTGCAGGCCCCGATGCAGCTGCCACGGGTCCCAGTCCCACTTAGTTTTTGAGAAAATGCAATAATTACATTGCAGGACTAAGACCCCCATCTTATCTCAGGTCAGACCTCAGATCAGAGTCCAAAGGCGGCAAGGCCTCAGATCAGGATGCTGTAAGCACATGCCTGCACAAGCAAGCTCTTTTAAGAAATACACCTCTTGTGCTTCTATCCTCAACCCAGGGAGAGTACCTTGCTGCAGCTTAACTCCACATTCAGACCCCACCCTTGAGAGCTCGGGAAGCAATAATTCAGACAGACACGTGGTATGCTGAATCACTACTTCAATTTATTACAAGTATACCGGTTGTAAACGCTTCCAACCTATGCTTGCGACAGAATGTAAAAACAGGCTTCTTAACCTTAAAAGTTCATACACACAAAAATAACAGAGTTATCGTATGTGACAAAAACAGGTGTGCATGTTGCAAACAAAAAGAGAAGTTGCCATAGAACATTTCCCATCAATATTTCTTAAACAGATTGCATAGTATTTCTAAATAATTTAAGCTTAATCAGCTTAATTTTTAATTGAGCAGATAGCATGATATATTAACTATTTCAACACCCAATGAATACATGCATTAAAATGCATGCACATATTATTTGGGGATATATCTACTAAACAGTGATATCTATTTTTTGGTGTTTTTTTTTGCCAATTTGAACAGTGGAGAATTCATTTAAATAACTTTGTGTTAGTAATAACTGTTGTCATGCCAAGGGTGCATAATTCATTGTTGCCCAATAGAATCTTCATGTAATTTGTGTAGTACATATATGAATTGACCACATGGTAATGTCACGGTGCCAGATTGGCACCGCAATGTGACAGCATTTGATCGATGAGGTCACACTAAAGGAGGTAGAGTTTACTCACCTTATCTCCAGCGCCTCTCCCTCTGTGCAGCTCTTAATACAGTGGGCAGGTCCAGTGTTATATAATAATGCCACCCTGTCATGGTTTCCATCCTGTTGGTTATCCGAGAGTGCATTCCTGATTCTGTTTATTGTTTTTTTTTTGTTATCTTGGCTTGACTTGACTTCCCGTATTTCTGGTATCCCTGACCCTTTGGCTTTGTTCTTATCATATTTGTTCCTTTCTGTATTCCTGACCTTGGCTCGTGTCTGGTTATTCTTTATGTAACGGATCCCAGTACTCCAGCTGAGTACATCCATGAAGAATCTCCCAAGTCCCAAGCGCTGTAGTGATTATAAGTGTGAATATATATATATATAGCTCCCAATCCCCAAACATGAACCTAGAATTCATGAATGGGTAAGACGATCTCTTTAATCCAGGCTCAATGGCCTGCTTTTATACCTTTCAGAGTCACAGCAAACACGCACAGTGCGCGTGTACATCTATTTGGAATATACGAACGAGGCCACCTCGATTCCGATTAATTAGGGCACTTAATTGTTGGCACACTCTGCCGTTATGGTG
Organism: Pelobates cultripes; assembly: GCA_933207985.1. Lineage (NCBI taxonomy): Eukaryota > Metazoa > Chordata > Amphibia > Anura > Pelobatidae > Pelobates > Pelobates cultripes. The sequence continues at coordinate 86,512,151 of OW240917.1, read as the reverse complement.
GTCGATCGTTCGTTAGGTCTTTCGGTGGTTTGAAAGGTGACTGAGGTTAAGTGGAGACAAACGACAAGGGCTGGGTGGTCTGCTGTTCGTATATACGAATGGGTAGCGCTGTTCATTTGTGTATCTGAGAATAGGGAAGTATCCAAAAAGTGATAACAAAATATTATCCATAGTAGTGGCAACAGTAACCAAAATGTAGAAAGATATTGCTCTTGTGGCAGACGGAGGGGCTTCCGTAACATGGCTCCCTCCTTGTGGAACACTCTGGCAGACACTGTCTGACCCTTTTCGGGGCAGACTAAGGCTCTCCAGAACTGAGGTTATTCTGTCTGTCTGGCGGGATAACCCGTTGGTGTTGCCATTTTGCTTCCAGGGTCTGGAAAATTAAATGGCTTTAGGGACAGGCTCCAGCGTAATAATCGGCCATTATCTTCCGAGACCCAGTTTAGCCACACCAACGGGTTATGGTCTGTGACCAGAGTGAACTCTTGTCCATACAAATAAGGAGTCAGTTTCTTTAGTGCCCACACCAGGGCCAAACACTCATTTTCTACTACAGCATAGCTGACTTTGCGTGGCAGGAGCTTTCGGCTGATGTAGGCAATCGGGTGCTCCCCTCCATCGTCTCCTACTTGGCTGAGTACGGCCCCCAGCCCGAACATGGGAGCGTCTGTATGAACGATAAAGCATTTGTTAGGGGCTGGGGCAGCCAAGACAGGAGCATTAACAAGTGCAGTTTTGAGGGCCTGAAAGGCGGTTTCACAGTGGGGAGACCACAGGACCTGTCGGTGAAGGTTTTTCTTAGTCAGGTCGGTTAACGGTTTGGCGATAGAACTATAGTTGGGAACGAACCGTCTGTAGTACCCCGCAGTACCTAAGAAGACTAAGACCTGGGTCTTGGTGTGAGGTGTGGACCAATTTTAGACCGCCTCTATCTTGGCTGGCTCTGGCTGTTGCTTTCCACACCCTACTCGGTGACATTTCTCTGACTTCAGAGTCAGGCCGGCGGCCCGAATCTGATCCAGAACCATTCCTATGTGAGCTAAGTGTTCCCCCCAGGACTCACTGTGGATCGCTATGTCATCCAGGTATGCACAGGCAAAATCCTGGAAGCCATCAAGGAGTCTATCCACCAAACGCTGGAATGTAGCTGGGGCATTCTTCATCCCGAATGGCATGACCTTAAAGTGATACAAGCTGAACGGGGTGATGAAGGCCGACTTGGGCAAAGCCTCCCTGGCCAGGGGAATCTGCCAATAACCCTTGCAGAGGTCAATGGTAGTGAGGTAGTTTCCCCTGGCTATGTGATCAAGTAGCTCATCTACTCTAGGCATCGGGTACGCATCAGTCACGGTCTTGTCATTAAGTTTCAGATAGTCCACACAGAACCGGGTAGTGCCGTCTTTCTTCGGCACCAAAACTACTGGGGTGGCCCAGGGACTATCGGAGGACTCAATGACACCTAGTCTGAGCATCTCATCTATGTCCTTTTTCATTTCGGCTCGGACCACTTCTGGTATACGGTAAGGAGCCTGTCTTAGGGGCTGCTGTCCTGGGGTGTCTACCTGTGGGTAGCTAAGCTGGTATAACCAGGTTCTTGAGAAAAGGTAGAACGTTTCTCCTGTAATAGTTTGTGTAACTGCTTCCTCTCTACTGGGCTAAGCTTGTCCCCTATCTGCACTTGCCCTACTAGATCGGGGTGGGGGTCCCGTTCTAGTAGATCGGGTATTGGGAGACTATCAGGGTCCTCGTGAGCGGGACTACATATGGCTTCCACGTTACTCCTTGGGCATATTGACATGGAAGGTTTTCCGTAAGAGCTCATCGTGGCAGCTAGTTATTATATATGTAGTGTCCCCTCGCTTCTCCACTACGGTGTAAGGTCCTTGCCAGGCTGCTTGCAGCTTGTCTGCCTTAACTGGCTTGAGAACCATAACTTTTTGACCTATGTAAAAACTCCTCCTCCGGGCTCCTTGGTCATACCAAACTTTCTGTCGCCCCTGGGCCGCCAGGAGATTGGCCTGGACCGACCGAGCCAAATGCTCCATACGGTCCCGAAGCTCCAGCACGTATGGTACGATGGGGACTCCGGCATTCTCAGTCTCTCCCTCCCAGTTCAGGGGTCCCCGCACCTTGCGTCCGTATAGCAACTCAAAGGGAGAGAATCCTGTCATTTCCTGGGGCACCTCCTGATAAGCAAACAGGAGGTGTGGGAGGAATCGTTCCCAGTCCCTGTATTCCTGGGTGAAAGTTTTCAACATCCATTGAACCTCTCACAGAGCCCATTAGTCTGGGGGTGCTAGGGGGAGCTGAGTAGCGACTTTATTTTGCAGACATGCCATAGCTGCTGCGTGAGTTCAGCAGTAAACTGTGTGCCCCGGTCAGATAAGATTTCCTTAGGGAATCCTACCCGGGAGAACACCTGAACTAACGCATTAGCTACAGTGTCTGCTTGGATGTTAGATAGGGCCACTGCTTCAGGTTAGCGAGTTGCATAGTCCACCACGGTAAGAATATATCTCTTCTCGGATGGACTAGGAGTGGCTAGTGGTCCCACTAAATCGATGGCAACTCGGCTGAATGGCTCCTCTATAATGGGCATTTTCACCAGGTGTGCCTTAAGGTGATCCCCTCTCCTCCCTACCCGCTGACAGACGTCGCAGGTATTACAATATGTCCTAACATCCGCATGCACCCCTGGCCAGAAGAAGGCATGGGTGATGCGGTGAAGGGTACGGGTCATGGCCAGGTGGCCAGCTAAAGGAATGTTGTGGCCCACTTGGAGGATCTCCCTTCTGTATTTGTGGGGGATGACTAGTTGGCACCTACGGTGACCCTACTTCTCAGTGTGCCAATACAATCTACCATGTTCCCACACAAATGTTTCATGGTCTGAACCTCCCGCCCCAGTGTCTACCCTTTCCCTATACTTTCGGAGGGTCGGGTCAGCTTTAGTTTCAGTCTCAAAGGCTGCAGGAGTATCCCAGGGAATGAGGTGTTGGGAAGTGGGCACAGTCGGGAATGGTCTTAGCTGAGTCTCCCGCACCGGTGAAGGGTCTTGCTGTGTCCTTGCTTGTGACCGGGTGGTCACAGGGTGAGCCTCAGTGTTGTAAGAGGGGCATAAGCTGAAGTCATCGGCCCCAGGTCATTACCCAATAAGACCTCAGCTGGCAGATCATCCATTATTCCCACATTCACAAGTCCTTTTCCCGCTCCCCAATCCAAATGTACCTTAGCAGCTAGTAATTTATATACATCCCCTCCAGCCACTCGAATGGCTACGGTGTGTCCGGAGTGTTTGTGCTCGAGAATTAAGCAACCCTGAACTAGGGTGATGGTAGCACCGGTGTCCCTTAGTCCCTGAGCAGTACGACCCTCTAGCCATACATCCTGTCTATGGTGCTGGCGGTTGTTGGCAGCTGCATACACTGGGTTGACTTCATGTAGTGGTCCCAAGTATTCTTCCATAGTGTTCTCTCTGTCTACACAAAATGCCCGGGCTGGTCGAGGATGCATTGTATTGTAGCTTCTGGAGGGGTAGCCGTTGTTGAGGGGGCAATTGGGTGTCCTGATAGTTTGCACTTGAAACAGGTAGGTCATGTGCGGTCCTGCTGGTTGTAGCTGGGTGGTCCCGTGTATCTTGTGGGGCCGGCTGGTACTGGTGTTCGAAATTCATTTTGTGCTGTTGGTCTAGTTTCCGTATGAATCACGGTTCGGGAGTTTGTGAGCCCCTGTAATCGAGAGTCATAATGTTCATCTGACAGTTTGGCGGCGTCATTAAGGTTACTTGGCTTCCTGTCTTTTAGCCATTCTTTGCCTTTTTGATCGAGTCCTTTGTAGAAATGTTCTAATAAAAACAATTCAAGGACTTCTGCTGCAGTGACTGCCTGACATCCCTTAATCCAGTGGGTGGCAGCTCGCCATTTTCTGTGTGCCCATTCGCATTATGTGTGTCATTCGTTATTTTCCGTGTCTCACGGAATTGCCAACGGTATGTGTCGGACATTACAGCGTACCTTCTTAGCAGAGTGTCCTTGACTACTGTATATTGTGCTGCCTCCTCGGTAGTTAGGGTCCGAAACGCTTCCAAAGCACGTCCGGATAGCTTTCCGGACAATATAGCAGGCCATTCCTCGCTGGGGATCTGGTGCAGTGCACATTGTCTCTCGATTACAGGGGCCTCACAAACTCCCGAACCGTGATTCGTACGGAAACTAGACCAACAGCACGAAATACGGGGAAGTGCTGTGAAGTGTGAGTGAGAGGGTTCAAAATCAAGGTGAAGAAGGTATAATTGGGAACATTAAGATTTATTGGAGACATATTAAAATGGTGTTGAGATGAGGAAATTGACTTGTAAAGAAATGGAAAAGATTTTCAGGAGAGACCCAGCAACATTCTTACACTGGGGTACCTCCTTCATCTTCCTTCTCAACTGCACAATGTTTAATTGTCATTATTTTACCATTTAGTGCACAAAATGCAAGGTCAAAAACACAATCACAAATCATAGAAGGCTGAAAAAAATAGCTTGAAGCAAGGTGAGCATTTTGATAGCTTAATTGTTACATTAAAAAGGCAAAGAACAAGGTGACAGGACAAGTTAGGAAAAATATCAGACAGTAAAATTACTGTAGGTTTCCATTAGTGTAAAGGCTTTCCGATTTAAATGTATTAATGTAATAGCTAGATCCAATACTAGACATTCAAGAGCTTATGTAATTACGGAATAACATTTATCTAACTGAAATCGGCACTTATATTGTACATTATAAAACCATGTGCATGCATTTCACATACAGACCCACGGTGCCCAATTTAAAAAGTAGAATAATTTGTTCTTTTGCAAAGATGTTTATTTTTGTTTCTTTCCTGATGTCCGCTATTACATTTAAAAACTTTAAACTTCATGCTCTGAGATGCACCCGTCTATTAAACAACCCTGAGGTACAATATAAAGTCTGTAATTAAAAGACTGAATCTTCGGACTGTTTCAGATGTACTTAATAGTTACTTGGAGGGATGATGGTAACGCCCTCTTAAAAGGCATGTACCACATTGATATCATAGCATATAATTATGCATTTTTTGATAAAAGAGGTTGCAAGTTTCAAACACAGGACTAAGTACTATGCACCCAACAGCTCTGCATTCAAATTATACCACTGTTTATTAAACTAGTCACAATAAATATACATTTGAAACAGATACTTTTTTATGTTCAAGTTCCTTCTGTCGTCATGGACAGTGTATTGACAGAAAGTTAAACACAAAAGCTTTATCCATATCTGGCTTCATAAAATATGCAGTATCTGTGACTATTTTAAAGGAACACTCAACCGCCATAATCACTAATGCATGCTAAGAGGTTGCTAGTGCACCCCCAGTGTAAGTAGGAAAACCATTTTAGAATGTCTTGACTTTTTACCTTGGATTCATTTATTCATTGAACTTTCAAATTTTAGGTGAACAGGTGAATTGTAAAAATTCTCCAGTACATCTATTTTTCCATCTCAACTATTTTGGCCTAACAACTACAATTCACATATCAATTCCACTTCTGGGGCCCAACATGGTTTACCTCTTCCTTTTTTATACTGGGCAGAAGAAGACTGTGGGCTATTCATCGGGCCCACATGGTAAATATTATGGTCCAAGGAACCTCACTTTTTTTTCTCTCTTTTTTTTTAAATTCTTTATTTTTGTAGTGCATAAATTGCCATACATGCACATTGTATAATTTCAGCAATCTTACAATATAGTTTGATTGGTTAAGGCGCTGACAAGACATAGAAGGTGCACTCATTTTTATTTATTTTTGTTACAAAAATTATAAACATTATCGAAGGATCATAGTCGTGCATTGGGTGACAAGAAATGACACCAGTATCATAAAAAGGATAAGAGAGAATAGGAAAACAACAACCTGTCACAATGCTTGTGCTCTTACTTGTAGTTGCAATATACTTGTTGGATATTAGCAATGTAAGGTTCGATTATTTGCAGTGAGTGTTACGTAAATCAAACGTGTCCGTGGCCGGGGATCAGGGCATGGTTGTTGGCAGTGAGGCTGATACAGAGGACTCTTAATGGTCCCCAGGTGTGAGGCAGTAAATGGCGTTTAGTTAAAAGGGCTTAGGAGAGGGAGGGATTGCGCATAGTTTGTGATTGCGGCGTAGAAACCGTTTTTGAGATGCATAGTGTCTAATTACAAGTCAGTTATTGCGGCCACAGTAGTGAAGCCTCAGGATTGAGGGCACCATGCATCGTAGCGTGTTACCCCTAGCCTACGGGGAAGCGGAGGGGTGATGGAGAGGAGGTGATGACGCCTATCATCTGAAACCGAAATAGTGGTTGAGGGTGCCACCGGGTCTATCATGGGTGGTCAGGTGTTAGCTTTGCTCGTCCCACTGTGTGCTGTAGAGAGCCCTAATGAGCAGTTGGCTGTACATGAAAGAAAGTGAGATGAAAAGAAAAGGAACACAACTTAAGAAGGAAAGTCCTCCGACCCTTCCACTGTAGGCCTGCCAAGCAGAGTTTCGAGGTCCAGGAGGGATGGCGTGTAGTAAGCCACAGTTTTAGCCTCTGCTTAGCCTGCTTCGGTGGTTGAAAGAATGGCATTGGTCAGTTGCGTGCACCGTCAGGATGGAGGTAATAGTAGTTGTGTGGCTTGGTGGACTAAGTAGAGCCAGTTAGTTTCGGAAAATGGTTTGGCGCTGAGCTCAAAGAGATGGCGTCCAATCGAGATGGCTGTCGGGCTCCGCCCCCTTTTTTTCTCTTTTTAAATGGTTGCTCCAACCACCATGACAACTTCAGTGATAGTAGTCAGTATGTGCAGGGGCGTACCTAGAGCATTTGGCAGCCGGGGCGGATCCTGTGCTTGACAACCCCCCCCCACCCAAACTTTGCAAAACCACTGTCAGCCCCTCCTACAAAACCCTTGTCCTGCCCCGCCCCTCCTACAAAACCTCTGTCCTGCCCCTTCTACAAATCCTGTACTGCCCCATCTACAAAACCCCCGCAACGCCCTTCCACAAATCCCCTGCTTATCCCCCCTTATAAAGACTCCTGTCCCAATACAAAAACCCCGCCCCCTTCTACAAAATCCACACTCAGTTACAGGCAGACAGTCACACACAGTCACAGGCAGACAGTCACACATACACATTTCCTCCGTGCGGCCAGTTTAGCAGCTGTTTGCTTGTGTGAGCTGTACTGGCCGCACGGCACCCTAACTACCATGGGACCCTGTGCGGCCACAGCTCACACAGCCCCCTCCAGCCAGGGCCGGTGCAAGGATTTTTGCCGCCCTAGGCAAAAGTAAAGTTTGCCGCCCCCCTCATGTGACATCACAATGCCCCACCCATATGATTTGCCATGTTAACTAACGCCAGTGCTGCAGTGCCGCCGTGTTTACATTAAAAGGCCTGCAGGGACAGGCTATAGACACCAGAACCACTACATTAAGCTGAAGTGGTTCTGGGGACTATAGTGTTTCTTTAATGTGAGGTAAATTAGAGCTTAGTGCCACGAATAATATACTAGATTGCCTACTTACAACCAGATGAGGATGATGATGGGCTCTAGCTGCAGTCTGGCTCCACTGGTCTGGTGCAGAACAGGCTCTCTGGAGGCGGTTTGTAACTGTGGTCACAAAAATCAATGTTCTGGGAGAACGGGAAGCAGCTCCATTTTTTGGGGGTCCTTTACACAGCTCAAGGTCTGGGTCCCAGGGTCCACCTTCATGTTCCACCAATGAGTTTGTTCACAGGGGGTGGAGTGTGTAGGGGATGTCCTGATATGTGTGTAAGGAATGCATTGTGTGAAATTGTGTTTGTATGTGTAAGGGCTGCAAGGTGTGTTTCTGTGTATGTATGGGATGCATTGAATGTGTGTAAGGGGTGCATTGAGTGTGTGTAATGAATGCATTGTGTGTTTCTGTGTGTGTAAGGGATGCATTGTGTGTAACGGTTGCATTGCTTGTGTATGTGTGTCTGTGTGTGTAATGCATTGTGTGTTTTTCTGTGTGCAAGGGGTGCATTGTGTGTATGTGATGAATGTCAATCTCTCCTCCCGCTCCAATTTCCTTCTCCTCCTCTCAATTTCTCTTTCTCTCCCCCCCTAATTTCTCTTTCCCCCCTCCTAATTTCTCTTCCCCCTCCTAATTTCTCTCTCACCCCCCCTCTCCTTTCTCACCCCCCTCTCCTTTCTCTTTCTCTCCCCCTCCTTT
>OW240917.1:86441062-86503821 GCA_933207985.1 Pelobates cultripes | reverse complement strand
CCGCCTGAGGCTCTCTACAGAGCGCTCGGGCGGCTGCAGCATGGGGGGGCGGCGGGGCTGGCCATGGCACCCCCCACCCGGCTGGCACCCGGGGCGGACCGCCCCCTCCGCCCCCCCTTAGTACGCCACTGCATCTCAACATCTCAACATTCACAAATATACATTTCTGACATTCAAAAACAAAACAAAAACAAATCAGTGACCAATATAGCCACCTTTCTTTGCAAGGACACTCAGAAGCCTGCCATCCATGGATTCTGTCAGTGTTTTGATCTGTTCACCATCAACATTGCGTGCAGCAGCAACCACAGCCTCCCAGACACTGTTCAGAGAGGTGTACTGTTTTCCCTCCTTGTAAATCTCACATTTGATGATGGACCACAGGTTCTCAATGGGGTTCAGATCAGGTGAACAAGGAGGCCATGTCATTAGATTTTCTTCTTTTATACCCTTTCTTGCCAGCCACGCTGTGGAGTACTTGGACGCGTGTGATGGAGCATTGTCCTGCATGAAAATCATGTTTTTCTTGAAGGATGCAGACTTCTTCCTGTACCACTGCTTGAAGAAGGTGTCTTCCAGGAACTGGCAGTAGGACTGGGAGTTGAGCTTGACTCCATCCTCAACCCGAAAAGGCCCCACAAGCTCATCTTTGATGATACCAGCCCAAACCAGTACTCCACCTCCACCTTGCTGGCATCTGAGTCGGACTGGAGCTCTCTGCCCTTTACCAATCCAGCCACGGGCCCATCCATCTGGCCCATCAAGACTCACTCTCATTTCATCAGTCCATAAAACCTTAGGAAAAATCAGTCTTGAGATATTTCTTGGCCCAGTCTTGACGTTTCAGCTTGTGTGTCTTGTTCAGTGGTGGTCGTCTTTCAGCCTTTCTTACCTTGGCCATGTCTCTGAGTATTGCACACCTTGTGCTTTTGGGCACTCCAGTGATGTTGCAGCTCTGAAATATGGCCAAACTGGTGGCAAGTGGCATCGTGGCAGCTGCACGCTTGACTTTTCTCAGTTCATGGGCAGTTATTTTGCGCCTTGGTTTTTCCACACGCTTCTTGCGACCCTGTTGACTATTTTGAATGAAACGCTTGATTGTTCGATGATCACGCTTCAGAAGCTTTGCAATTTTAAGAGTGCTGCATCCCTCTGCAAGATATCTCACTATTTTTGACTTTTCTGAGCCTGTCAAGTCCTTCTTTTGACCCATTTTGCCAAAGGAAAGGAAGTTGCCTAATAATTATGCACACCTGATATAGGGTGTTGATGTCATTAGACCACACCCCTTCTCATTACAGAGATGCACATCACCTAATATGCTTAATTGGTAGTAGGCTTTCGAGCCTATACAGCTTGGAGTAAGACAACATGCATAAAGAGGATGATGTGGTCAAAATACTAATTTGCCTAATAATTCTGCACTCCCTGTATATGTGAAATGGGGGGTCTATTTATGTATAGTGTTGGAATTTGAATGCAGTTGTGTTAATATGTACTGTTGCTACTTAAAAGCAGTGGTGTATATGTGTAGTGCATTTGAATGCAGGTGTGTGTTTGTGTGTAGTGTATTTAAATGCAGGTGTGTGTTTGTATGTAGTGTTGGCCTTTGATTGCATGGTTGTGTTTGCATGTAATGCTAGCATTTGATTGTAGGAGAGTATTTGTATGTAGTTTTGATGTTTAAATGCTGAGATGTATGCACATACACACACAAACACACACACACACATACCTACACACATACACTGGCACACACAGAGATACAAACAAACAGATACACGTACACGCACCCAGATACACACTGACACTCACAGATACACACACACATACATACACATACTAAAACATACACACTGGCTCACACAAATTGCAATTTACATATTGTTAACCACCCCCTGCTCCATACCTTGAAGGGAGGGGACTTCCTGGGGCTGGCTGCCGCTGATGGGAGTCTGAAGCTAACTGCCTGCAGTGTTCCCTACTCACTTTATCAGCGCTCCCAGCCCACGTGATCTGTAAGCTGGGAGGAAATAACAGATAGTCAGTTCCTCCCAGCACTCTCTGAAACATTAAAGTGGCCCAGTCATGCTGCCAAAGGAGCAGTAAATGACCGGTCCCCTGATGATAAATGCCTGCCTGTCAGGTTTGCCAAAGTGTATGGGATTCCAGATGGGCCCCCATTGCCCGGGCCCCAGCTCTTCACTATTTCCTCAGGTGTGCGATGCTCCCTACTGGCGTTGTCGATACTGCAGGGGCCTAGTCAGGCTCTTAAAGGACCTTGGCGGACGACCGGGACCCTGTTTAGCAATAATACCCCTCGGGTGGCCCTTAGTGCAGGCCCAGATGCAGCTGCCACTTAGTTTTTGAGAAAATGCAATAATTACATTGCAGGACTAAGACCCCCATCTTATCTCAGGTCAGACCTCAGATCAGAGTTCAAAGGCCTCAGTTCAGGATGCTGTAAGCACATGCCTGCACAAGCAAGCTCTTTTAAGAAATACACCTCTTGTGCTTCTATTCTCAACCCAGGGAGAGTACCTTGCTGCAGGTTAACTCCACATTCAGACCCCACCCTTGAGAGCTCGGGAAGCAATAATTCAGACAGACATGTGGTATGCTGAATCACTACTTCCGGTTATAAAGGCTTCTAACCAATGCTTGCGACAGAATGTAAAAACAGGCTTCTTAACCTTAAAAGTTCATACACACAAAAATAACAGAGTTATCGTATGTGACAAAAACAGGTTTGCATGTTGCCATAGAACATTTCCCAACAATATTTCTTAAACAGATTGCATAGTATTTCTAAATAATTTAAGCTTAATCAGCTTCATTTTTAATTGAGCAGATAGCATGATATAGTAACGATTTCAACACCCAATGAATACATGCATTAAAATGCATGCACATATTATTTGGGGATATATCTACTAAACAGTGATATCTTTTTTTTTTGCCAATTTGAACAGTGGAGAGTTCATTTAAATAACTTTGTGTTAGTAATAACTGTTGTCATGCCAAGGGTGCATAATTCATTGTTGCACAATAGAATCTTAATGTAATTTGTGTAGTACATATATGAATTGACCACGTGGTAATGTCACGGTGCCAGATTGGCACCGCAATGTGACAGCATTTGATCGATGAGGTCACACTAAAGGAGGTAGAGTTTACTCACCTTATCTCCAGCGCCTCTCCCTCTGTGCAGCTCTTAATACAGTGGGCAGGTCCAATGTTAGGAAGGACGCCGGCTGCTGCAAGGTGGCGCTATATAATAATGCCACCCTGTCGTGGTTTCCATCCTGTTGGTTATCCGAGAGTGCATTCCTGATTCTGTTTATTGTTTTTTTTTTTGTTATCTTGGCTTGACTTGACTTCCAGTATTTCTGGTATCCCTGACCCTTTGGCTTTGTTCTTATCGTATTTGTTCCTTTCTGTATTCCTGACCTTGGCTCGTGTCTGGTTATTCTTTATGTAACGGATCCGAGTACTCCAGCTGAGTACATCCCTGAAGAATCTCCCAAGTGCCATAGTGATTATAAGTGTGAATATATATAGCTCCCAATCCCCCAAACATGAACCTAGACTTCATGAAGGGGTAAGATGATCTCTTTAATCCAGGCTCAATGGCCTGCTGTTATACCTTTCAGAGTCACAGCAAACACGCATAGGGCACTCCCACAGAAAACAGGGTAATCCTCCCCTATACCTGAGAGATAATTGATAATTGACAGGCTAATCAGGTTACTGGGCATGGAAAGAGTGAAGAAGGCGTCCAGCATGAATGTCAACAGCAGAGGCCCATGAGCGTTCCTCAGGACCATAACTTCCAATACACCAGATACTGCAAAGAACCATGGAAGACCCTTGAGTCCAAAACAGAACAGACTTTGTACTCTTCCTGACATGCAACCACCAAGGGAAGGGGAGACGCAAAAGGAGTAGTGTATTTATTGCAGATAAGTGACTTCAATAAAGAAACATAAAAAGTACGGGGTATTTGAAGGTTGGCAGGGAGGTCAAGGACATAAGACACCGGATTGATCCTACGTGACAAACGGAAAGGACTAATGTATCTAGGAGCGAACTTCATAGAGAGTACCCTGAGTCCAAACCCTGTCCCCTACTTGATACATCTCTTATCAGCATGCTGCTTAAAATGGGAAGCAGTGCCAGCTAAGGCAGTATGAACCAGATCCCATGTTTTCCTCATAGAGGTCAGATGCTCATCTAGAGTGGGGATACCAGTATCAGAGAACACAGAAGGTAATATATCAGGGTGGAGACTATATACAACATAAAAAGGACTAGCATTGTTCCGGGCAAATTCTGCCCAGGGCAAAAGGTCAAACCAATTATCCCGGGAAGCATTAACGAAACAACTTAGAAATACTTCCAGAGACTGATTTGCACTTTCAGTAGCCCCTTAGTTTGAGGATGATAACATAAAGAAAAAGACAAAACAATTTCCAGAATCGAGAAATGAACTGAGAACCTCTGTCAGAAACAATGTTTTGAGGAATCCCATCTAACCTCCGTATTTCCTTGATGAAAATCTGAGTAAGGTCTTGTGGGGAAGGTAATTTTATAAGTGGGACAAAATGGGCCATTTTAGAGAATCAATCTATGACCATGAGTATTGTGTTAAATCCCTTGGAGACAGGCAACTCCACAATGAAGTCCATGGCTATATGAGACCATGGAATGAGAGGCACAGGCAGCGGTTATAACAACCCACATTTCAATTTGTGTGGAACCTTAGAGACAGCACAAGTCTGGCAAGTATTGACATAAGCGATAACATCAACCTTAAGAGAGGGCCACCAGAACTTTCTAGTTACCACTGAAATGGTTTTGCCTGTATCTGGATGCCCAGCTGTAATGTTATTATGAAATATAGTAAGGATCGCCCTTCTTTCCGTTTTAGGAAAGAACAGGAGACCTGAAAGTTTATTACTAGGTGCCTGAGGTTGAGCCGTGATTATGACACCAAGAAGAGGCGTGGACAAAGAAAGGACAGTGGAAGCCAAAATACATTCAGGAGGAATAATAGGAGTGTTCTCTTGCTATGGTACTTCCTCTGTCTCATATTGCCTAGATAATGCATCAGCCTTTATGTTCCTAGTACAAGGCCTATAAGTTATAATTTAATTGAAATGAGAAATAAACAGACCATCTAGCCTGTCTGGATTACATACTCCCGAAGTCATTTGAAATGGCATTCAACACGTGGTGGTAGGCCATCTTGGTTAGTCGAACGCATCCAGCGGTGTTTGGTCATCAAATGCATAAAACTCAAATCGGCCACTCGATGGAACGAACACCGCTGACTATTTACCTTCAATGGATGTTTGACTATTTGAACGGAAGTCAGACGACGTTCGGTATTGTCAGGTATAGCATGGCATGTAATTCATCGCCGGAACCCACTTCCGGGTTCACGGCGCTCAGCCCCGCCCCTTTCTCTGACGCGGTCCCTCCACGATACTTAGGAGGACCGCGCCAGATTCAAAGGGCTGGATTATTCGCACAGGTGCTGCATGAAGATCAGATGCTCTACTTTTGATCCTACCTGCTCCACTTCTATACCTCGGCTAGTAAACGGATTTCTACCTTCTCCACTTCTCGACCTCGGCTTGTAAACGGATTTCTACCTGCTCCACTTCTATACCTCGGCTAGTAAACGGATTTCTACCTTCTCCACTTCTCGACCTCGGCTTGTAAACGGATTTCTACCTTCTCCACTCCTAGACCTCGGCTTGTAACTCTGAATTCTACCTTCTCCACTCCCAGACCTCGGCTTGTTAAAACAGACTTCCCCACTCTCCACTCCTAGTTCTCAGCTTGTTGAAACGGACTTCTAATTTCTCCTTCATTGGGTGAATTAACCCTTCCAGTACCAGAACTGCCTTTAAGTTAAGTAATACTTTTACCAAACAAGTCAATTCCTATTATTTATATTACACAGTATCTAAAACTCACTAAAGTGTCACTTTGTCTAATTATTCCTCTTACTCATAAGGGATTGCTACAAAGCCTAATTTTACCTTCATGGATATTTAAAGGTACAGTGACCATTGTTTCATACCAATATAAAAGGAGGTGAACCTTATTGTTGTTGCAACCAAGAAATGCTGCAGTTGAGTTCCAATTAAAGAAATATTACAAAATAAGTATTACAGAATAATCCAGCCAATATTCAATGGAACCAGCAGATATTAACTCTCAAGTTTCTGCCCTAACCAATAGAGTGGATACGATTGCTCAAGGGTTACAGGAACTGCAAATTACAAATGAGAGAATATTAACCTATGTTAGAGACATTCAAGGTCATCTTCCTCATGCCGCTCTTCAATCAGCTGGTGATCCTGCTGTCTGTAATCCAGAAAAATTTTATGGAGATAGAACAAAGTACAGAGAGTTTTTGAATTCTTGCAAACTACTAATAGCTTTAAAACCTAGATCTTATCCCACCGAAAGATCCAAAGTCTGTTCAGTGATCTCTTTTTTAAGAGGTGAACCTATGGCCTGGGCCCATTCCTTTTTGGAAAATGATGATCCCATATTGGATTCATTGGATGAGTTCTTTGAAGCTATGTCTTTATTATATGAAGATCCTTTTAAACAAACTACTGCTGATTTAACCATCAGAACATTACACCAAAAGAATAGACCTGTTGAAGATTATATTGCAGAATTCAAAAGATGGGCTACAGAAACCCAATGGAATGACATTACTTTACGCAATCAATTCCGTCTCGGATTATCTGAAGCTGTGAAAGATGAACTCTCTCGTACAGAACTTCCTCCTACCTTAAATGCATTGATTCAACTGTCTATCAGTATTGATAGACGTCTAAGAGAAAGAAAAGCTGAAAGGGTTCTTACTAATTCTACCTGGAGAAAACCTTTCACTACTCTAAAACTACCTGAAAAAATTCCTCCACAAACTGAACCTATGGAAGTAGGTATAATAAAAAGTCCTCTTACTTCTGAAGAAAGAATAAGAAGGAGACAACTAAACTTATGTATGTATTGTGCTTCGAATGAACATCTAATTTCCGAATGTCCTCTACTGAAACATTCAAAAGGTGGTAAGCTTCATTCATCTACCTCTATATTGAACGTTTTTCAAAAAAGAAAAGCATCTACTTATTTTTCTATATCTCTCATATTACAGTGGGATACAAAAAGAATCGTGACTGAGGCCATCATTGATTCTGGTGCTAATGGAACTTTTCTTGATTTTTCTTTTGTTTCAAAAAATAAAATTCCTTGTGTTCAAAAAACCAATTTTATTCCAATCAGAGTTATTGACGGTTCATTTATATCCTCAGGACCCATCAAAGATGAAACAATCCCTCTAAGAATGATTACCAACAACGTACATTTCGAATTCATTACATTTGATATTATTAAATCTCCACTTTATCCCGTCATTCTAGGAATTAATTGGTTAAAAAACCATGATCCTTTAATTAAGTGGTCTCCCTTCTCCATCTCCTTTGCTTCTGATTTCTGTAAAAAAACGTGCTTACAACACATTCCTATTCTCCAAACTACTGTAGAACCAGTTATACCTCCATTCTACTCCGATTTTGCAGATGTCTTTTGTAAAAAAGAAGCGGAAACACTTCCTCCTCATCGGCTATATGATTGCCCAATAGATCTCATACCCGGAGCTCCTATTCCTTATGGTCATATTTATCCACTCTCTGAAAAGGAATTAGAAATTTTAAAAGAATATCTTAATGAAAATTTACGCAAAGGGTTCATCAGACCCTCGACCTCTCCTGCTGCTTCTAGTATTTTCTTTGTGAAGAATAAAGACCAAACCATCCGTCCTATTATAGATTACAGAGCCTTAAATAAAATAACTATTAAAAATCGTTATCCTCTTCCACTAATAAATGAATTAATTGAAAGGTTAAGAACTGCAACTATATTCACTAAACTCGACCTTCGAGGCGCATATAACCTCATTAGAATAAAACAGGATGATGAATGGAAAACCGCCTTCCGGACAAGATATGGTCTCTACGAATATCTAGTGATGCCTTTCGGGCTCTGTAATGCCCCTGCAACATTTCAACATTTTATCAATGATATCTTTAGAGATCTTCTGGATGTATGTGTTATTATCTACTTAGATGATATCTTAATATATTCTAACAATTTGGATGAACATAGGAAACATGTTAGATGGGTTCTATCTAGACTGAGAACTCATAAATTATACGCTAAACCAGAAAAATGCCTTTTTGAGGTTACTGAATTCTCTTTTCTAGGATACATTATTTCACCTCATTCTTTGAAGATGGATAATTCCAAAATCAAATGTATTATTGATTGGCCTGCTCCTACTACTACAAAAGAATTACAACGTTTTCTTGGATTTGCAAACTTCTATAGAAAATTTATTAGAAACTATTCGGATGTATCACATCCTCTTAACCTCCTCAACAGTAGTAAACGTCCTTTTAATTGGAATAAAGATGCACAAACAGCCTTCGACGAATTAAAAAAAAGATTTACAACTGCACCTATTCTACAACTACCTAATCCAACATTCCTATATGTTCTTGAAGTTGATGCATCAGATGCAGCCATCGGAGCAGTTCTTTCTCAACAAAAGACTCCACAAGATCCACTTCATCCAGTTGCCTTTTTTTCAAGATCCTTGAGCTCTGCTGAAAAAAATTATCCTATTGGTGAAAAAGAATTATTAAGTGTTAAAGCTGCCTTCGAAAATTGGCGTCATCTTCTAGAAGATACAAAACAACCTATAATAGTTTATACTGACCATAAAAATCTTGAATATCTCTATACTAACAAAACCCTTACAGCTAGACAAGTTAGATGGAACCTATTTTTTAACCGATTTAACTTCCAATTAATATACAGACCTGGAAATAGAAATAAAAAGGCTGACGCTCTTTCTCGAATTCCTTCTAAAACTACTACTGATGATTATCCTTCTACCAAAATAATAGGAATCCTCTCTTCTCTTCATGATGACATAAAGAATTTGAATCAGAAGGATCTTGAACTTCCCAAAACACCTATACTAACAAAAAAGGATGGTCTATTTTATTTTAAAAATAGAATTTATATTCCTCCCATTCTTAGGAATAAATTACTTAAGATGGTTCATGATTCCCCCCTAGCTGGACATCCTGGAATAAAGAAAACACTTGAACTAACTTCACGATATTATTGGTGGCCTCGCCAGGATAGAACCATTGCATTATATGTCAAAACATGTCCTATCTGTCAAAGGTCTAAACCAGAACATAATCAACCTTTTGGATTACTACTTAACTTACCTATTCCAGAAAAACCTTGGCAATCCATTTCTATGGATTTTATCGTTGATCTTCCACCTTCTCAACATTTCACCACTATTCTTGTCGTTGTGGATCGCTTCACAAAAATGTCCCATTTCATTTCTTTAAAAAAATTACCCTCCACTGTAGAATTGTCTAAGGTCTTTATTGACAATATTGTGAAACTTCATGGTCTTCCTGAAGAAATTATTTCTGATAGGGGGACACAATTTACCTCCAAATTCTGGAAAGAGATGTGTCTCTCCCTTCAAATTCAACGCAAACTCTCTTCCGCTTATCATCCCCAAACTAATGGGCAAACAGAAAGGGTTAATCAATGTTTGGAACAATATCTTCGATGTTATTGTTCATACCTCCAAGATGACTGGACCACATGGTTACCTATGGCCGAATTTTCTTACAATAATACCATTCATTCTAGTACGAAAATGACTCCTTTCTTCTCCAACTATGGTTTTCATCCGTCTTCATTCCCCATCCAAACCATTACTTCATCCAATCCTACTGTTACATCAAAAAACGAATTTATGTCTTCTCTATTTCTCAAATTACGGGAGAATCTTCAACTCGCCCAAAATAACCAGAAAAAGTTTTTTGACAATAATAGAAGAATTCCCCCTCCTTACAAGGTAGGGGATCTTGTCTGGCTCTCTTCAAGGAATATTACCACAAGCCGTCCTTCAAAGAAATTGAGCTCTCTTTTTCTTGGTCCCTTTCAAGTAATTACTATCATTAATGATAACGTTGTTAAACTAAAACTTCCTCCAAGTTTTAAACTTCATCCAGTATTCCATGTCTCCTTACTTAAACCACACATCCCTGATCCTTTTTATAGAGAAATAGTAACAACTCCTGAACCTATCATTGTCCAAGGTGAAGAAGAATATGAAATTCACAAAATTTTGGATTCTCGTGTCCACCGTGGCTCCTTACAATACCTTATCAGATGGAAAGGTTATGGAGTTGATGAAGACACTTGGGAAGATTCATCTAATGTACATGCTAGGAGGTTAGTTACTGCCTTTCACAAACGCTATCCCTCCAAACCGAAATAGTGCACCCAGAAATAGTGCACCCAGAGGATGCCCCATGGGAAGGGGGTACTGTCAGGTATAGCATGGCATGTAATTCATCGCCGGAACCCACTTCCGGGTTCACGGCGCTCAGCCCCGCCCCTTTCTCTGACGCGGTCCCTCCACGATACTTAGGAGGACCGCGCCAGATTCAAAGGGCTGGATTATTCGCACAGGTGCTGCATGAAGATCAGATGCTCTACTTTTGATCCTACCTGCTCCACTTCTATACCTCGGCTAGTAAACGGATTTCTACCTTCTCCACTTCTCGACCTCGGCTTGTAAACGGATTTCTACCTGCTCCACTTCTATACCTCGGCTAGTAAACGGATTTCTACCTTCTCCACTTCTCGACCTCGGCTTGTAAACGGATTTCTACCTTCTCCACTCCTAGACCTCGGCTTGTAACTCTGAATTCTACCTTCTCCACTCCCAGACCTCGGCTTGTTAAAACAGACTTCCCCACTCTCCACTCCTAGTTCTCAGCTTGTTGAAACGGACTTCTAATTTCTCCTTCATTGGGTGAATTAACCCTTCCAGTACCAGAACTGCCTTTAAGTTAAGTAATACTTTTACCAAACAAGTCAATTCCTATTATTTATATTACACAGTATCTAAAACTCACTAAAGTGTCACTTTGTCTAATTATTCCTCTTACTCATAAGGGATTGCTACAAAGCCTAATTTTACCTTCATGGATATTTAAAGGTACAGTGACCATTGTTTCATACCAATATAAAAGGAGGTGAACCTTATTGTTGTTGCAACCAAGAAATGCTGCAGTTGAGTTCCAATTAAAGAAATATTACAAAATAAGTATTACAGGTATTTTGGACGTTACTTTGAATCCCCGAAGTAGACCGGCCGCACAGCCTGATTCTCTGGAACTGTTTTGGGCATGGGACCATGCGTGCGGTCGGTCAAAATGTGACTTCCACGAAATTCCTGAACCCCTGAACTGATCTGAGTGATTTTTGGATATGTTGGTCACCCAGATCAGGGCTATCAGGGGATACTATGTGTTTTGGGGTACTTTTGGGGTTTTGTAAAATATATGTTTTTTTCTGCCTGGAGATAATTGGGTTAATACGGTATCGGACTCAATTATCTCCCAGGCAGAGGGGAGGGATTGTATGCCATGTGTGGGAGTGCCTTACATTGTAAATGTGTTATTATTGGTTTGTAAGTTTGTGTCCCTGTCCCCAATAAAGGTCCATGTGGGCGTACCCCTTGCTTGGGGACTTCCATAAAAGGCCGGTGTGGCTACCATTAAACCAGTCATGCTTTACCCTCAACATAGAGCCTCGCCTCATGTTTGTAGGGACTTTCCAGCTATACTCTCTTGGACGGCAAGACCCCCAGACAGCTAGGGGGCTACAGTGCCAGTGATAGTGCTAGTACAGTGCAGTGTCTGGTGGAGTGCTTGGAGACCTCGGTGAGCACTAGGAGCATCGATTGATGGAGGCACCCGGTCAGGGTGGCAGGCGGTCCGTCACAGTTTCCATTTGGATTGATGTTGGTCTGAAACACAAGGGGGTGGTCACTTTTAGTTACTATAGGTACACCTTATCTCCGCATCTGGGCGGATCTTGGTAATCCACAGGTTATATGTCTTATGATTGTGAAATGTGTTTTTGTACTTGCTTGAGGGGCCAGAATCTAATTCTAAGTGAGTCACCATCTTTCTTTCCAGAGACCCCCAGGGCAGAATTTTTACTTTGAAAAGATGAGAAAGTGATTAGGACTTCTGTTATTTTATCCCTTTTTTTATCTGTTGTTGGTGTAAATAATTTGTTTATCATCTATTTTTTGTATGCACTGTGACTATTTTTTCTCATAATAAATATTCCTTTATTAAGTTTTGCCTTTGTCTGGTAAAGAATCACTTTACCTGAAGAGACTAATTAGTATTTTGCAATAACATAATTATTTTGCTAAGTTACGTTTGGTGTTTTTTTTATTATTAAGTTACCTGGGGGACCAAGGCACCCCAATTCTCCATTATAGATTCATATTGCGTTCAAACAAACAGTCATACTCTTCCTCTCTCATTAGTTCCCTCTCCCACAATCCCAGATGTCTTTTGACACCTTTAACTCACTTCCCCGCCGTGCTGTGGCCACCCCACAAACTAACCTTACAGCTGATAGTTTCGCATGCTACTTTACCAATGAGATTGAACAGCTAAGGAAAGAATTCTCCCCTCCTTGCCCTCGCCAAACAGTCATAATTTTCCTCTCTCATTAGTTCACGCTCCCACAATCTCAGATGTCTCTTTGACACCTTTAACTCTCTTCCCGCCGTGCTGTGGCCACCCCACAAACTAATCTTACAGCTGATAGCTTTGAATGCTACTTTACGGACGAGATTGAACAGCTAAGGAAAGAATTGTCCCCTACTTGCCACTCTCTTTCTCAACCACACGTAGATCATGCCTTTCCTACCTTTCAGACTTTCTCCCCAGCTACTGAGGTGGCTGTGCTTCTCCTTTCCTTTTGCCCCACTGCTTGCCCGCTCGCTCCTGTTCCTTCTCACCTCATCAGATCTCTCTCCCTTGTCTTGTGCCTTCCCTAACACACATCTTCAACTGCTCTCTCTCTTCTGGCACTGTCCCTGCTGACCTTAAACATGCCACTGTAGTACCTATCCTCAAAAAAAACATCTCTTGACCCATCCTCCCCTTCTAACTATTGTCCCATATCCCTGCTCCCTTTTTCCTCAAAGCTTCTGGAAAGACTTGATTTTACCCGTGTGTCTCGCTTCCTCAATTCCAACTCTCTCCTTGACCCTCTTCAGTCTGGCTTCCGCCCTCTCCACTCAATTGAGACTGCTCTTATCAAAGTTACTAATGACCTAATTGCAGCTAAATCCAAAGGCCACTACTCCATATTAATTCTTCTTGACCTCTCTGCTGCCTTTGACACTGTTGATCATGCTCTCCTCCTTCAAACTCTTCAATCGCTCGGTCTCTGTGACTCTGTCCTCTCATGATTTTCCTCTTATCTTTCCCAACGCTCAATCACGGTCTCCTTTTCCAAGGATACCTCCTCCCCTCGTCCTGTCTTGGTTGGAGTTCCCCAAGGCTCTATCCTTGACCCCCTTCTATTTTCTCTTTATACTGCCTGTCTTGGCAAACTTATTGCCTCTTTTGGATTCCACTACCACCTGTACGCTGATGACACCCAGATACATGTCTCCTCCCCGGACCTCTCCCCTGCCGTCCTGCAACGTGTCACTGCTTGCCTTTCTTCCATCTCTGACTGGGTGTCCTCCCGCTTTCTGAAATTTAATCTCTCTAGAACTGAACTCTTTGTCTCTCCTCCTCCTAATACTGATCCTTCTTTCTCGCTCATCCCTTCAAGTCAGTGATATCCACACAAGTCCATCCTTGCAAGCGCACTGTCTTGGCGTCATACTTGATTCTGGCCTCACCTTTGAGCCTCACATCCAGTTTGTTGCCAAATCCTGTAGATTCCAACTTAAAAACATAGCCCGCATCCGCCCCTTTCTTACACAAGATGCTACCAAGAAGCTTGTCCATGCTCTAGTAATTTCCCGCATGGATTATTGTAACCCTCTCCTGATTGGTCTTCCGAAAAGCCGTATTGCTCCGCTACAGTCAATGAATGCCGCTGCCAGACTGATTTTCCTCTCTAGTCGGTCTTCTCACACCTCACCCCTCTGGCTTCCTGTATCCTATAGGAGTCAAGTCAAAGTGCTAACCCATATATATAAAGCACTGAACAATTCTAGCCCCTCTTATATTTCTTCACAAATCCATAGGTAAGCCCCTCCTCGTTCCCTCCACTCTGCCCATGACCACCTCCTGACCGCTGCTCACACCCATACGGCCAACTTGCGCTTGCAGGACTTCTTGCGGGCGGCTCCCTTCCTACCCCATCAGACTCTCCCCTAATCTTCAATCCTTTAAGAAGTGCCTTAAAACCCATCTCTTTAGGAAAACTTATGGCCTCCCATAGTAACCTCTACTTTACACACCTGTCTCTTGCTCTCTCCTATATGGCAGTGCTTTACTCTCTCCTCCAGCTCTGCTTCACTCCCACCTTATTTGATTGATATTTCCTGTCCTAATGTGTCTTATACCCTACCTCCTATAGACTGTAAGCTCATTTGAGCAGGGTCCTCTTCAACCTATTGTTCCTGTAAGTTTTCTTGTATTTGTCCTATTTATAGTTACATCCCTAATCTCATAATATTGTAAAGCGCTACGGAATCTGTTGGCGCTATATAAATGGCAATAATAATAATAAAAATAATTTACAAATTGTCTTGGTGGTGGCAGAGTTAAAATAGTAATAGTTATGTTATTATGCTTGAGTGTGCGTGGTGTTAAGGGGGATTTTATCATTATTTCCGGTCTAGTGCAGACAAATAGTGAACTTTAACCCTTTCACCACAACAACGACATCACACACACTCTTGAAGTAGAGCAAAAAACAAGTCGCAAGAGAGTGCTGGAAACAGACAACAAGTCAATTAGCCTGCCCTCCAGTGGGTCCCCGCTCAATTCTCAAGCTGGTTTTAGCTCATCTTGTACCATTACAGAGAGAACCAGGCCATGCATCTCGGACTGATTCCACCTAAAAGGGCAGAACAGATCCAAAATACAGGCCAGCTCTCTCAGCACGAGAGATATAGCAACCCCTCTTGAAGTAGGGTGTGTTTGTGACAAATGTTACTAACCAGAAAGGATTTATTGAAATGTAGTACTTCCCAACAGCAGAAATGGCAGCTCACATTTTGATAAAACCCTTGCCAAGACACATGTATGAAAGATTATTCTTGGAAATATATTTAGTAGGCAGTAGAAAATAAGAAACATTGAGTATTGATTAATAAACACTTGTGCCTGGTGTAAATGTGTTGGAGGACTTACTCTGTACTCTGTGCTCTGTACTCTCTTTTGTGCCAGACATGAGTTGTGTTCTTTTGTCTTTCTTAATGGGACACTCCAGACAGCAAAACAACTTAATCCAAATTAAGTTGGGAAATTTTAGATAACTTACTAACAACAATTTCATGCAACTAAAATCTAGTTTATAATAAAACCAATGTATCATATTTACACAAACTGATTTCTAAACATAGTACCCAAAAATGTGGACAGTGCTGAACAATTCTTTTACAATGCGCAACAAACAATTATAAAAGTGATAAAAGCAGCAGCAATCACCTAAAATTTTGACATAAAAATCGTAAACCAGAAAATGGTGTTGCGCTAAAATATTACATACACATGGTCAATTGTATATTTCACCAATAAAATTCCATAAAACCATCTGAAAAACATGTATAGGCAAATATACTGCAGATCGTCTGATATCAAGTTTATAGTTGTACACACTTATTATAAAATATTGAGAGTTTACACTCACATTTCCCAGAGCCTAATAAACCCTGGCTCTGGGTGAGAAAGGCTCCTATGTGAAAGAAAAAAATCCCACAATTAGATATTCCAGTCGACCGAAGCACAATGGGTGGAGACAGGACACAGAAGTGCAGCCGAATTTTACAAAAAAAGTGTTTGTGTTTGGATTTTGTGCAATACAAACCCACATTGATATGAGTAAACCGTTTTAATCTTAGTATTAATAATTGTATCTTTTATACTGTGCCATTGGCAGGTTCCTGGTTTGTGTGTTCAGATTGTGAGAAAAGAGGGACATTAGGACAGAAAAGAGGGACAAAAGTACTTGGGTCCAAAATAAGTCCAGCCCTGCTAATTTGCACATTCCTGGAGGTTCTCTGGTGCAGGATAGTAGCTTTTGGGAGGGGAACTCTACCAGGGATTCATTTGTTCTTTTTGCCCCAGACTTAATTTATCCTTGTCAGTGATAAACATGAATAATGTATAATGAATGAATGGTGCATCATAGTCTTGGTTCAACGTATTATTTTATTTAGTTCTCACTCCAGACTGATAATGGATTGAGCAGATATAAAATAATTATCAAATGTTAACATCTGAGCAAAGGTTAAAACTTTTTTTATGTGAGTCCTACATATAGAGATCTGAAGCTATGTTGGAGCACCCTTTCTTTGTTCGGGTCCATCGCAGTGACCATGTTGGAAAGGAAGAGGACGTTTTACAGGCAAGTATATATCTTAAATCTTATATTTGTTGGCTTTTTCGACAAAATAACTATCTATTAAATTTGTGGATATACCTGCGTATCTGTCTACATTCTGTGGTTATCAGTGTACTTTCATTGTTTCTACCTTCACAAATGAACGGATTCCAGCGACCACAAACAGTGAGTTCTCACCATACGACAATGTAATCACAGTTAATAGTGTGGGCATTTATGTATTCACTTTAATCCCTGATGAAATTGCTGTACGTGACCAGATACACAGAATATCAGATCATGGTGTCCATGCCAGTTTTCTGTTTGTAAGGGTTTACCCTGTGATCACTTTAGGATTAATATATCAAATCCTGTCTACACAGTACAAATTACTGACAATATGTGACTAGATGGCAATATTTATTTTCTTTTTAAAGTGAAACTGTCACATACACTTTTCCACAAATCTGTTTTCAACTCCTGATCAAATTTCATTTATACATTGTACATAAACCAGTGATAAAAACACCCCCACTGTCATATGACAGACTGTCGGCATGCCCTCTAAGCAGAGGTCTGTCAGATTGTGAGTCCAGCTATTGCCATCCTTATGACCTCCTCCAGCCCTGCATCATCAGCCATGTTGCTGAAGACCCGGCAAGTTATGTGTTTGCAAGCAATGAGGAGAAATCATGATACCATATAACTTTATTAATCAATTGTACTGTGTATCATTATAGAGCTCTCCAGCCAGTCACACCTTGTCCCTTGTATATTAGCATTGGTTTAACAATATTTTGGCAAATTTTATATCTTTTAAGTTGAACAATATTATCGTTATTTACGGTATGCTGTTATAATGGCCTCACGTATTGTGTACCCTTTTATCCCCTCTATTTTTTATATTTGCAACATTTTTCTTACTCCCTTACTCTTTGTATGTTATATATACACACACACACACACACACATACACACACACTGTATACAGTACACACACAATACTTATTTAACACTATAAAGATTATACATTATACTTTGTACACACTATGCACAGTACTTGGTATACACAATACATAGTTTACACTATTCAGAGGACACATTATTACACATTATACGCAGTACACACAAATAAATCCTAGTTCACATTTTGCAGATTACACAACATACACAGTGCACACTAGGCACAGTACACACACAATACCTAGTTCACACTATACAGATGACAGAATATACACTTAACATATGAGATACATTGTACATGCTGCACACAGTACAGAATAAGCATGTATCTCAAAAAAAATAATAGAGAGCAGATGCAGTTCACCAAAGATATTTTTATTGGAAAATAAATACATTACACATTAAAGGCACTATATAGTGCAGGAGTTAGGACTGTAGTGTAGTTGGGGTTGGCAATGTAGAGTAAGGTGATTAAGACTGTCATATATTGGGGTAGAGGCTATACTGTTGAGGGGGTTGGGGATGTGGAGTTTGGGTCTAATAGCTTTAAGTGTGGGAGCCCCCCCAAAATTGAAAAATAATTTTAAACTAAATATATTCTTCTTGCTCTTGATCATCTAAAAAGAGATAGATAAAGTAGATCCCTGGTGGTCAAGTTACAACTCCAGCTGGTGCAGACCCTGTAGAGTAGGTCTTCACTAGACAGGCAATGATGAAGCTCCAGAGCATTGCTGTGGTAACATGCAGCAAAGCTCTGAAACTGCAGGGAGCAATACACACTCTGTCATGGTTTAATAGATAGAGCGAGGTACAGTGGCTTCAGGCAGCAGAGGATAAAAAGCGTAGGACAAGTCAAAATTTGGATTTTAAATAGCAGACAGTATCAGGGAACAACTTGACAGGCACAAGGAGCACAAATTACTTAGCACAAGTATCAGGTATGAGCAAGTTTAAATAGGAGAAAATGACCAAATTTTCTTAGGTGTCCCACCTGCCCCCTGGTTTCTTACCCTTTAAGAATCCACATGGCCTGCCGGCACGCATCTTGTCTGATGACTCTGCGGGATCGTTAGGTCGGCTCTGAATGACTAGATATGCCTCCTGCTTCCTTTGGCGCAGAATGGTCCAGCGTTTGACAGCAAGGTAATCCTATCCTCGGGACCATAACTCTTACAATGAAGAAAATATTCCAAGATGCCACTATTTTGGTGAGAATCAAGGATGCTTTGCATCTCATATTCAGTTTCACCTGATACAACAACAGGACTTGGTTGAAGAGGATTTCTGACAGGAAAGAGATCATCAGAAACGGGTTTCAGCAGAGACACATGGAACATTGGAATGAATACGGTAGTGGTTCAGAAGAAAAGCCACAGGCAATAAAATTTTGGTGATATGGAAAGGACCAATGAATTACGGACCCAATTTCTTGGATGGACAAGATCATTTGAGGTTCTTTGTAGACAACTGTGATGAAACACCCAGCCACTTATTATTATTTTTTTAGTTTTGATCCACTTGAGAAAGTCCTAAGGGGAGAAACGCGTTGTGGTATTTTAATTGCTGTATTTTATTAAAGGTATTTTGGCCACTTTCAACTTGTGAGTCAGCCATTTTACTTTTTTATTTATTTTTACCTGGCACCAGAGTTTTTATTGTTCCAGTGAGAATTTTACTCAAAAGAATCCTTGGTGGGGATTATACCACTCAAGCTTCATCCATTGAGCAGTCTGCCTGCTCAATAAAATGTGAGTAACCACTTGGTATTTTATTACTTCACCTCTGGCTTTTTTATACAATAAGCACTATTATTGTTTCTTTTACATTTCATATGGTCCTTATACCAACAAGATATCCATCCACTACAAAACTTCACGTATCCCATAAATGGGGATTGTACCACTGTATGCCATCCACACTAGAGCTAGTCTTATAGCTCTGGAAAACGTGAGTAGGACCATATAGACCTCTAAAAACAGCACTTAGTACCTGTTGGGATATACTGCACCATTATTTGCTGTCTTTTCATTTTTTCATATGGATTTCACGAATATCCCATGTCCATACTTTACTGAGGAATACTTCCCCTGACAAGATTGTGACCGACTTCTTATACAAGGTTTTATTTGGACTTTTTTTTGCTGCATTTATCAGGCATAGACTCTTTTGGACTTTATCTTTGGACTCTTGATTATTATTCATTATCCATATTTCAAGCTCTTTTTGGTTTTTTATCTTGTATGTATTTTCTCTTATATAGTGTCTTGTATATGTGCTTGTATAGTTTATAATCAGGTTTATTTATTTATATTTTATTTCACCTGTGGCGCCACCTCCCCTTTCACCTTTTTTAGTTTTACCCAGCCACTTATGCCTATACTAGGAACAACCCCACACCTCACCCATATGCCCATGTTCCCCTTTCTGAAAACTGACCCCAAACTACTGAGAGCGCTTGTCTAAGGCATGACTACAGGATCCAGAGAGACACAAGTATTACAGCAGAACTTACATCCACATCCTATGGAACTCTGGCCCGGCCACAACCAGCCAATGTAGTCGTCTACCTTCCAACCTAGTTTTCCTACATTTCTCCACCAGCCAGGAGAGAATGTACTAACAGACAATATGAACAATTGCTCCATAGGAGCTCTCGATATTTGATAGGCCAAAGCCCCATATGTCATGGAACTCTTTTGGGTATGGGCCTTGCTAGCAGCCAGAGAGTTATTTTGCCAAATTCGGTGCTCGTATCAGAGTTATCCAGAGTTGTATAATTTGTGGGGTTCCTGAGGGTTTTGTTATGTTTTTGGGAATATTTTATCTTGTAACCTCTGTGTCCGGTAGATAATTAGTTTAGTGAGTTGTGACACAATTATGTCCCAGACACAGAGGCACCAGGGCAGGATCATTGTACTGTTGAATAGGGACCCAATGATGGGGGTCCGTGTATAAATGACTGTGTTGGTGACAATAAAATCAGATCTTCTCCTAGCATTATAAGTGCAAGATAGTGCATCTTGGATGTAAAAACCCAAGGGCAGAGTACAGAATATTTGATAGAGTCCTAACCTCAACATCTGAGGAAAGGGATTTAGGGGTAATTATTTCTGATGAATTAAAGGTAGGCAGACAATGTAATAGAGCAGCAGGAAATGCTAGCAGAATGCTTGGTTGTATAGGGAGAGGTATTAGCAGTAGAAAGAAGGAAGTGCTCATGCCATTGTACAGAACACTGGTGAGACCTCACTTGGAGTATTGTACGCAGTACTGGAGACTGTATCTCCAGAAGGATATTAATACTTTAGAAAGGGTTCAGAGATGGGCTACTAAACTGGTTCATGGATTGCAGGATAAAACAAAGAAAGGTTAAAGGATCTTAACATGGAAAGCTTGGAGGAAAGATGAGACAGGGGGGATATGATAGAAACATTTAAATACATAAAGGGAATCAACACAGTAAAGGAGGAGACAATATTTAAAAGACTAAAAAAACTACCACAACAAGATGACATAGTCTTAAATTAGAGGGCAAAGGTTTAAAAATAATGTCAGGAAGTATTACTTTACTAAGAGGGTAGTGGATGCATGGAATAGCCTTCCAGTTGAAGTGGTAGAGGTTAACACAGTAATGAAGTTTAAGCATGCATGGGATAGGCATGGGTAGACCAGGTAAGGAATCAGGTTGGTAGGTGTAGTTGAGTTGAAATGGAGAAAAGTGAGTGAAGTCATGTATGTTAGCATCGTGCTTGTCAAGGATTCAGTCGTTTTGCTGTGCAAATGTATTCCAAATTCTTGTGGTCTGTATAGACAGTGACAGTAAAAGTGTCTCTTTCCAAATGATGTTTCCATTTATCAAATGCTCTCTTGGTAGCCATCAATTCTTTGTTGTAAGTAGTTTCAGCTAAAGACAATTTAAGGGAATAAAAGGCTACAGGGTGCAGTGCTCCCATATTACTACCTCATTGAGACAGTATGGTTCCAGTGGTGATATTAGAAGCATCTACTTTGAGGAAAAATGGTCTCTTTGAGTCTGGTAAAGGTAGGATAGGAGTTGAAATGAAGAGGTTCTTTAGGTGATTGAATGCATTGTGTGCATTAAGGGACCATGACCATTTCTTACTTATCTTGGTAAATTCAGTAAATTGTTGAACAACTTTCAAAAAGTCATGTATGAATTTACAAAAGAAATTAGCAAACTATATGAATCATTGAATTTATTTTTTGTTCTTCTGTATTTTACACTCCAAAATACCTTGGATCTTTTTGGGGTACAACCTGGTTTAATGATGAAACCAAGGAATTATACTTTAGTATACTTAGAGTTTCGAAGATGCATTTTTCAATCTTGGCATATAGCTGGTTATGACATAGTCATTCTAGTACTTCTCTCATATGCATACGATGCATGGGGGGATCAGAGGAAAAGATGAGGATGTCATCCAAGTATACTACGACATACTGATCCAGCAAATCATGAAAAACATAATTCAAGAAATGTTGGAATGTGGCTGGGGCATTACATAAGCCATAGGACATCACCAAGTACTCGTAATGCCAATAACGAGAACAGAATGCCGTCTTCCACTCATTCCACTCATCCCCTTGTCGTACACGTAGTAGGTTATAAGCACCTCTGAGGTCCAATTTGGAATACATGGCAGCGGATTGTAATCTCTCAAGGAGTTCTGAAATGAGGTTTAGTGGGTTTTTTTTTTTTTTGTGATCTGATTAAGATCTCTGTAGTTACGACATAGACTTGGCTACCATCTTTTTTTCCCCCATGAAAAAAAGATTCCAACCCCCACAGGATAAATAGCAGGTCGTATGAATCCTTTGCTCATGTTATCCTGGATATACTTGTTCAAAATACATAGTTTGTTTTCTGCCAGGGGATATATCTCGCCACCATAATGAATATGTGTTAGTTTAAAAATAAAATGAAATAAATATATTATTATTAAATACTGCATCTTTTGCAAATTATAAAATACTCACAGTACTGTGGTGCAATAAATGTTTTTAAGTCTGCAGGCTTTTCTTTGTTTTTTTGAATAAGCATAGCTGCCTTCAGAAATTGTGGAGCCCTTAGAAAATCATTTTACAGGGCTTCACTGGCATTTATATCATGTACACAGATAGACTAACAGACACACATACCCAGATATACGCATACATGGATAGGGTCTTAAGTTTTCTATACCTTTATGTTGGCTTCCCTGTGGTCCAGTGAGAGCAGGCAGTATAAACTGCTTCAAGAGACTCCTCAATTTAAGCTTTCCTGTGGTCACCTCCAAAGGGGCCCCCGTAGTGGATGGGTGGGGTGCTCAGCCCAATAGGAATCTGGTCTGGATTTCAAATCTACACAGAAAAGAAATTGGAGTTGGGGGCACACCCAGAACATACCTTTCTAAGCAGTGGTGGAATTGAGGAGTCTCTTGGATCTGTTTATACTGCAAGTAAGTATTGCAAGTTAGCATGTAAATCTCCCATGCTAAAATTGTGTAGGAACTGGTGGAACTGAATCCCCATATGTATTTACTCAAATAGGTGATTTTAAGTAGCCTTGTTAAATGTAAAGCTGTATTTTTGTTTGTGTGTGAGCTGTTCTTTTAACTGTATTTTGGTCTTAGCAGCAGCACCACTGCTTGGAAATGCATGTTCCAGGATTCCCATGGTCCTACCTCCTGGACGACACAAGCGTCCAGTGACAAGTAATTACCGTAGTTGTGACAATGCTGAATAATTCAATGATAGGTGAGGATGGGCCTATTTTTAAATAGTTTTTCTCTCACATTATATGTATCTCTGCAATTCTACTTTTAAACTAAAAAAATGTGTGTGTCCCTTGACAGGTACGTTTAAACAAATATGAACATTGAAACAGGCTGTTAGTTTTAGCACAGCAATGACATCCATATATTTCAAAACATGTCATCTAAAAATAAATTTATATTATGAATGACGGTGTTTGTCTAGTAATTCATAAACTGGCAAGCAATGTGTGAAATTTTGACTCTTCAAGAATAAATTGTTGTATGCTGTCATTCATAAGGGATTTCAAGTCTTAGAGTAAATTAGGGATAAGTTAATGATGAATACTAGACTTGTGCATTCATTCTTTCTTTCTCCTTAATTGGGATTTGTACAAATTTTGGGGGATCAGCAGTTCATCAGAAATCCCAAACTCCACAACACTACATGGGCTAATCACGGAACAGGCAAGGCACAAAGAGTATTGTTTGTTTTGTGATTCAGAGTTCAATCCGTGGAGCAAAAAAAAAACCAACATTTTTGCACAAGTCTAATTAATAACCCCGCACCTAAAAAACTTGTTATGATACAATCATGTCGAAATAACCTGTGCTTCAACAATAAATTTAGCAAACAAATAATAAATACCAACAGGTAAAGATGTGTACCTTAAGGACTGCATGATGGTCTATGCAGTGCAGGACCACCTAGGTATCATGTGTCTGTCACCTGGAGCCACAATTAGTGTCCCCAGACTGACAGATGAGCTGTGTGCAGCACTCAAAGTGAGCAAAGGACTGGTCAGATCTTCCTGAAAGCCTGGGGAATATACTTTCTATAAATACTGTATATGCTTTTTTTGTAGCTTAAATACTGTGACTACTACTGAAAGGTAAGCTGGCTCCCGGGACCTGTGATAGAATTTATCTTGATTCCAAGGCTCAAGCTTATAGGTGTCATATAATGATATCCTACATTAAAATTGGCTAACTTGGACTCAGGAAATGCTTGATGCTTAACACAACACTTAAGACCATATATGTCTAGTTCCGGAAGCAGAGAGCCCCCACCTGAAATGTCTCTTCTCTAATCTTTTTGTTCTTTCTTACCTTGGAACTTATTTGTTATGTGTACATGACGTTCATCCCTATGTCTTATCTGTACTCCCTTCCTATTACTGTTCTATGAGTATTTGCACACAGGCACTTACTTTTTTAATGTATAAAACCCAGCTGATGAATAAAATGCCAGAGACTTATTTTGAATACCAACAGGTGTCTGGTGTCTAATTCTCGCTTCTCCAAGTGCACTTGTAATAATAATTTGGGCTTCCTCTGAATATAACAAAGATCATTATTTGGATCCTCAAAAATTTGGTGCCGAAACCCGGGATCAGACGAATCCAGTTCATCCGGACCCAGAAGGGTTGGCTCAGGTCTGCCAGGTTTTGTATTACATTCCATTTGATAAAGTCTGTTAGACGAAACGTGTTATGGAAATTTAATTTTGTATAATAAATATTAAAGTTTTTGGTTAACTGATAGTCCCAACTACTTTTATTTATACATGTACCCTGGCTATTTATCTTTTTAGTTCATTGTTATATTTTATATACACTCTATTCTGATTTTAATACTATCTCTACAAGTTCCTGACAACCAAAGAAATCCATAGGTGGGGATTATTCCACCAGCGCTGACATCAAAGAGCAGTTGGTCTGCTCTGTACTTGTAAGTACGTTTTTTTATTCTCTTTTACAATATACAGTTATACAGAGAGCACTATTTGGCTGTTTCTCTTTCCTTTGAGTTTTGGATACCCTGACGAACCCATCATAAATCCCATAAGCGGGGATTATACCGCTGTGTGCGCTTTACCCTAGAGCTGGACAGAAGCTCTGGAAATTGTGAGTTCGTTATCAATCAATTTTTACTTCATTTGAACCGTACATTCTGCACCATCGTTTGTTCACTCCTTTTATCTTTTATATATTACCTGAAGATCGCGTTCCTGTACCTAAAGACGACAGAGAGGATACCTTTTTAGGTCGGACTTTTTATCTTCAATAACTATTGATACTGGACAATGTTTATTCTGGCGCAGCCCTCCTTTTATATTTTGGTTAATCAGCTGCAGCAGGTAAGAAAAAGCTTTTATTTTTCTACCTATAAATGATTTTGACTCTCTGGTGCTCTTTGAGACCCCTGTCCAGGTGGGTAAGGATTTCAAAAACATCTGATCTAAAGAACTTGTTTTCTGTGGTATTATGGTTATATTCAGGTGGATGTTGTGTTATGTCTTGTGAAAGGAATCTTGAGATAGTGGAATATTATTGTGGGTTTTAAGTTATTTTTATTCTTTGCCTTGTCATTTGTTTTATAATTTGAGTTAGAATCCTCCAAGGGCAGATCTCCTGATCTGTGTTTAGAATAACGGAGACAAGACTGTGAAAATTCCACTGCAGCGGTCCTACGTGTTTTAAATACACTGTTTTGGTACAGTTTGTCTTGTGTAAGGTAGTAATTAACCCTTACAAGTTTTAAGATGGTAGCTCTGAAAGCACTCAAGGGGGATTTACGGCTTTGACTATTGTCAAGCATCACAAAGGACAAGGAGCAATTAAGAATGTTAAGAGGTTACTTAAGAAAGCTGGCATGCCCTCAGAGGGCACTCTAGACCCACATATATGGAGTGAATTTATGGCAAATTACAGAGGTTGGTTAGAAGATAATGACTTAGTAGAAGTTGCCCAAAAATGGCATGATACTGCTGTTGAATTAACTAAATGTGGTTGTAGAGAAACCACCAGAAAAGGTGTACCATATTATCAATGTTTTGGACCTCTAGGGTCCCAGAATGGGCAAGAAGGAGGGTAGTCCACCAGACTTAAGGAAACCCCTAGTTGTCCCCATAGACACCCCAGTGGGGCCATTAGCTCCACAATTTACTACTCCCATGATACCCAAAGTTTAGAGCGTATACCATGAGAAGAGACAGCCGAGCTCAGGTATCCAATTTGGGCTAGAATAATTGCTACATATACTGATGCCCCTGCTAATCTACTAGGCAGTGATATACTGTCTGCTCTTAGTGCAAATATCCAGTATAGCCCCACTGGAAAAGTAACATTGTCTGTGCCTTTGGAGGACAAACAAATGATATCTGTTTCAAATGCTCTGGCAACTCTCACTATGCCCAGCCATGTGCCAGAACCTACCATTGACTTTTCCTCAATCCCTGATTCCTTATGGGCTACAGGGAAGACAGATACAGGCAAACTCTCTGTGCCCACAGTCAAAGTGAATCTCCTGCCCGGAGCCAAACCTCCCTATCAAAAACAATACCCCCTAAGCCCAGCACAGGAAGATGCTATTTGACAATCTGTGCAAGAGTTTCTGTTTGCAGGGGTAATTGTCCAGTCCACCTCACCTTGTAACACACCATTGTACCCAATTAAGAAAAAGCAAGAGAAAGGGAAACCTGTGGTCTAGCGTATGGTACATGATTTGAGGGCAATTAATGCTGTAACTGAACTCATTGTCCCTAATGTTCCCAACCCACACACCTTGTTGGCACAGATACCAGCTACCTCTAAGGTATTTACTGTTATTGACTTGGCAAACGCATTTTTCAGTGTCCCCCTGGATCCCAACAGTCAGTATTTATTTGCATGTACACATTAACGCAAGCAGTACACTTGGACAGTATTGCCACAGGGCCCACAAAACTCACCCACTATGTACAGCATGGCTATGGCACTGATTCTTGAAGAGTGGCAAAGGCCAAATAGTGTAATTTTATTGCAGTATATCGAGGACCTAATCCTATGTTGCGATAATATGGAGACTTGTATTGTAAACACTCTTTCCTTACTGGCAGAGGCAGACTGCAATTCAAACTATTACACCCCCCCTCCCCCGCCCCCGCAGCCTAGCCCAGCTACAATTCATACTGCCGACCTTGGCTTCTACAGCAATCTACATGCAGCCCCTGTACGATTGTCTCGCCAACAAAAACAAACCCTTTAAATTAACCCATGCAGCAGAAAATGCTACATCTGTCCTTACACAGGACCATGATGGTAAACAACACCAGTTTGGACCCTGTTGCCAGGAGTGTCTCCTCATGTGTTAGGGCAGTGGGGCTGTTACTGCCCTCCTGGACAATGCCACTGATATTGACAATGTGCCTTGCTTATGCCACCTAATGTTACTCTGAAAAGGTGTATGGTGTTAAATCCAGCTACATTACTTCCCCTGGATTTAGAAGAGGGGAGTGGGGATAGTGGGAATGGTATTTGTACATCTGATCTTTTTGTAAATTCACTTTCACCAGATGAGTTAGCTGACGCCCAGGTACCCCATGATTGTGCAGCACTAATGGCACAAGAAACAACATTTTTTTTGCATGTAATTGATTCTCCATTATCTAATGCAGATTTTGAGTTTTTTGTAGATGGTTCCAGATATGCTGATGAGAACGGTAATTTCCACACTGGATATGCTGTAGTCTCTGCACATGAGGTAATAAAAGCTGAACCACTTGCTCCTCACTGCTCTGCACAGGAGGCAGAGCTGAAGGCACTCACTGAAGCGTGTAAAATGGCTTCTGGTAAGACTGCTAATATTTATACAGACTCTCTCTATGCTTTTGGTATAGCCCATGATTTTGGCCCTATATGGCGGGCTCGTGATCTTATCACCTCAGCAGGAACTCCAATCAAGAACTCTGAAGCCATGAGTGCACTTATGGACGCTATCCTGCTACCCACTCAAGTAGGCATCATCAAGGTGGCAGCTCACGTGAAGATCACAGATGAGATCTCAAGAGAAAACCACAAAGCAGACGAAGCTGCCGAGCAAGCAGCAATTCAAGTTCATCTCTCTGTTCCCTTGCAAAGGGGTTAAATGCCACTTCACAGGCCTTAGAAGAACTACTTATGGAAAACCAGGCAAATAAGAAGGCAATCCTTGAGAATAGAGCAGCCATTGACTTGTAAAATGTTGTACTTTTTGCTATTAGCTATATTTGTTATTATGTCCATTTTTCTAACCTTTAGATTTTTCTTATGTCTACTAACCTCTCTATGTAAAAACAAACATACTGTTGGTTGTACCTTAACTTACATTCCAGCTCCGACTTTGGAAGGGTTTTATGATGTTACCTCTCCTAACAAATGAAGGAACTCTCCTCTGCTGATTCTGGTGGTCTCTCAGTCCAAGGGAACCGTGGTGAAGCAATAAATGAAAGTCCCACAGGCTTTGGCTAGCAGGCCTGGAAATACCTTGGACATTTGGGTGACCCTTGGATCAAAAGAGGGGATTGTGATAGAATTTATCTTGATTCCAAGGCTCAAGCTTATAGGTGTCATTTAATGATATCCTATATTAAAATTGGCTAACTTGGACTCAGGAAATGCTTGATGCTTAACACAACACTTAAGACCATATATGTCTAGTTCCGGGAGCAGAGAGCCCCCACCTGAAATGTCTCTTCTCTAATCTTTTTGTTTTTTCTCACCTTGGCACTTATTTGTTATGTGTACATGACGTTCATCCCTATGTCTTATCTGTACTCCCTTCCTATTACTGTTCTATGAGTATTTGCACACAGGCACTTACTTTTTAATGTATAAAACCCAGCTGATGAATAAAATGCCAGAGACTTATTTTGAATACCAACAGGTGTCTGGTGTCTAATTCTCGCTTCTCCAAGTGCACTTGTAATAATAATTTGGCCTTCCTCTGAATATAACAAAGATCATTATTTGGATCCACAACAGACCTCCTGTAGCGAAGAGGTAGTATCATCCACAATATCTCCGCTGGTAAACAGGAACAGTTTACAATAATCCAGGCAAAATAAGTACAGCATACAATAATCCCGGTAGCGTTAAATAAATCCTTCCTTCCCAAGAACTAGACGACACATAGGCTGGGAGACAACTGAGTTTTTAATCACAGGTCACAGGTCACATTATTTATTTAGGTTTCCCTAGTGACTTTACAGGGGTTGTACAGTAGGGGACTACATGGGGAACTTCACAACCAAGATATTTCTCCCACCATGCACTGCTGCACGAGAGTGATACTCCCACTAGAATATCCTGTTAAGTGGATTATCCCTCAGTGCAGCAGAACTTGTTTTTCACATAAAAATATACAACTTTAACATTATTCATGCTATATTACCGAATGACCGTTCGGTAGATAGCTGGGGTCTGAGCGCACATTTCGTGAAAGTACCGCTCAGATCCCAGAACATCCAGCCGAACGCCGCATGAATTATATTTCCATCCGAACGGCCTGGAAGTCCAGCGGTATTCGTGCCGTCAAGTAGCCGTTTTTAGTTCCAGGCACTCGACAACAATATAACTCTGGGCTAACAAAAGATCCAAGATGGCCGACCGCCGTGTGGTCGGTATCCGAACGGCGGCCACCCTGAATCTCTAATAACTACCGAAAGATACAATGTTGCAATGTTTAATGGGAGCCACACGACTTCCTGTGTGTGGTCTCCCATTCGGTAGTTTATTCATTTCACGAACAGTGTTGAAATTCACTGTTCGTGAAACTACTGCATGAATGCTGGTGGCTTTCATGCCGCCAGCATACGAATGCTCTTGTTCGCATAAAATATAGGCACAGGCATACGCATGAAATACAGGTACAGGTATACATTTGGTTCTAACAGCTTTAAAGCTACATCATCATATTAATGCAGATACGGTCTTAAATGGCTAGTTTTGCCACACCTCCTCCATTTAAGAGGCACACAAGAGGTAAGGGGGAGGGGGGTTTAAGACTCACACAAGGTGTAAGAGGGGGTTAAGAGCCATACCTATCTCACTCTAACCCTTCAAAAAGAGGACGGCTAATCCAAGATACTGGTAAAATAGGATTAAGAAAGATGCACCCAATTAATAAATAAGTACTTAAATAATAAATATAATAATAATCATAAAAATCCATATTGTTCAGCTCTAATAGTGCTCAAAGTTTATAAGCAACATACCCAAAACACAGGTATTTATTATCACAAATACAGCAATAATAACAGCCAGGAGGTATTGAACAATAGCACATAAATGGAATATAAATGCAGAATGGCTAAATTAGATGAACAGTCCAAAGTCCAGTTGTGCACGATGTATTACACTAGTAATTTGAGGGACGCAAGGGTGTCCCGTTGGAGGAGGATTCGTGACAGTACTCCCTTCCTGGACCGCCCACCAGGGATCCACCAGGTGAGTCAAGAACCTGGCATGGAAAGAAAAATCAGTCCTGGGAGCATGAACATTTTTAGCTGGCAACCAAAAATCTTCTTCAGGCCCATAACCTT
Organism: Pelobates cultripes; assembly: GCA_933207985.1. Classification (NCBI taxonomy): domain Eukaryota; kingdom Metazoa; phylum Chordata; class Amphibia; order Anura; family Pelobatidae; genus Pelobates; species Pelobates cultripes. The sequence continues at coordinate 86,473,251 of OW240917.1, read as the reverse complement.
TGCAACGTACCAAGTACAGTATAGAACCCTGGAAAATCTGCAAGTCAAGGATAGTCTGGCTTTCATTTTCTTCTTGCCTATCTACTAGAACCAGGGTGAAGGAGCCACACCTACTTAATTCCAGCTAAACTGTATTGGCCATATTACTCTGTAGCCCCTGTGCGTTCCAAAGCAGATCACACAATGTATTAAAGCATCATGTGTGCTTTTTTTTTTTATATTTCAGTCGTGCTTGCTTGGTATTATTTTTGCTGATGCTTCTGTGGTTCAGGCTTGGCACTCTTATCATCATAAATATCTCCTAAAATGTATTAAGTGTTTCTGTGTTTTTATGTTAAACTGCCCGTGTTCCACCCCGATCCCCCTGCGCCTACCCTAATAAATAAATCCTATTGTGAATTCCTGTCAATCCGTTTTGGTTTCCCTGCTTGCTTTGGAGAGAGAGAGCTCATCTTACATCCTCTATATTACAAATAATTTTTATTCTGTTTATCTGCCTATTTTGGGAAGTTCTATATGTTCATCTCGTTTCTTCATCTCCTCTACCTGTCCCCTCCCCTCTCTGTAGTTGGATGTGAACTATGCACCCGTTGATTATTACACACTATATTCAGAGAGGAGAAAAAAAAAAAAATAATAATAATAATAAATAATAATAATAATATATATATATTTTTTTAAAGTAAATAAAAAAGGAATCAGGGAAGGAGGGGGGTCTCAAAAGAAACTTTGACACTATAGTGCTGTTTATTAGGTAGACATTTCCATTTTGTTTATCCATGTATCCCAGTCTTCTATTTGAGTATATCTGTTTCCTAGGTTCACAAAGATACCCCTTTCCATTTTTGCCTGCCATATGACTTGTGTGATTAGTTCTTGGGTGCATGGAATTGTCCCTGTTTTCCAGTTTCGTGCTAAAAGTAATTTAGCTGCCATGATAATATGTAGCGTCATTTTTGTCCAGTTCAGGTTTAACAGGACCACTTCAGGTTTTAAAACTAATTTCATTTCTGTTATTTTATATATTACATTGATTACATCTTTCCAAAATGTATTTATTGGTGTGCATTGCCACTATACATGGATCAAATTAACTTAATTAACTTTGCTTTTCCAGCATCTATTTGATGACTCTGGGAAAATTTTCTTTAAACGTTTAGGTGTTAAGTACCATCTGTTTGAGAGTTTGAATTGTGTTTCAGTAAGGTTTAGGCAATGTATATATTTATATAATTTGTTTAGGGAACCTATCCACTTTTCTTCTGGTATATGTACTTTCAATTATTTTTCCCATTTATTAATCAGTTCTATCGGTTGGTCGTGTCTCCAACTATATATAACCTTGGCGCATTTTGCCAACAGATTTTTATAATTCTTTAGTTCAAGTAACTGTATAAGATTTATATTTTTCTCCTTGTTTTAAAGGAGGTATTCTGCTATGAAGCCTTTAATTTGCAGATAATTGTAGATTATGCTAACGTAGTGTACCTATAATCTTAATTTTAATAATGACAGGAGGCGAGTATTTTGCATAACTTTCTTTACTTTATGCCTCCAGCAGCACAAGTCAATCAATAAACTTTAAACCAATCAGTAACAGGCATCACATTCATATATAAAGCCCTGACAGTCACATGACTTCCTCTTTCTTTGATGCGAAAAACAGTCTATTATAACGTCAGGGAATTCAAATAACAGTCCTGAGTAACGTGTAGAACATAACTTGAAACCTTCCAGCTTTATCTTGTCGAATCCATCTATGATGATTACGCTGAAAAGAACAGAAATACGTGAAAGGTGATGGAAACCAACTGTTGTCCACATTAAATCCAGTACTATATGTGTCTATATTTATATTAAGTTAATATACTGAAACATTAAACAAACCATAGTATACTTAATAATCAACACGGATCTAACACATATCAACCAAATAAGCATCCCATAAATATACTGAATTACCAAACCTTATAATTTACACTGAGAAAATGACAAACCAAAATATAAAAAATTTCCAGAGTATAGGGAGGGAAACAGGGAGGGAAAATACTCGCCTCCTGTCATTATTAAAATTAAGATTATAGGTACACTACGTTAGCATAATCTACAATTTTATCACATGACAGGAGGCTTCATATTTTGCATTTTTAAAGCTGTGGTATGAGCGAGAAGGATGCGTGTGTGGTTGACGAAAATAAATATACGGAAGTAGTCTATCCGTGTCCAATTCGTCGCTGAAAATATAGAGGCCCCCTCGTGAAGGCCTGAGAAGCAGCTGCGCCTCTTACCGAATGAGTACCCAAACACGTCTCCACCCTCGCTAGCGATAACAACCAATGAACCCATCTAGACAGAGTGTTCATGGTAACTGGCTTGTACGGTTGGTATAAGACCAGCAGATGTCCTGAATGTGACATTCTAAGTGTTGTCGTGATCTCCATGTAACAAAGTACCCCTTTAACTGCACAAAGGCTGGGAAACAGTCGGTAACAGGGAACGATACGGACACGGATAAGATATAGTTCTACAAGACACTGTAGAAATTATTCTTTCCGGTGATACCGAAAAGACCGTCTACGTCGAACTCCAGTACATCTGATACCCGACGAAAAGACCTAAAAGTAACGTGACTCTGGCTAATGGCTGACTGAGGGATAGGACCGTGATATCTGACTAGCTCCAAAAGAACCAAATCAAAGTCCCACACCAGTGATACTTTGACGCATGGTTCTGGACGGTTTGATACCCCACAGAAAATGGCATATCAAAGGCTCTTGATTGACCGGAGTGTCGTGAATCGTGCTATGCATCGTCGAAATTGCGGAACGTAGCCCGTTAATGGAACGTTCCGATCGGCCTGTAGTGAAAAGGTATGATAAAGATCCAGCATCGTGGAGATAGGGGTAATAAAGGGATCGCAGTCCCTTCCCATACACCAGCGAACTCAAGGTGTTCCATGCGGATAAGTTATTTCGGGGGAATACCTGGCGTCCATGAGTCCCATAGTAGGTCTCTAGTTGGTTGCGATAGTCCCTTGACATACCAGTCTCCCCTGGAAGACACCAATCTACCAACTCCAGATGCTCCTGCATTCTCAATGGATGATCTCCTTTTGGATCCGCCCGAAGGCAAGTTAAAACGGAAGGAGCAGAGGATGATCCTGATTAAGGACAACCCTTCTGGGTGTCACGCTTGCCTCCTTTACCGCAGTAATGAGTACTATCGAAGTCTTCGCTATTCTGATCCCAATTTCATAGGTGTGTCCGTATCTCAGGCAGTGAGCTTTCAGCCACTGTCTGGCCTGGTAGTGAAGCAGTCCTGGGAAATAGTCAAAGGGTTATGGTGCCTTTCCGCCGTACCCGTCGAATTTCCTTACGAATCGTCGCTATCAATGATGTGGGAAGGTGTAATCCGCCCAAGGTGGAATCTATTCTGAAATAGAGAGGAACTGAATCACTCGGAACTGGGATCGAACCAACTCCTCTCTGTTCACTATGAATCCCAACAATTCCCGAAACTGTAAACATAAATCTCGTTTGTAAACGTAGTCATGAATTGGATTTGCAAAAGGTAAGTCGTCTAGGTATGTGACAGCAGATACCCTTTGCTTTTCAGTGCGCAGTGACCGACTTCAGAAACTTCATGAGGCACCATGTGAACCTATAGGTAAGTGCCCTTCAAGTCCAACCTTGTAGATCCCCTAAGAGATGGATACCTTCCTTCTTGAGTTGTCGGTACGCCCCAAAACCATTGGGTTGGCATAGGTTGATGACTGGGTGATAGTCTCCTATCTTCTTCCTTACTACCAAACCGTTGCTGAGATAAATGGTTCTCCAAACGATAGTCCGTCTGCCTGAGGTCCTCGCTCTTTCGTCCCTAACTTCAATAGTTTGAAATCCATCTTTAATCGGGCTGCTTTGCGGCGTTCTGTGCACCTGTCTGCCTTGCGTTCCCCAACTTACATATTGCCCTTTGCACCCATTCCCTCACATCGTGAGCTTCTAGAGGTGAGTGTTGTGTGGGGTCAGGTCCGCAAAGTATAGAATTTTTTCCCGGGCTGATCATATCCAGTATTTAACTCATTTTGAGTCCTCCTCCTACACACTGATCGGGACATACATATCACCACGAGCTCCATAGTGAGGACTATCTTGTTCGGACATAGAGGGCGTGGGCATTCCATCCTGAGCCGGTCTCGGATTTCTTTTCCCATAGGCCTCCTAAGCCAGAAGTGGGCCCGGTGCTCCAGTTAACCCCATTCGGATGACCCTGGTTGTCGGATGGTGCGTGAGTCAAAACAGGAGTGTCCAGTGTGCCAAAGAAAAAACCTTTCTTGCTAGGCGTGTCTTGTCACTTTTACCTCTTCTGCCCTCCATTCTTTCATGATCTCCAGAGAAGGGGGGGGAGGATGAAGTCCTCGTCCCCTGATGATGGGTGTCCGACCTAACGTCGGTATCTCAATCTTCCATTGGTGTTGCTGCCGTTGCACCCGCTCTGTCGGATGGGTTGTTAGCCAGCATACTGGAGAGGACTTCTTCCCCCGGAGCTGTCATGGCAGCCTTAATCCTCGCCTGAAAATCGGTCGGGGATATTGAGGTAAGTCCGACATGTTGGTTCACACCCTTTCGGTCCGTGGGAGACAGGATCGTACAACAGTACACTTATTGCCACTCAGTAGGCCTCCGCGTATAACTGGGGGTCACCCAGAATTTTGATCAATCAGTATCATTTTCGCAGGATCCGGGGAGTGGTCTGAGAATGAGGACACCCTCAGTAAGACCGGGATGAGCGGTCTGCAATGTCGGGACGTAGCCCGAGTCTGGGAGACGTGAAAGCCTCAATATATATAGTCCACGGGGTTCATCCTTATATGGTCTAGAATTGTGGAGTTTTGGCAGCACTGTGAGTTCTCCTTCTCGGTTAAGGGAAGGGCGTACGGAACCCCAGTTGAAGCATAGAGGTGCCAGAATACATGCATCTAGTGCGCCCTGGTCTGTGCATACAATGACAGAGCGTACTCTGAAGGTAGAAGCCCTAGAAAGGGTGCGGGGGGTCACCCCTTTGTACCTATGCCACTAGCACCGGAGTAAGACTCGCTTGGGGTTCACCCAGCATAGGGGGGTCACCCCTGTATGAATGTCTCTTATGGCATGTTGGGACACTCTTTCGGTCTATGGGGTACTGAACAGGTGTCAGGTACGGTAGTACACTTATTGCCACTTAGTGGGCCTCCACGTACAACTGGGGGTCACCCAGAATTGTTTCAATCAGTACCACTTAGAGATTTCCTGGGAGTGGTCTGAGGAGGGGGTCACCCTCAATAAGACCGGGATGAGCGGTCAGTAATGTCGGGACGTAGCCCGTGTATGGGGAGGTATGGTAGCCTCCAAATTATCCAAGGGGTCACCCTTATAGGATATAGTACTGTGGAGAATTGGCAGCACCATGAGCTCTCCTTCCTGGCTCTGTCGATATACATGTATTCAGTGTGACCCGGTCTGTGCATACAGTAACAGATCGTACTCCGTGGAAATGAGCCCGCCCTAGGGCGTGGGGGTTCCCCCCAGTATATGTATGTCACTAGTACCGGAATAATATTCGCTTGGGGTTCACCCAGAGTAGGGGGATCACCCCAGTATATGTATGTCACTAGGACAGGAACCAGATTCGCTTGGGGGTCACCCAGCGTAAGGGGGGTCACCCCTGTACCACAATGTCACTTTGGAGAGGTGTCTGCCAGGCTTGGGGGTCACCCAGCGTAAGGGGGATCACCCCTGTTAATCACTCCGTTATGTGCCTCCACTACTGTGTCCTGGGAGGTGTATCCCTGTGGGGAAGGAGTGTATCCAATGGTTGTGAGGTCCAGTGGGAGTAGGGAGCGGAGTAAGATATCAGCTCTATTTAATTTCCCTGCCAGTAGATAGAGTAATGCATCCACTATATACCCACAGCAGGGGACAGTCCATTCATAATCCTCCAGATGTACAATAAAACTGTTATTCAACATGTCAATTGTATAGAACAGAATAGAGCAAACTGTCAGCAGATGCACACAGCAGGGATCAGTCCTACATATTCATGCAGAGTTACATATAAAACTTTTATTTCACATGCCAATGAAATATGCCAGTATAGAGCTCAGCAGTGAACAGTCCATTCATAATCTTCCAGGAAAGGTACATATAAAACCTTTATTCCACATGCCCATGAACAGTATTGAGCTCAAAAGTACTTGTAAAACTTTTATTTCACAGGAAAAATATATGAAACAGTACAGAACTAGCCGCCAGTTCGTGGGAATCACGAACTGGCCAAACGACATGGCCGACGTGAATCTCGCGAGTGCCGCGAGATTCAAGATGGCCGCCGTTCGCGCGCAAAAGTGCCGTGCGGCCCACGATCGAGGATACGATCGCGGTCTGCCGGCATGGAAAAGAGTCCCCCCGACATCCCCAACCCCCAGAGACCTGCCCTGAAGTCCCAGCACCAATGAATAAAAAGCGTGCTCGCGGTAAAACGCCGCGATCCATGCGAGACCAGAGTAAAGCATAGGAAAGAAAAGGTGCCAGCAACAGAAAACAGGCTAATAAAGCAGAAAATACAGGGTTAATTCAGGGGAAGGGTAACAGGGGGAGAATATCACACTATACAAATCCAAATGGAAGGCAAGTGCAAAATAATGAAAAACGTTTAGGCCAAAATTGCAGGACAAGCTAATAAAGTTTAACAAAAGTGCCCATGCATATCCAGAAACAGTTTGGAGCAAAAACTGAATGTCTAGCATTAAAAATCTAACTAAAGTGACCATAGCAATATTAATAAAAACAGTTGGAGCAAACTGAAAGTCAATTAATAAAGTTTAATTAAAGTGGTATCCAGAAAAAACAGTTAGGATTAAAACTGAATGTCTAGCATAAGGTGTCTAACTACAGTGACTATAGCAATATTAATAAAAACAGTTTGGAGCAAACTGAAAGTTAAGCAATAAATGATTAACTAATGACAATTGCAATATTCAGTAAAACAGTTTGGAGCAAAATACTCTGACCTGTGCCTTGGCTGGTAAGCAGCAAAGAAAGAGGAAGTCATGTGACTGTCAGGGCTTTATATATGAATGTGATGCCTGTTACTGATTGGTTTAAAGTTTATTGATTGACTTGTGCTGCTGGAGGCATAAAGTAAAGAAAGTTATGCAAAATATGAAGCCTCCTGTCATGTGATAAAATTAAAGGTTTCTTTGGGGGGAATATTATATTCCTCCATAATTTGATTAAAGGACTTGATTTTATGTTCCACTAGTATGTTTTTGAATTCCCTCAACCCACCCAGTTGCCCAAGTATCCATTTTAATATTATCTAACATATATGGAATGATAGAGGTTAGGAGCACATCTATTATTCTATTTCTGAGTCCTATGTTAGTTGTAAATTTATCCCACCATCTTGTTACTTCTTTGAGTAATTGTGATTTAGTTCATGCCGCTTTAATAAAGGTTTTATTCTTATCTAAGACCCAAAATAGCGAGGATAGGTTTCCTACCCCTGTTTTATCTTTTTCCATTTTGTACAATATTTCTTGAGTTGCCGCCTTGTTTTGTGAAAGCAGTATATGAAATAACCTGCTGGAGTGATAGCATTGTGAAATTTCTGGGCACCGCAAACCTCCATCCTGCCTAGACTTCGCCAAAACTTTCATTTTAACCCTTACTTTCTTGCCTCCCCATACGAACTTAAATAAAGATGAGTGTAATAAAGATAGCCAATTTTCTGGGAATTTTAGAGGGATCATTCTCCATAAATACAGCCATTTTGGTAAAATGTATGTTTTTAAGATGTTGATCCTGCCTGACCAGGAAAAGCCCAAACCTTTCCAATCCCTTAAGTTTTTATGTGTTTGTTTTAGTAGAGGTAAAAAGTTGGCATCTATTAGATCTTTCAGATCTAAAGTTAGGGTTATACCTAAATACTTTAGCCTATCTTTATTTTCAGGGAGCCCAATAATTTGTACAAAAAAGTCAGTTAACCTTTCGTTCATATTTTTAACAATACATGTTGATTTTTCCAGGTTCATTATATAACCTGAGACTTTAGAGCATTTACTTATCTCATTTAGAAGCTCTGTGACCTACATTTTTGGTTCTTCTAATGATAGTAGGTTATTGTCTGGGTAGATATTTAGTTTTATTTGTCCTATTGCATATGTAAAATCTTTGATTTTTTTAATTTGTCTTATTGAAATCATAAGGGGTTCTAACACCATTATATACAATAAGAGGGAGAGTGGGCACCCTTGTCTAGTCCCATTTTTAATAGTGAAATTTTGTGATGTAAACCTGACCCTGTTACCTTTGCTGATGGAGAGCTGTAGAGAGCGGACATGGTTTGGAATATTGATCCAGTGATTCCAAATTGTTTTAAGGTGGTGAACATGAAACCCCATTCAACCCTGTCAAACGCTTTCTCTGGGTCTGTTGACAGTAACATTACTGTTCTCTGTTTCTTCTAGTATGCTTATTATTTTTCCAAGATTATTGATTGAGGGTCTCCCTGGTATAAAACCTACTTGTTCATTATTGATTAACTGTGGTATTACTATTTTTAATCTGTCAGTAAGAATAGAGGATAGTATTTTGATATCGGTATAGATTAATGAAATGGATCTGTAATTGCTAATCACTTCTGGGTCTTTGTCTGCTTTTGGGATGGGGACAATATTCGCTCTCAACAGCTCTCCAGAGCAACATCCTGTTTTCATTATGTAGTTAAATATGGTAGTTAGTTCCCCTTTTAATTAATCTTTCAATAGTTTGTAGAATTTGTTTATAAAGCCATCTGGGCCTAGAGCAGTCTTTATTTGAAGTTTATAGATTTACTAACCTCTTCTTCTATTTCAACTGTCAAAAGTAAAGACAAATAAGTCAATGGGACCTGATGGAATACACCCAAAGCTATTAAAAGAGCTTAGTGGTGTACTAGCAAAACCATTAACAGATTTATTTAACCAATCATTGTTAACAGGAGTAGTCCCAGAAGATTGGAAGTTAGCGAATGTTGTGCCCATTTACAAGAAAGGTAATAGGGAGGAGTCGGGCAACTATAGGCCAGTAAGCCTTACTTCAGTAGTGGGGAAAGTGATGGAAACCATGTTAAAGGATAGGATTGATGAACATCTAAAAACACATGGATTTCAAGATCAGAGACAACATGGGTTTACTTCAGGGAGATCATGCCAAACTAATCTTATTGATTTTTTTGATTGGGTAACTAAAATTATAGATCAGGGTGGTGCAGTAGACATTGCTTACCTAGATTTCAGTAAGGCTTTTGACACTGTTGCACATAGAAGGCTTATCAATAAACTGCAATCTTTAAGTTTGGATTCCAATATTGTTGAATGGGTAAGGCAGTGGCTGAGTGACAGGCAACAGAGGGTTGTAGTTAATGGAATATATTGAAGCTTGGACTTGTCACCAGTGGGGTACCTCAGGGATCTGTACTTGGACCCATTCTCTTTAATATTTTTATTAGTGATATTGCAGAAGGTCTTGATGGTAAGGTATGTCTTTTTGCTGATGATACTAAGATATGTAACAGGGTTGATGTTCCAGGAGGGATAAGCCAAATGACAAATGATTTAGGTAAACTAGAAAAATGGTCAGAATTGTGGCAACTGACATTTAATGTGGATAAGTGCAAGATAATGCATCTTGGACGTAAAAACCCAAGGGCAGAGTACAGAATATTTGATAGAGTCCTAACCTCAACATCTGAGGAAAGGGATTTAGGGGTGATTATTTCTGATGACTTAAAGGTAGGCAGACAATGTAATAGAGCAGCAGGAAATGCTAGCAGAATGCTTGGTTGTATAGGGAGAGGTATTAGCAGTAGAAAGAGGGAAGTGCTCATGCCATTGTACAGAACACTGGTGAGACCTCACTTGGAGTATTGTACACAGTACTGGAGACCGTATCTTCAGAAGGATATTGATACCTTAGAGAGGGTTCAGAGAAGGGCTACTAAACTGGTTCATGGATTGCGGGATAAAACTTACCAGGAAAGGTTAAAGGATCTTAACATGTATAGCTTGGAGGAAAGACGAGACAGGGGGGATATGATAGAAACATTTAAATATATAAAGGGAATCAACACAGTAAAGGAGGAGACTATATTTAAAAGAAGAAAAACTACCACAACAAGAGGACATAGTCTTAAATTAGAGGGACAAAGGTTTAAAAATAATATCAGGAAGTATTACTTTACTGAGAGGGTAGTGGATGCATGGAATAGCCTTCCAGCTGAAGTGGTAGAGGTTAACACAGTAAAGGAGTTTAAGCATGCGTGGGATAGGCATAAGGCTATCCTAACTATAAGATAAGGCTAGGGACTAATGAAAGTATTTAGAAAATTGGGCAGACTAGATGGGCCGAATGGTTCTTATCTGCCGTCACATTCTATGTTTCTATGTTTCTATGTTTCTGTTATAGGCTGGTTTATCAGCTTTGTAACGGATCACTTGGCACCCTGACTGGGTACCTCCATTGATGGATGCTCCTAGTGCTTCCTGAGGGCTCCAAGCACCCCACGAACCGCCGCAACTTGGTTGGGGTCTCGCCGTCTCCTACCCACCCTGGACCTACGACAAGGCTCCAGGCTCCAGTGGGTGAACCTCTCTCTTCCTTTAGAGAGTTAAGCAGGAACAAGCTCTTAAAAGAGCTTAGTGATTATAGCCAGGGGAGTACACAGCATATAGCAATCCCCAGTGTAGATGCAGCCTTTTCCCCCACACAGGAGACGAGGCTCTATGTTGAGGGTAAAATAGGAACCCAGCAGTCACATATACATCCCTGGATAGCCCTGATCTGGGTGAACAACATATCCAAAATTCACCCAGATCAGAGCAGGGGTTCAGTAAATTCCAGGAAATCATATCTGACCGACCACAAGCATGGCTTTCATGACCAAAACAGTTCCACAGATTTAGGCTGTGCGGCCGGTCTATCTACTCCCCTGGAGATAATTGGCTTAAGTGGCTGTGGTAACTTAATTATCTCCAGGTACAGGTAATATCTCTAAGTAAAAAACTGTTACAAAAACCACATACAAATACATAACTCTTATAATACAATGTTTAACCTATATGTCCAACATATTCCCAGATAGCTTGGATCTGAGCGCTCAATATGTCCAAAAGCGCTCAGATCTCACGAATACAGTTGGGGTTAAACATTAGCAAGGGCTGATGGGAGATTGAGGAGGGACAAAGCAGCCAGTTTCAACTGGTCTGGCAGTGTCCCTGAGACCCTGCCCTTCTGGAGAACAATAGGACAGGAGAAAGGGGGAGGGGAAGAGGCACATTTTCCCATGGATTTAAAGGGGCAGAGAAAGTGTTTTAAAATCCAATAAGCCCAAATAGACTTTTTAGCATGTCTCTTTGCAGGGCCCATAGTCTTTGGGCAAACAGCTGGCCATTAGTCCTCTCCAAAACCCAGTGGCGAGGTTATTTTCACCATAAGCTTCAATTAGTCAGGCAGGATTTTTGGTGTAATTATGGGGCCATTAGATAAGTATCTTTATCCTTTATTTTGTATATCACTCTTTTATGTTTTTCCTTTTTCAATTTGTTGGTCATTAGTGCTTCTTGCTTATTTCCTTTAAATACCACTTGGATTTTAGTACTTCTAGCTGTTTAGTTGCTTTGTTCATTAACTGGTTGTTTATCTGTTTTTCTGTTTCTGCAATCTTCCTTGCTATTTGTGTGGAAGGTGTTATTTTATTCTGCCTTTCATATTTACTTAGTATTATATATAATTTGGAGAGGGGCAGTGTTCCTTTTTTGATTGCGGTGGCTACCATTTTTATCATGTGGCCTCTAGTTACCCTTTTGTAAGCGCACCAGACCATGATATCCGGTGTCCCTTTATTTTTATTTTCTAAGAAGAAAAGCTTTGTTATTTTCTTAATTTCTTCAACATTATTTTTTTTTGTGTAGTATAAAATCTTTTATGCACCACTCTTTGTGGAAAGTATCAAAGTTGTCTTTATATTCCAACATAAAAAGGCTGTGATCTGACCATGTTATATCCTGTACGTCTATTCTTTTGACAAGATATAGCGTGGTCACGTTTTCCAGGATAAGATCGATCCTAGAGTAAGTGTTGAATGTTCTGGAATAGCATGTGTAGTCTAGGTCGGATGGATGGAATGTTCTCCATATTTCGCTCAAATTATATTTATTCAATAAGTTTTGCATTCTATTCTCAGTTGTTTTCCTGCTTTTCCTATCATATTGGCTCTTTCTATCTTTCAAAGGGTCAATTACACAATTAAAGTCCACCATTTTTAGCACTAACTCTTGCTTAACCTGCTCTATTTTCTTAAATATTTTTTTTTTAAAGTTTGTTTGGTGCATAGATGTTAGCTAGTGTAAATAACTTGTTGTTTATTTCACATACTAAAATAATGTATCGGCCATCTGGGTCTAATTCTTGATGTTTAATAACTAGGGATACATATTTTGCAAAAATGAATGCTAAGCCTTTTTTTTTCTTCTTCTAAGACCGCACTTATAATGATTGAGTATCTTGTTGAAATTATTGTATTTTTGTTGGATCTCATAGGTTTCTTGTAGTGCACAGATTTGTATCAGATTTTTTTTTGTCAAGAAATCTAATATTATAGAGCTTTTACATGGTGTATTGATCCCCAGGCATTTATTGAGATGAACTTAATTTATAATTTCCTTTACGTTCTAGAGACTCTCTCTCTCCAAGAGTTGCCATAGACATGATAAAAACAAAAAACAATCTTTGTTAGTGATTACATAAAAATAAGACGAATTGATCCCAAGCATTGGAATCAACCTAAGACAAACGTGAAGTATGGCAAAAAAAACGCCATACAGTATCTTGAGTAATGAAAACCATTACTCAGATAACGGTTCCACTTGTCGTGTAGGAATAGCGTGCTGAGAGAAGGCGATCTAGGGCAAGCCTACCTTAAGGCACTACTAGGGGAACAAAAATAAAAAATAAATGAAAACGGGCAGCATCAACCAAATAGTGTATCACGGAAAGAAACGGTATGAACAAGGGTAAACCCTATATATCTAAACCCCATACTCCTTTTATCTTATTGTTAACTATATCCTTTTGTAGTTATTTTTTATTTATTCCACTTCCTCATTGTGTAAATCTTGTGCTACTCTTAATTTTACCTCTCTATTAAATAGAGCAATTTCCTTTCTCTTGCCCTTCCCTTTTCTCCTTTCCTTCTCTTTCTTTCTCTCCTTCGGTCCCTTTCTCTCCTTTTCCTTCTTCCTCCTTGTGTTGGCGTGTGTTACCTATGTATCTGTCTCTTCCTATTATTTTGAATAGTGTACTACATAGTTTCACTCTAATTAATGTGAGCCTATATGTAGAGATGATTTTCTGCATTTTGTGAATTAGTTATCTTACTAAGTGCAAGCTTAACCAGTTTCCTAATATATTCTACATTCTATTGATATCATTGTTTGTTTCCCCTACGTAACTAATTTGACCTATTCCTTAGGTTGACCCGTTCTCTCCTAGTACTATTTGTTGCAATATATATTAACGAAAACAATAAAAAAAATTTAAAAAAAACAACTAAGGAGGAAGATATTAGTTTGTTTTATATATAGTCCATGGATCTTCTTGTTTCAAATGTAATTCTTTACGTCTTCCCTCCTTTAGAGGTTGGATGTCGTTAGTGTCTATTTATTTTAGGTAAATTTGGGACTTTGCTGTTTTTTATCTAGTGATTGGAGCTACTCCTGATTTTATTTTCAGTTAGCCAGGTTTTTAGATCATGTGCTTAATTGATGGGAGTGATCTTCACTTCATGCCATATGATAATTTTCGTGGGGAACCCCTATCGGTAATTAATATTGTTCTGTAGCAGGATGTGCCTTCAGAAAAGGCCTTCCTCTTTCGTCTGGTTGACCATGACAAGTCCTGAAATATTTTCAGTGTCTCGTACTCTTCTGCACATTCGTTGCGTCTTATGGCTCTCAGTATTTGCATCTTAATTTCATAAGAAGCGCAACATCTCTTGGGAGTTAGTCTGGGACCCCATTAGGTTTATTCACTCTGTGACATCTTTCCATCATAGGTATTCTGGCGTCCCATTCCACCTTCAGATGTTTAAGAAACTCCTCTATGTATGACTCCAGATTTTTTGCATTTATTTGTTCTGATATTCCTTTGAATCTTAAGTTGTTCTGTCTTGACTGGTCTTTCAAGTCTGTCAATTTGTTCTCCATGTCCTTTTGTTCCAACCTTTTTAGTTTTTCTTCTATTCCTTGGATTTGTGTATTCATAGTCTGCAGTTCTTTCTTAATATCCAGAGTAATAATTTGGATTTATTCTCTCAGTTTCCCAAATTGTGTGTCCAGATGTCTTCGTAAATAATCATATTCATTTCTTCCTTCACTCGATTCTTGGTTTTCCTCCATTTGTCCTTTATTTATGCCTACCTCTAGTGGATTATTTGAGAGGAGGGATTCCTCCAGGTTTGACTTATTACCTGATGGGTTTGGTGAAAAAAAGGAAAGGCGTTTTTATTTTCAAGGTTTTTTTTTCTTTTTTCAAATGCTTGCGATTTTGTATCTTTTTAGTAGCCATTTGTATTTTATTTGCTTACTCTCTTTCTGGAGATTATCAGGTCTTTAGCCAAATAGTATCTTTGTTTTTTGTAATGTTCTTTTTGTGTCATGCGTTCCTCCACAACCCCATCTCCTCCACACATCCCCGTCCCCCCCACCACCACCACCACCTTCACCTCTCCACCCTGATATACAGTTGTGTTATGTCTATATATTCCATTTCACACTGCCTTGTTCCAGCTTAGTCACAACTAAGGGTAAGGGCTTTCGTTGTCATTCTCCTCATTCTGCTGAATTTCAGCTTTTTGTATATGGTATTTACAATTTATTTAAGCTGTTATCGCCACCTTGTGCCCTGTCTAGGTAATTATTTTGGTAAAAATACTATGCTTTCTGTATGAATTAGTAAAAAATTCCTGATTAAGGTATGGTTTCTGCAGTCAGGAATATTTGGCGTCAAGGGGTCTGTTTTAGCACCTACATCTTTATGGTCAAATTCAAAGGTAACATGTATTTTATTTCTCTTACTTCAGCCTCATTAGGTTCAACATTTCTTGAACTGGTTAGCAAAATCAGAAGTTTCAAGTGTTACTTCATCTTAACTATCGGTATGTGGTTAAAGCTTTGTTTACTTAAAACTATTTTTTTTAAAACAACAAATAAAAGTGCTGCTTTTTATTTTGGTAGTTGATGTAGTTCTATCTCCACATAGGTTCTGACGCTCACCCACACAAGCTTGCAAGAGTTTCCATTTCTAGGGCTGAATCTATAGCCCTTTTTTGCCGCTTGACTTATTAGTAAGTGGCTATCAATTTTAAACTTTCATTGATATAAAAATTTACCATTACACTTGGGCATATTAGATCTTGTTTGTCCATAGGTCCTGTACCACGTATTTGTTTACTCACTGCTTCATTTGTCTTCACCTAGGTTCTGACGCTATTCCTCCCAAGCCTGCAAGAGTAGCCGCTCTTGGGGGCTATCACTATAGGTCACTTTTCCGTTAGACGTGTTAGTAAGTGGCCATTTTTGCAACTGTTTATTTTATGGAATACATGTTATCTGTTTATGGCTATAATTAGGTCTGGTTTGCTCATAGGTCTTCTCCCAGGTATTTGTTTAGCCGCTACCCATCTGTCATTCAAGTTTCAGGAGTAGATACCCGCTCCAACCTCGTATATACAAGTCCAGTTACTCGACCAAGGTACGGAATGATCTACTAAATTAGATACCCCTATAGTAACGTAGTAACTTGGACTGGCATTTTCTCTAGCTATATGCTAGGCCCAACTAGGTAAGTCTTTGCATTTTTTGACTATCATAAGTCATTTTCCGCAAAAGCAGACGCCGCACTTGCCCAGTTTAGCATTAAAACTGATTGGAGTTCTCTTGATATGAAACTATTTTGAAGGCATTTTTGCTGGTCTAAAATTTCCAGCTTGTGCAGTTTGCTTGTCATCTACTCACACAACAAATCTGTGCCCCAACGACGCTGAGCTCCCATCCACCAGTCAAGCCTCCATACCCCAGTCTGCGAGGCCCATACAATGGGACCTAAAAGACAAGTTGGGGAGACCCATTGTCTTTTTGGGCAAATCTCAGATTTGCAACAACTTTAACGCCGGCGGCTGTTGGTAGAGCACCTGCAGATTGCAGCATGTGTTTCCGGGCACATGCAAAAACCATGTGCCCAAATAGATTTCCCAAGGCAATGACTGTCACCGATTAGCGTCACCACTTTGCAGCACTGTTTGTCACAGCACCCTTCACCTCACCTAATTCAATTCCTGGGATAAAGAAAAAGAGGGAACAATCGAACTTATGAGGGCCTAACCCTAATTGCGAATACAAAGTATGTTCCAAGAAAAGGAACCAAAGGACGTTAAATAGCCCTTTTAAAAGAGAAAGCTATAGCTTAAAGATAAGAAATCCCAAAATAACAGCTAATGAAATTATATGAACAATACTTACAAAAGAAATCTAAAAGACAATACCCTCACATATAACCTGTGCTGATTTGTATGGGAAAAATCATTTATTAGATGCTAGGGTAAATGTAGAGTGGTATGTCAACTAAATGTCTCAAAGGAGGAGTAAGCTCACCACTACTCGGGAAGGTAATGTGAATAAGTCAGTGTCTACCTCAGTGGTACATGTAGAGATCAGTAATTGTTACAAAATTGTATCGAGGTATCCTTCCCCAAGTGGAAACAAAATAGCAGTAATAGTAACTGTTAGAACAGATTGGGATTGGGAAGTACTAAAAGTAGGAGAATATAAATCCTATTTAGACTGGGCACACAGCACGTATCTTCCAAAGAATTGCCTAGGCACCTAAGGTAAATGCATCTCACGGCTAAACTCAAAATAACTTCATCCTACTAGCTGATAAATCTCTATAGTTATAAAGTGCATGTGTACAAAATGATTAATAAACCCTGAGATCCCTCACTCTAAAACGACTCCAGGCTACTAAAATAATCTAACTTGCATGGTTATATGATCAATGGCAACTAAACGCTAACTGCCTCCTATGCCTGAGACATACTAAATCTTTCCTCCCAAGTACTACATTAATATGCCCAAAACCACTCCAACTCTCTGGAGATTATACAAGAAAATGGGACTTCATAAGAAAGGAGTCAAGGTAAATAATCTGTGTACAGATGCTCCAACACCTTGGAGATGGCCAGATTAAATACCATCCTTTCCCCAGGTGAAGGAACCATTAAAGCTACCTGCTTTGATTCCTACAGCACCTTTCTTGCCAGGAGGAGAAGTGGTAGTTAGCTTGCCAGGGAAATTTGAGGAGGAATTGGAAAAGAACTTTAAAAAGCTTGGTGAAATTAGCAAGCATGTGCAAGACTAGTTGGTTAAAGATGGAGGCAAGCGGGGAAAGGAAAGTGAGTTAATTGTTCCCCAATTTAGAGGAATTCGCACACAAAGAATTACCTAATTTGGGAGACCTGGATTTGACAGATCTAGGAGATAGGAATTGACTGATGAGGCAGGCTCCAGTGATTGACCTTTCAGTAAAAGTTAATTGACCCCATGTAAAAGTTGAAATTCACTGGAAGAATAAAAATTTTGAAAGGGTTACTGCCCTTGTAGACACTGGAGCTGAGGCCACTTTAATTCATGGAAACCCTAAGAAATTTGTTGGATTACCCTATGTAATTACAG
Organism: Pelobates cultripes; assembly: GCA_933207985.1. NCBI lineage: Eukaryota > Metazoa > Chordata > Amphibia > Anura > Pelobatidae > Pelobates > Pelobates cultripes. Next base: position 86,455,445 of record OW240917.1, on the reverse strand, counting down.
GTCTGGGAGGTAAGAGAACAGAAGCGGTCCAGACCTGGGTAGAACTAAAACTTGGACAGTAGCCAAAAAAGAAGTATTCAATTTTAATTGTCCCAATACCTGAATACATAATTGGAATTGATATCCTTAAAGGATTGACCTTACATTTGGGGGATGGATGTTACAGTTTTGGAACTAAACCCTATATATGGTAGGAAAATTGTTAATTCCCCGTGTGCAACTACCACCAGCTACTAAAGTAGTACATATGAAGCAGTACAGGATCCCTGGAGGCCACAAAGAAATTGGAGAAACAATAGATGATTTAATAAAAGCTGGGGTCACTACTGCTTGGAACAATCCTGTGTGGCCAATACGTAAGACAGACCGTATATGGAGAATGAAGGTAGACTACAGAGAATTGAACATACACACACCTCCACTGACAGCTGCTGTCCCAGACACAATCACTCTTATTGAAAATATACAGAAGCATCCAGGGATCTGGTATGCAGTTATAGATTTAGCTAATGCCTTCTTCACTATTTCAATAGCTGAAGAAAATCAAGAGCAATTTGCTTTCACATGGTTAGGGAGGCAATACACATTCACAAGGTTGCCACAGGCATACTTGCATAGTCCCACCATCTCTCTGGTGGCAGAACATCTTGATGGGGTAAAAATACTGTCAGAGGTGAAAATATCCCATTATATAGATGACATTATGATTCAGGGAAAGAGTGAAGAACAGTGTCGGTAGATTCTTGAAGAGATTATCAAGCATATGAAAAGCAAAGGGTGGGCGATAAATCCCAGTAAAATACAGTGACTCACTCAGACAGTGAAATTCTTGGGAATATAGTGGAACAAAGGACACAGAGAAATCCTTCCAAAAGCTAGGCAAAAAGTGCTAGAGTTTCAAACTCCCAAAAGCAAGAACCAAGCTCAAAGCTTCATAGGTTTCTTTGGTTTCTAGAGACAACACATACCACACCTGAGTCAGCTACTCTCCCCTTTGTACAAAGTAACCAGGAAAACATGATTTTCATTGGGGAGAAGAGCATCAGAATGCATTTGAGGGAGCTAAACAAGCTATCCAACAAGCCCTTGATCTGTGGCCCATACAAGATGAAGACATGGACTTAAATGTATCAGTAAATCAGCAATGGGCTAATTGGAGCCTTTGGCAGAAACAAGGAAGGACTACACTTCCCCTTGGTTTCTGGACAAGGAAGTTACCCGAGGCAGGAGAGAGGCACACACCCTTTTGAGAGACAGCTCTTGGCCTGTTATTGGGCCTTGGTGGATACTGAACAGATAATGGGAGGACATACAGTGTTCTTATGCCCAGAGATTCCTATCATGCAATGGGTACTTAGTTCCCTTAAGACACATAGGATAGGTCATGCAGAAGGGTCCAGTATAATAAAATGGAAGTGGTACATACAGGATAGAGTTAAAACAGTGGTACGGCTGTACTACATGAGAAAATTGCAGATGTGCCGATACAAGAACCTGGTTATCTGCCAGAAGCAGACAAGTCAGGGGAATCTCCAGTAAATATAAGCAAAAAAATAGTATATACACTACAAAAGTGAAATGGGGACGTATAGCTGGAAGAATTCCCAGGTGTTCCCACAGACACAGAATCTCCAGTAAAGTGGGGAAAATCTTTTGAGCAACTAACACAAGATCAAGCAAAGCATGCTTGGTTTACTGATGGTTCAGCAAAATACATTGGTAATGAAAGACAATGGAAAGTAGTGTCTTACAATCCAGAAACCAAGAAAATACTGACTACAACATCAACAGGAAAAAGTAGCCAGTATGCAGAGTTATATACAGTGTTTCGGGCTCTGAAACAAGAGATGCCTGGAAGTTGTCATATATACACGGATTCCTGGTCTGCTGCCAATGGACTGGCTACATGGTTGCCTACATGGGTATTTATTGGTTCACCCTTGCAAGAGGGCTACCCAAATAAATACTATTAAAATGGTCTTCCATTACAGATTCAGAGTGACAATGGAAGTCACTTTAAAGGAAAATTGGTACAAGACTTTTGTGATGAAAACAATGTTGAATGGATATTTCACATACCTTATTATCCTCAAGCAGCTGGTCTGATTGAAAGGATGAATGGGTTGTTGAAACAACAATTGAGAAAACTTGATGAAGGGACAATGCACAAATGGAGAGATACCTTCCTACAGCTGTGAACATTTTAAACAATAGGCCACTCTCAGATCATGACACCCCCCTCACTAGAATGATTGCACCCAATATACAAGCTAAACAATATGTAGCAACTAACACCATCACATATTGGGAAAAAGAGGAGGGAGCCTTGGCACCATACAGGGTGCAGGAATAGACTTACGAGCCAGAAAGGAAGAAAGACTTCAAACAGGGCAAGTTCAGATGTTCCCCACAGGTATAGGAATACAGATACCCCCGGGACAATTTGGACTAATTGCACCCAGGTTTAGCCTCGCCCTTAAAGGGAAACATGTAATGGGAGGGGTCATAGACGCTGATTACCAAGGAGAAATAAAGGTCCTCTTGTTAAATCAGGGACCACAAGACTTGCTAGTGCAAGAAGGGGACAGAATAGCCCAATTGGTTATCATCCCCATTTTACCAGGGACAGGTACACAAAGGAACAGCCCCCATCTCACAAACAGTAAGAGGAGATAAGGGATTTGGCTCTACTAACCTAAATCCAGGGACCAAAGTCTGGGTGAGGACAGAGAAAGGTCCCCCAGAACCAGCAGATATTATTGCAACAGGCAGTGACAATACCATGATACTCTCCAAGTCAGGTCACGATAAATGGGAATATGTGCCTTTAGGCAAATGTTATTTGAGAGAGTAAAATGTGTTGTATCTTTACATGCAAAGCTCACTGGTCTAGCTGTTATTGTGATGGCTGTGCTTACTCTACACCCTGTGGTCGGTTCAGATACCAACAACGAGATTGGAGGTTGGGACCAGAGGGATTCCGCAGAGATTAACTGGAAAGAGATCGAAATAAGAGTAACCTGCCTGACTGTTAACTGTCCAAACATGACAGCGAACCTCTATGGAGAAGGCTATTTCAGCCACAATGAAACTGGGAAAATTACCTATATTAAGTTACCAAATCAATCATTCAATTTGTTAACATTAGAATCTACAACGCCCTTTGGCTGCCGCATACTATATACACATGTAAACTCTAATATTTCTTCAGAATAACTTACCCAATATTAGGTAAGTCTTGCAAACCAGCAGAGCAAAAAGCAAGCATACACTATTATAAAGAATAGTGGTGCAACCTACTGCTACACCAACAGCACCCCTAACACCTTTAGAATAATAAAAGGAATTGCGTGGTGTGCTTTTATTATACTTTGTATTTATCTGTGCTACAAAATTATAATTTGCTGCATTCAAATAATGGTGTAACGGATCGACGGGCACCCCGACTGGGTACCTCCGTTAAAGGATGCTCCTAGCGCTTCCTGAGGGCTCCAAGCACTCCAGCCGACACCATAACCACCGTGGACCCCTTCAGAGAGCAGGACAGGAACAAGCTCTTACAAGAGCTTAGTAGTGATTTAGCAAGGGAGTATGACAAGCATAGAAATCCCTTGTAGCAGATTCCCCCAATAAGAGAAGGCACTCCAAATTGAGGGTGAAGTAGAACTGACTGTACTGGCACATACAGCCTCTTTTATTCAAATTCTACAAACATAGTACTGCTCACAGGGTTTTGAAGAACAACCAATCAACACATTACAACACAGCTAACACTCCCATTCATTACATCAGAAATCCTCCCCTCTGCCTGTGATACAATTATCTCAATACAATAGACTAACTTAATTATCACAGGCAGGAAAATACAGTATTATAAAACATATCACAAGGACCCCAAAACATGCAATAACCCTGTAACGGACCGTTTTGCCCACAAGAGGTTAAAAAAAAATGTTTAGGCGACATTCCCCTTTTTTTAGATGCACAGACAGCTACTGCAATCACCACTCTCCCGAACTGCAAACACACGAATACTGGAAACAGCCGAATAGGAAAAACGATGCAAATAGGTTTACACTCCTATTACATCACAATCCCTCCTCTCTGTCCTGGAGATAATTGTGAAGTAATCCAATTATCTACCAGGACAGAGGCAAGACTCCATTAACCACATGGCAGTAACAATACAATAAAAGACATAACATTACATACAGTTACATTTATTCCATAAACATAGACATTCTACATATCCCCAGATAGCTTAGATCTGAGTGCACATTACTACCGAATGGCGCTCAGATCACATACATACAGTTCAATCGCCATGGAGCCAAAGTCTTTCATACAGTCTTTCAGTATACGGCTGGGCTCCATGGCATAGCTATCTGGGGTAGCATGGCTTTAACAATCCACAGAAAGGCACGAATAAACCTTTCTGCCGGTAAAATAAACGTTTAAAATGCAGGACCATAGTCTAAAGGGAGCAGGCGAGCAACCAGGCCTCTCCAGTGGACAGTGGTGAGGTTGGTTCCGCCACACTTCTCCCCTTTACCAGACAGACTAACAGAGTGGGGGACTGACTGTCTCCCTTTTCAATATATTGTCCTGCCGCTGGGGAGGAAGGACGACACCTTCAGCTCCCTGGGACAAACACTGCCGCTGGGGAGGAAGGACGACACCTTCAGCTCCCTGGGACACACACTGCCGCTGGGGAGGAAGGACGACACCTTAAGCTCCCTGGGACACACACTGCCGCTGGGGAGGAAGGACAACACCTTCAGCTCCCTGGGACACACACTGCCGCTGGGGAGGAAGGACGACACCTTCATTCCCTGGGACACCAACTGCCGCTGGGGAGGAAGGACGGCATCTTCAGCTCCCTGGGGGACACACTGCCGCTGGGGAGGAAGGACGACACCTTCAGCTCCCTGGGGGACACACTGCCGCTGGGGAGGAAGGACGACACCTTCAGCTCCCTGGGGGACACACTGCCGCTGGGGAGGAAGGACGGCACCTTCAGCTCCCTGGGACTTGCTCGGCCGCTGGGGTCTCTCCCCCCGGCCTAATCTGCTTTGAACTGCAGATACTCTGCCACTCTTCTCCTTGTGTTTTGTACATATTTCTCTTCTGGATTGGGTCCGAAGAAAGCCAGCAGGCTTTTCAGCATAGCGTCGAAGTCCTCCTGAGTGTAGCTGGGTGCCATGCTTGATCTGCTGAAGTTGGCTCTTTTGTAGATAGGGTCGCTGTACGGGTACTAGCGTCACCCTCAGTTTGTAAGTCCAGGGAATGGTGTTACCTTGTAGCTGTCCCTCTGGGCTGTGGGAATGATCCCGTCGATTGCCACCAATTTTAACGGACCGTTTTGCCCACAAGAGGTTAAAAAAAAAACGTTTAGGCGATATTCCCCTTTTTTTAGATGCACAGACAGCTACTGCAATCACCACTCTCCCGAACTGCAAACACACGAATACTGGAAACAGCCGAATAGGAAAAAACATGCAAATAGGTTTACACTCCTAGCAGTCAAACTGGAACAGCATACAATAAATCCTCCCCCAATAATGAGACGACACTTCACTTTGGGGGTTAAGCAGGAACTCTCCTGTAATGGCCACACACTGGCTTTTATGCAAGTCCCCATGCAAGGGGACATCCCACAGGGTGGGACACAGTACAACCAATCGTTTACAGGAGAACCATAAAACACACCCACAATTACATCACAATCCCTCCTCTCTGTCCTGGAGATAATTGTGAAGTAATCCAATTATCTACCAGGACAGAGGCAAGACTCCATTAACCACATGGCAGTAACAATACAATAAGAGACATAAAATTACATACAGTTACATTTATTCCATAAACATAGACATTCTACATATCCCCAGATAGCCATGGCATAGCTATCTGGGGTAGCATGGCTTTAACAGTCCACAGAAAGGCACGAATAAACCTTTCTACCGGTAAAATAAACGTTTAAAATGCAGGACCATAGTCTACAGGGAGCAGGCGAGCAACCAGGCCTCTCCAGTGGACAGTGGTGAGGTTGGTTCCGCCACACTTCTCCCCTTTACCAGACAGACTAACAGGGTATCTGACCTCCTGCCGGTCAGTGTCCTGGTTAGTCCAGCAACCCACCCACGAAGCACAAACAGCATTGGCGCTCAGATCACATACATACAGTTCAATCGCCATGGAGCCAAAGTCTTTCATACAGTCTTTCAGTATACGGCTGGGCTCCATGGCATAGCTATCTGGGGTAGCATGGCTTTAACAGTCCACAGAAAGGCACGAATAAACCTTTCTGCCGGTAAAATAAACATTTAAAATGCAGGACCATAGTCTAAAGGGAGCAGGCGAGCAACCAGGCCTCTCCAGTGGACAGTGGCGAGGTTGGTTCCGCCACAAACCCCATAAAATATATCCTCGGAACCGGGCGATCTGGGTGAACCACATATCCAAAATTCACCCAGATTCGTTCAGTAGTTTGGAAGATATGGTTTAATACAGATTCCGCAGAACATATACAGGCTATATGAAAAATAATTACTGTTAAATGTGTCCCCTGTTCTGTAGTTTAAAACTACTGAACGATGTCTTTGTGCACCAAATACCGGCCAGATGGCACCGTGTCGAAAAGTCAAAACAGTGTCTGTGAGTTAAAATGGCCGCCATCCATTGTTCTCACCATGTGCTTCATCCATTGTTCTCACCATGTGCCTCTGATACATGAAATGGTGGCCACCCAGTAACTCCAGTTTGTCTGGTAGTCTATCCAGCCGAACCAACAGATGAAACACATGGGGAACAGTGCAACAAATGAAGGGAATCATAAAAAATATGGACAATAGTCATATTTGTGCACAATCTCCAGTTTTGTCACAGAGCACAAATAGTGTTTTCAAATGCTATGGAGCAATATGTGAATCAGTGGGTAAATGGGCTTTCCCCCTGCTGATAACCTGAATGGTATGCGTAAATGTGTGAGGTTTTGCTCACTGAGTGATCAAGGGATGGAATGTGATAATAATATTCCATATTAATTAAGAATGATTGATTAATCACTATTGAGGAAATCAAACGTTTATAGATAGTTAAGATGGTGCTGGTACACAGCACTGAAAATGTTAATAAAACCACAAAACACAGCACCAGAATGACTCATGCATACCATCACAAGATAATATTAGTGCAAGAGCTAACTTTTAGATAAGAGATAATTAACCACACAGACCTGGCATGGCATTGTTGGTGGGCCTGAACAGCCTGACCAGCTGCCGGTCCCATCCAACGCTTTTGAAAGGTCTTTGCTGGGCTGCACTAATAAGGAAACTTGGTAAAAAAGGTATAAATTACGAAAATAATTGGCACTCGCTTGGAGTACCACCCACCTGTAATACGGACCCGTATTACTGGTTCTGCTGACTCACAGTAAGAGAGTGTCCCCTTCAAGCCTGACTGCCAGAAGTTCTCTCAGTCGAGTCCAGAAGCTTCTTTTATGGTTATGTATACTTAAGCTGAATATCTAGATAATTAAGCTGTTTCCTTAAGCTAAATGATTACTTATTAATTAAGTCTCTGTTAATCAAAAAAGTTTGTATTGATTATTTACAGGTACTTGGTGTCAGTATCTTTCCTTTTCTCAAATACTCAATTCACTCATCCCGAATATGGTTTTGGTGCCCACCAATATCTTTAAAAACTTTAGGGTAATTGATTATTGCTTTTTTATATTGGCGCTTCATGAATTTAATGATTAGGCACAACACCAGGCAGCTTGTCACATTCTCAACAAGGGTCGCTCCCAATCTTTGGTTATTATGAAACTGGTGAGGAGGCTGACCCAGTGAACAAAATGCGGCTGCTGATGCATTACCCGCTTCAAATTTCAGGAGTTTTTCTGACATCATCCCACAGCAAACAGATAAGCGACCAGGCCGCCTCTTTTCTAAGAACTAATCTGAAAGAAAATGCTTTGCCCAGGGTCCTATTCATATTATAGACGGCCCTGCGTGCGAGTGGGGCTATTAAACTGAATGGGGGACCTATTGTCCTCCCTCTGGCCCCCACCCCTGAGTAGCGGATGGGGGCCCTAAGTTACAATAAAGGGGGGGTACCAATTGTCCTCCCCCGCTGCTCCCACACCTAAGCAGTGGGTGGGGGCCCTAAATAACAACAAGGGGGGGACCTATTGTCCTCCCCCTGGCCCCCACCCCTAGGGGATGGGTGGGGGGCCCTAAATGAAAATGGGGGGACCTATTGTCATCCCCCACAGCCCCACCCATAAGTGGCGGGTGCGGGTCCTAAATAAAAATGGGGAGGACCTATTGTCCTCCCCGGCCACCACTCATGAGCGGTGGGTGGGGGCCCTAAAAGAAAATGTTACCCCCCTGGTAACTAGGAGTCCCCAAGCCCCTAGTCATCCCCTCACCCACAAAAAAAATTAATAAACTCCTACTCCTACTAAATAAAACTTACCATTTGATGTCTTCTTTTTTCTAAAATCTTCTTTTTTCAGCCCCAAAAAAGGCCAAATAAAAGTCCATAATACCCATCAAAATTTGAAAATAAAATTAAAAACCCGAGCGCCCAAAAAAAACCCCAGACACTAAAAAAATCATCCATCTTCACCCAGCTAGGTTATGGCGCAGACTGAGCTCTGCAGGGCAGGGAAAGGCTTATAAACCCTTCCCACTACCTGCAATTAGGCTCAGAGCGCTCTGATTGGTTGGTTTAAGCCAACCAATCAGAGTACTTTGACAGGTAAATGAAGAGACTGACAGGTAAATCTCTAAATTTACCTGTCACAGCACTCTGATTGGTTGGCTTAAAAGTGCTCTATGTCATTTTACATAGCGTGGGAAAGTTCTTTGGCCCCCCTGGCCCCCACCCCTAGGGGATGGGTGGGGGGCCCTAAATGAAAATGGGGGGACCTATTGTCATCCCCCACAGCCCCACCCATAAGTGGCGGGTGAGGGTCCTAAATAAAAATGGGGGGGACCTATTGTCCTCCCCGGCCACCACTCATGAGCGGTGGGTGGGGGCCCTAAAAGAAAATGTTACCCCCCAGGTAACTAGGAGTCCCCAAGCCCCTAGTCATCCCCCCACCCACAAAAAAAATTAATAAACTCCTACTCCTATTAAATAAAACTTACCATTTAATGTCTTCTTTTTTCTAAAATCTTCTTTTTTCAGCCCCAAAAAAGGTCAAATAAAAGTCCATAATACCCATCAAAATTTGAAAATAAAATTAAAAACCCGAGCGCCCAAAAAAAAACCCAGACACTAAAAAAATCATCCATCTTCACCCAGCTAGGATATGGCGCAGACTGAGCTCTGCAGGGCAGGGAAAGGCTTATAAACCCTTCCCACTACCTGCAATTAGGCTCAGAGCACTCTGATTGGTTGGTTTAAGCCAACCAATCAGAGTACTTTGACAGGTAAATGAAGAGACTGACAGGTAAATCTCTAAATTTACCTGTCACAGCCCTCTGATTGGTTGGCTTGAAAGTGCTCTGTGTCATTTTACATAGCGTGGGAAAGTTCTTTGGAATTTTCCCACGCTGTGTAATTTGACTCACAACAACAGTCTGATTGTTTGCTATCAAACAACCAATCAGAGAGTTATTAGTCAAATTACACAGCATGGGAAAATTCCAAACCTATCACACTTTTGTGTCCAAATAGCTTAATAGTATAGTATTTGTGCCCAGCTTCCCAGTGCTGCCTCTGTCCCCGTACAGCTTCCCAGTGTCATCTTTGTCTCAATATAACTAATCAGTGCCATCTCTCTGTCCCAATATAGCTAATTAGTGCCATCTTAGTTTCAAAATATCTTTGTCCCCATCTTATCAGTGCAACTTTTGTGTCCAAATTAATAGTGTCATTGTTGTGCCCAAATGTGCCCAAATCATTGACCAGTATCATTGTAGTCCCAAAATTGCTAATCAGTGACATTTATTTTTCCAAAAAGCTTACCAGTGCCATCTTGTCCTCAGAGAGCATGTCAGCTGGTAGTGTTTTTGCATGAACTGTGTGTAAGCTGGGTGTATTTTGCAATGTATTGTAATGTAATGCAGAAATGTATTTACAAATGTGTGTGAATTCAAATGAATATTTGTGTATAATATTAATGTGTACAGATACACTTACTGAATATTTGCATGAAATGTGTTAGTAAGTGCAAGAATGTATTTGTAAGACGTGCGTGTGTGTATGCTTGTATGTATGAGAGTCCTTCACTGAACATTACTATGTGTGCATGCATTGTTATTTTCAGCAGTATGTTTGTTTATTTTTCTAAATGACCCTGCGTGACTTATCTCACCATTCTCTTCCACTTTTGGCTCTATCCCATCCCCAGGGGCGTTGCTATATGGACCAGCGACTTCCGCCCAAAAATACATTTGATAACCCCTACTGTAGTTAATATTAAGCTTGCCCAATAATCCACCTCAGCTGTACCGTAAAAAATAATAAATAAATTGATAATAAATACATTTGATAAAATAATAAATAAATCTACCTGTCCAGATCTCTCTCCACCCATCTTGACTCATATCTTTGACTTCCTCTCTGCGATTTCTAACTGGATGGCTGCTCACTTTCTTAAACTCAACCTGTTCAAAACAGAACATCTGGTCTTTCCTCCTTCAGGTGTTGCTACTCCCGTGTCTGTCTCCCTCCAAGTCAACAGTGCCACGATCACCTCTACCTCGCAGGCTCGCTGCCTAGGTGTTCTCATTGACTCCGACCTCTCCTTCACCCCTCATGTCCAGTCGATCACCAAATCCTGCCACTTCCATCTCAAAAACATATCTCGCATCCGCCCCTATTTAACACCAGATGCGACTAAGGTGCTGGTCCATGCCGTTGTTCTTTCTCGCCTTGACTACTGCAATCCCCTTCTCAGTGGTCTTATGTATTCCCAGATTGCACCGCTGCAATCTATAATGAATGCGGTGACGAGGCGCATTTTCCTGTCCTCCCGCACCTCCCCCTCTGTCAGTCCCTACATTGGCTTTCAGTTAGATATAGGGCTCAATTTAAGATTCTGGTACTTGTTTACAAGTCCCTACATAATGCTGCTCCAACCTACCTATCCTCCCTAATATACAAGTATGTCCTGTTGAGGCCCCTGCGCTCTGCCGAAGACCTACGTCTATCCTCTGTCCATACTCCCATATCTGAGGCTCACCTCCAAGACTTCTCCACGGCTGCACCTTTTCTGTGGAACTCCCTTCCCTTCTTTGTTAGACTTTTAACCAGTCTCCACTCCTTCAAAAAATCTTTAAAAACACACTTCTTCAGAATAGCATATAATTTAAACGGTTAGCGCAGGCCTGTCCAACCTGCGGCCCCCCAGATGTTGCTGAACTACAACTCCCATGATTCTTTCAATGAAACAGAGAGCCAGGGAATCATGGGAGTTGTCGTTCAGCAACATCTGGGGGGCCGCAGGTTGGACAGCCCTGTGTTAGCGGGTTTTCAATGGGAGAGTTTTGATTTAATTGCCAGTTAAATAAGTTGATCATATTGCTTTTCATAAACTTCAAACAATTAAATCTTTTTATTTTCTAAATTAGATTACACAGAGAAGTATTGGAAGTGTGGTGGGGGAGGGAATTTTCCAAAAAAGCACCATCTTTATGCTGATTAAAGAGCGACTATAGTGCCAGAAAAGCAAAGCTGTTTTTCTGGCACTATTGCTCCCTATAGTGCCCCCCTAATAAAACCAAAAGTCGCCTAATGAACTGGAAGTCCGTCTAGCGACTGGCTGGTAGTGAAGTAGTCTGAGTCTCTATAGTGTCCCTTTAAAGGAACACTATAGGTTAAAGAACACAAACATGTATACCTGATCCTATAGTGTACAAACCACTACCTAGCCCCCCTCCCCTTTTGGCCCTAAATATAGTAAAATCTGACCTTTATTCCAATCTACTGGAAGAGGGTGAAGACAGAGGGTGGAGACACTAAATGTTTGTGCTGCTGCCCTAGGAACATCTCTGGCAGCCATCTGAGGAGTGGCCAGTGAAGTTATCACTAGGCTGTAAAGTAAACACTGCTTTTTCTCTGAAAACACAGTGTTTACAGCAAAAAGCCTGAAGGGACTGTCTGTACTCACCAGAAAAAACATTAAACTGCAGTTATTCTGGTGACTATAATGTCCCTTTAAAGGGCCACTATAGTGCCAGGAAAACATACTCGTTTTCCTGGCACTATAGTACCCTGAGGGTGCCCCCACCCTCAGGGACCCCCTCCCGTCCGGCTCTGGAAAGGGGAAAGGGGTTAAAACTTACCTTTTTCCAGGGCTGGGCGGGGAGCTCTCCTCTTCCGATCCTCCTCCTCTCCACCCATTCGGCTGAATGCGCATGCGCGGCAAGAGCTGCGCGCGCACTCAGCCGGTCACATAGGAAAGCATTTACAATGCTTTCCTATGGACGCTTGCGTGCTCTCACTGTGATTTTCACAGTGAGAATCACGCAAGTGCCTCTAGCGGCTGTCAATGAGACAGCCACTAGAGGAAATAGGGGGAAGGCTTAACCCATTTATAAACATAGCAGTTTCTATGAAACTGCTATGTTTATAAAAAAAATGGGTTAACCCTAGCTGGACCTGGCACCCAAACCACTTCATTAAGCTGAAGTGGTCTGGGTGCCTAGAGTGGTCCTTTAAGCTTCTGACAGTAATACTCACAATAGGCCACTGAGTGGCACTATTTAAACTTCCTATACTGAAATAAATAGATGAAAAGCTTTAAACTAAATAGTATTGTTGCTACAATGTAGGTCCCTCCTGAATTTATCTGTTTCAGAAAAATGTAGCTCTTGATAGAACTGGAAATGGAAAGATAAGAGGAGAGTAAAGAGACACACCTGTTCAAATAAATGTCTCACTAGAGGGGAGAGCCCAGGGGCATCTCATGTCTTTCCTTGTGTACATGAGGCAATAAATTAGAATTGCTGTAAGTAAGGCGTGCTTGGCAATTACTGTATGTCTACTAGCAAAATATATTGTAATTCCTTCAAATCACTGTTTGCAGAACATATAACCAAAGTCATTAACTCTAACATGTATTTTTATAGTATTTGGTGTTGTTTAAGGTTTGGTAAACAGTAGCAGTCTATATAATGTATATAGTTTTGTTTTCAACCATTGAGTCTCATTTCTCCAGGACTTGCTGACTGTGTGGTTGTATGGCTGGAGGCAGGGGGTGACAGTGCACAGGCGGAACCTTTCTTTCCTGCTCTGGTTTCCCGTGCTGGGGACGGGTTTGCTGAGCGGACTCTCTTGGCTGGGTGTCTGGGAGAGGGTTTCCGTTTGTGTTCTCGGTAGTGGAGAGTCGCTCGGTTTCCAGCCACCGGCCACAGAGGAGATCCGGCCGCGGCCCCGCCGGCCATGGCTGCTGAGGACGAGGTGTCGGAGTTCCTGGGTCAGAGCCGGGACACGGCGAGCTGGGTGGAGAGCCTCCGCGGGGAGTGCGAGTCGGACAAGCTGTGGGGGTACCGGAGAGAGTTCATCCTCCGCAACCTGAGCGACTACTGCGGGGACCGGCTGCCCCCCCTGGAGACCAACAACCAGGACCTGGACCGCCTGCTCTCATACTCCATGGTCTGGGTCAACCACGTGTTCACCGGCTGCCGGTCAGTGTGACAAGAGTGTGTAATACTGTGTGTAATACGGGGACACACACACTGTGTGTAATACGGGGACACACACACTGTGTGTAATACGGGGACACACACACTGTGTGTAATACGGGGGACACACACACTGTGTGTAATACGGGGGACACACACACTGTGTGTAATACGGGGGGGACACACGCTGTGTGTAATACGGGGGGGACACACGCTGTGTGTTGTACGGGGGGGACACACGCTGTGTGTTGTACGGGGGGGACACACGCTGTGTGTTGTACGGGGGGGACACACGCTGTGTGTTGTACGGGGGGGACACACGCTGTGTGTTGTACGGGGGGGACACACGCTGTGTGTTGTACGGGGGACACACGCTGTGTGTAATACGTAATAATGCTGTGTGTAATATCGGGGACACACGCTGTGTGTAATACGGGGGACACACGCTGTGTGTAATACGGGGGACAATACACTGTGTGTAATACGGGGACAAATACTGTGTGTATTGACGGGGGACACACACTGTGTGTGTAATATCAGACATTAATAATTGCATTACGGGGATAATAATACTGTGTAATACGGGGACACACACACGGTGTGTAATACGGGGACACACACACTGTGTGTAATACGGGGACACACACACTGTGTGTAATACGGGGACACACACACTGTGTGTAATACGGGGACACACACACTGTGTGTAATACGGGGACACACACACTGTGTGTAATACGGGG
>OW240917.1:86284661-86440962 GCA_933207985.1 Pelobates cultripes | reverse complement strand
GGACTACTGTGTGTGTAATACCCGGGTGGGGGGACCAGTGTGTGTGTGTGTGTGTGTAATATCCGGGTGGGGGGGACCACTGTGTGTGTAATGCCAGTGGGGACACACCACTGTGTGTGTGTAATACGGGGGGGACCAGTGTGTGTGTGTGTGTGTGTGTGTGTGTAATACGGGGGGGGGACACACCACTGTGTGTGAGACGACAGTGCGTGTGTTTTACCGGGGTGGGGGACACAGTGCGTGTGTAATACCCGGGAGACAGTGTGTGTGTGTGTGTGTGTGTGTGTGTAATACCGGGGGGGTGACGACACTGTGTGTAATACCATGGGGACACGACACTGTGTGTGCGTAATACCAAGGGACACTGTGTGTGAGTGTAATACGGGAGGATACTGTGTGTGTGTGTGTGTGTGTGCGTAACACGGGGGACACTGTGTGTGTGCGCGCGCATAACACGGGGGACACTGTGTGTGTGTGTGTGTGAGCGCGCGTAACACGGGGGACACTGTGTGTGTGGACATAACACGGGGGACACTGTGTGTGCGCGTAACGCGGGGGACACCGTGTGTGCGCGCGCGTAACGCGGGGGACACCGTGTGTGCGCGCAAGGCGGGGGGGCACTGCGCGCGCGCAAGGCGGGGGGCACTGCGCGCGCGCGCAAGGCGGGGGGGCGCGCGCGCAAGGCGGGGGGCACTGCGCGCGCGCGCAAGGCGGGGGGCACTGCGCGCGCAAGGCGGGGGGGCACTGCGCGCGCGCGCGCAAGGCGGGGGGGGCACTGCGCACACGCGCAACGCGTAGTACTGTATTGTAGGTGGACCTGATGCTATACATGAAAAGAGTGTAGTACCAGGTGATGTTGGTGAATATGTGTCATATGGGTGCTACAGCTGGACTGGGTGCAATGCAATTTTCTACGGGTGATCTGGGTGTAATGCAAAGTGCTAGACACACAGGGTATACAGTGGGGCCATGGAATATTGCACAAAGTAACAAATTACAATACAAGGTAGTGTATCTAATACATCAGTGTGGGCTACTGCAGCTGGACTGGTTCCTGAAATCGTTCTCTGGGTTCTCAGACTGACTATTTGTGTGTCCTCTGGCTTCATCTCTGTATGTGGAAATAATGGAGACAGATTTGTGAAATTGTAGTGTTCTGCAAAGGGGTACGATCACCAGGGAAACATTCAAACAGCAGACACGTTCCATTAGTGATTATTCCACTTTTATTTTGACACGGGTTTTCTGGTTGCTACACATTGATAAATACCTCATTACTAAATCTGGAAAGGGCTGTTACTTTCTAAAGTTTGAGTAATGTTAACAATGTTTTATTCTGATATGAATCCTGAATGTCCTCTGTAAATGTTATAGTTATTGGCAGCCCTGATCCATTAATTATTGCACCTCTTTATGTTCAGTGGTAGACATTGCATCATTTTCTACTACAAACTATGCTTTTTGCACGGGTACGGTATTAGGTTCAAACTTTGCTTTTCATGTTTCTCCTCAGTCCACTGTATGTATACGGTAGACATGCATGCATTTATAGATGAATTAAATGACCTATGGAATGTGGGAAATTATTATTATTGTTTGTCATTGAAGGCTAATCTTTGAGAAGTTATGTTTATATGCCTTTGTACCCATAAAAAGATGTGAGTGTATTTGTATAGCATATATTTATATGTAAATTATATACACCTGTTAATGGCTGTTTTTAAGTATGCCTACTGCTTCAGTGTTTGTCATTAAAAATGCTGGCTTTTTGTTAGTAGACAATTGGACTAGTTTGCTTTTTCCTTCTAGTACATGTACATACAAGTGCAAAACTATTACATTTACGAATATGAATGCTTATTTCAGCAGCACAGAATGCTTAAACTGCTTCACCACATGTTTTTCAGTAAGTGTACTTTTATAGGTATATACATGCTTGTTTGGTTTTTGTTTTCTTAAATCCTTCACTTGCTTCTAAAATGTGCTTTACTTTGTTTTAGTTATCCTTCTCCAGTTATGGAAAAAGCCCTTAATATGGCAGACAATATTAAGGTGAATGATGCGCCAGTCCATACAATTCGAGATGATCTGGTTTCCAAGGTGAAGAAAAGAGGGATTGCAAGTAGCAATGGTTAGCAGAACATAGATGTAAATCCATAGAGTTTTATTGTGTAATGTGTTATGTTTATTTGCACTGCTGCTTTCCAGCAACATTCAATGGAACACTGTAATTTGAGTAATAAACGTGTGTCTAATGTTAGTTGATTTTTATTTATTTTTTTTTCCTGTGTTTTTAGGTTGTCACTCTCACCCATAGTAAATTTAAAAAAAAAAAAAAGTCTTGTCTTTTTCCATAGAGAATCATTGGAGGTTCTTACTCACTGCCACTTACTAACTGCTATGCTTCTCCAATCTGCCTCTCCTCATAAATCAATGCGTCTTTATGGGGAGAGTTTGGCATCATGCATCATGTTTCTTATTTTCCTTTTAGAAAGGGAAGATGAGCATGTGGAAGTAAGAAAGATTTTAATAAAAACATGTATCTGGTATGATGCTGTAGCAGATGTATTCCTACACATACAAAACAAAGGAATTACTCAGTGTAAAACCAGAGCTAACCAAAAAAAGCAAGGTGTCTATCACCCTGTAATATATGTGTGTGTGTGTGTGTGTGTGTGTGTGTGTGTATATATATATAATTATGAATTCATACACATTATGAGCACTAAGCCTACCTTTAATTTAGAATACTTTCAAAACTATTGTATGTTCACTTGTATTACAAAAAAAAAGGTTCATTTTATTGGTGGTGGGTTGCTCTGAGCGTGACGATGAATTGTCATTTAATTTTAAGTGAAATTTATTGAGAGGATCTCAACTAGGCTCCTTACAACCAATTTTATATAAAATTGCTGGTCTCACTGTGGTAGTGCAAAAGCTGTCAGCCCACCATCATTATCTTCTTGTCCAATCCAATGCTTCTCATTGAAAAGCATTGGGAATAAGAATGCATGCACAGCGAGCAACACACCCATCCAATTAAATGCTTCTCACAGGGAAGCACTGAATCCAATGCTTCTCATTGAAAAGCATTTGATGGCACTTGACATCGCGCATCACATAACAGAGCCAAACATCTGCATTCAGACCACTTCATTGTCCCTACAGCAATATATATGTGCACTTCATTGTGCCTATGATTTTATATATAATTATTTTCTTCCAAAAAGTAAGTTTGGCACTCTTTCCATTAGTTGAAATTATCAGATGTTACCAAGTGCAGACCTGCGATAGAGATATATAGAGATAGATATATAGATATATATATATATATATAATATATATATATATATATATAAAAATCATAAAGGTGCACGCCTGGATTTAAAAAGGATAACTTCGTTTATTGTGCAAAAGAAATGTGTTCAAATGATCAACGTTTCGACCTCTAAAAGTCTTCCTCAAGATCTTTATCAGTTAAATTGACCCCAGTGCTGCACAGCGTAGATAGATATGCAAGAAGATGAAGAGGATTTTTCAATGATTTTTATATGTTGTTCAGATGATCAATGTTTCTACCCAAGAGGTGTTTGTCAAGATGTACATACAAGGGAGTGAGTTGTTTATATAAGGCATAAATTATTACAAAGTAATCACTTACCCAGTGCAAGTGTGACACCCAAGATCCATGTGCTAACGCTGTGTTGTGCTCCGGTGATCGCACGTGTGTGACTGGCGTGGACGTGATGACGTAATCATGCTGCGACCGAGAGGTTGTGAATGCGTCTAGTTACCATAGTGACGGGATGTTAGTGAAATATCAGTGAACGTGGAGCATGCATTAAATGAAAATAAAACTAAAAAGGAGGATATGTAGAATAATGTACTACTAACTTGTAAACGAACTGAGTATTTTTTTATAAGATCAAGTGTAGTAAAAAAGACCAGACCAGTGGATGAGAAGGGAGTGAATGATAAAGGGATGTGATAGTGGATAAAAGTGTAAGTGAGGGGGGTGAAATAGAACAGAGATGAACATGGGTCTAGAAAAGGGAAAGAACAAAGGGAGCAGAGTAAACAGAGGGTGAAAATGTAAAAAGAGAAAAATGGGTGAAATAGCCCCATAAGGCAGTATGTGGTGAAAGATTAAGGTGGTGGGAGTGGTGGTCATAGGGGATGAATATGGGGAGGAATAAATAGAGTGTAGTTACGTGTAGAGAACGAGAAGAATGTGCCAAAGGTGTGGGCTATATACAAACTTATATACATGCAGTAAAGATCGACTCTTAGGTCTCATAATTGAAAATATAGTACAAAAAGAATATATATATATATATATATATATATATATATTTACTGATATCTTGGCAAAAGAAAAGTTAGAACAAGATTATCCATATATCTATGTAAGAAGGAGATGGTTTTAGCTGTTGGCAGATAAATATGAGAAAATCCTTAAAGGGAAGGTCTCAATATAGGAGAGGACATATAGATGGCCTAGAGATGGAAAAAATAGAACTATACTGAACATAAAAAAGGGTAACAGAGATACAAAATATATATGTTTGTGCTTAGTGTTCTCTTTCCTCCACGATCTCTGGGTGATGAATTCCGGTTGCCGTAGTTGCACATAGTTTCTATGGCAACTCTAAACAGCAACGTATTTTGTATCTCTGTTACGCTTAGTAATCACTTTCACGCACGAGAGGCACGTTACGGTCATCACTTACGGGTGCAATCAGTCGATGGGCTGTCTTGTCACATGTTGGGCAAGTTTAATGGGGGTAAGTTCCTTATAAATTCATTTGCTTACACTGTGATCTTGAGAAAGACCTGAATGGGGTCGAAACGTTGATTTTGATGTATACAGCATTTAAGATTTAAAATACAATTTTATTTTACTTTAAAGACCTGTGAGTGCATCGTTGTTTTTTTGTTCTCTAAATATTTATTGTTGACGAATTGCACCCATCAACATTGTTGCCAGTGGAAGGTGGAGTGCCAGGTTATCCTGTGAATTTTATTTTTATATTTATATATATATATATATATATATATATATCTCCCATAGATGATGTGTTGGGTTAGGTGCCAATCCAAACAAATTAAAGGACCACTCCACACCCCAAAAGCTTTATGGGTGAGGATTGTCTAGTTTAACCCCAGTTTATAAAGGTGCTGATTTCTATGAGAAATCTGCACTTTTATAAATTTGCTTTCCACTCACCAGTCCCTCAGCTCCAGGCATCAGACCAGACGTGTGTGTTCGCACTCGAGCCGGTGCACGCACTTGCATCTGTGCACGCGCCGGTGCGTGAACATGCCGCTGTGTGCATGTGTGAATCAATTCTGAGGCTTCTCAATGAGAAGCCTCTGATTGGTTATTTTCATGTGAAGAGACTGCAAGTCTCTTCTGGGGGGAAAAGGGGAGGGCTTTCTAAGGCTGCAGTTTATAAGATCTGCAGCCTTTGCAAGCTCTTTTAGGATATACTCCCAGTGATTTCGTGCATGTATTCATTAAGGGTACATCTACTAAACAGTTTGTTTTTGTTTTCATGTGGGAAGTGGAGTGATACTTTAAATGTAGGTGTACCAGCATGCTAATATTGTGGCTATAATAACAATGATGTGGTCTGGGTGCAGTGGCCTTGTCGTTTTAGTCCTGCAGTGTGAAACACAATATCCTTTTTCTTTACAACCTCTGAAATGGATTTTTCGGTTATTTAGGGCTTGTTCACTTAAACAAACTGAAAGTATTTGTGCCTGCCAGTATTTCTCCTACATTAAATATTGTATATAATTATTAATATATTTTTTTTTATTTATTTAACAGAAGGGGTAGAGGAGCCGTGCAAGAAGCTAAAACCCACTGAAGATGTTGACTTATCAGAACTTGATATCTCAAACAATGAAACTGCACATGGTGAGCCACAACATGCAGTGCAGTTATCAGAAAGAGGCTCTGGTGCCCTGAGCCCATCTACTAGTGGTGGTCAAAGGACAGGTATAAACCCAAGTTATTCTGAAACATCGAGTCATCCTCCACCTGTGTCTGCTCCCACTGCTAAGCCTGCTTATGGTGCGAGCATTCCAGCTGCAGCCAGATATGAGCCTGAAGCTCCTCAGGAGAAAAATAATACTGCTGAATGTCAACAGCAAGCAGCAGCAGCAAAGAGGGCATCTCAGTCTAGTGCAAACACAGCAAAGCCACCACGCAAACTCACTGTGGAAGACACCAAGGAAAGACAGGCATTTTTCAACAGACTTTATAAGACCGTTGCCTGGAAACTTGTGTCCGCAGGAGGTTTTAGCCCAACGTTAAACCATTCAGAACTTCTAATTAACTGCATTGAATCTTTAAAGTCGTCATTGGATATTGCTTTTGTTCCACTGAAAGAATTAGCAGACTTACCCCAAAATAAAACCTCTCAGGAGAATATAGTCTGTGAGTTACGATGCCAGGCTGTTTATTTAGGAATGGGCTGTGGAAAAACCAAAGAGAATGCAAAGGCAGTAGCCTCGCGGGAGGCCATAAAACTGTTCCTCAAAAAGAAAGTAGTGGTTAGGATATGCAAAAGGAAATACAGTGGACGTGATGTAGAAGATTTAGTACTACTGGATGAGGAATCACGTCCAATAAACTTGCCACCAGCATTGAAAAATCCACAGGATCTTCTATAGCATAAATATGGAGGACTAAACAAAAAGAATAGTTTCTATATTAACACATTCGATTTTTTTCCCCAGATGTGTTCAGTGCTTCAGTTTTAATAGGGAGACTCCATCTATCTTAACAGAAGGTTTTTTTTTTATGACTACAAATGTTTAGATCTGAGTTAACTGATTGCCTTAAATAATACAATCTACATGGTTTTATGTAACAGAAATATTGGTTTTAGTCCAGTTTTGTTTTTTTAAATTTAATGTTTCTGAACATGTATTACTTATTGCAATCCATAGACATTTAATTTTCCATCTGGTCTAATTAAGTTTAAACTCTTGTAGTAAAAATCTGAATTCAATTCAGAAAGTACATAGAAGAGATTTGCTCATTTGTAAATGTAATAAATTAAATTGTTTGACAATAATTCAGCCACTTTGCTGCTTTTACTACATATATGAGGAAACTAGTATCTTTATGTATTTACCAAAACTTGATTTTAGGCAAATTTTAACATATCTTGGTACATGATTTGCAACTTTCCTTAATAGTGCAAACATCTGGTTTACGAAATATCTTTTCCTACTCTGTTAGCTCAGATTGTTCAAAAGCACTTTGCTAAATTGCTTGAGTTTTGGGTAGTTGTTGAGATTTTATTTGTTTAATGCAGATGCATTTCAAGTTCCATAAATTAGCATATTGTAGATTGAACGGTGATGACTTTTTAAGCATTTGAAAGTATTTTCCAAAACTGGGTAGTCCTATTATACAATCTGTGCATAAAAGTGATTGGAACTTTTGATAGAATTTATATACTTTTAACATAAAAAAAAGAGCAAAAAAAAGAAAAGAAAACTTGTGCGTAATAAATACCAAAGCAAACCTAAATCTAACCGCAAGTATTTTTTTTTTTTTTTATATGTAGTAACAAAATATGGTCAGTTGGATAAAAGAGTTAGCTTGCAACTAAAACTCGCCCTGTGATTGAATTGTTTGTTTTTTTAACGCAAAAGTCTGCTTTTGCACCATCCCAGTTTTACAAAGATTCTGTTTCGTGTTCCTCTTCTTTAAATTGTTTTATGGTTAAATTGTTCTTTAACCTTTTTAGTTGTTAATGGAAATTAAAGGTAAACCTTAAGGAGAAAACCAACTACATCTTAATGCTATTATGGCGTTGTATGCCGTCTGCATTTTAATAGCCACTGCTGCGGCATAAAACGCCTTAAAGGACCACTATAGTGCCAGGAAAACATACTAGTTTTCCTGGCACTATAGTGCCCTGAGGGTGCCCCCACCCTCAGGGACCCCCTCCCGCCCGGCTCTGGAAAGGGGAAAGAGGTTAAAACTTACCTTTTTCCAGCACTGGGCGGGGAGCTCTCCTCCTCCGTTCCTCCCCGTCGGCTGAATGCGCACGCGCGGCAAGAGCTGCGCGCGCATTCAGCCGGTCGCATAGGAAAGCATTTACAATGCTTTCCTATGGACGCTTGCGTGCTCTCACTGTGAAAATCACAGTGAGAAGCACGCAAGCGCCTCTAGTGGCTGTCAATGAGACAGCCACTAGAGGATTAGGGGGAAGGCTTAACCCATTGATAAACATAGCAGTTTCTCTGAAACTGCTATGTTTATAAAAAAATGGGTTAACCCTAGAAGGACCTGGCACCCAGACCACTTCATTAAGCTGAAGTGGTCTGGGTGCCTAGAGTGGTCCTTTAAAGGCTTTTGCTCCTTGAGCTCACTGATACTTACCTACCCAGCGATCTGCTTCTGAGGGACTGCCTGGCAACACAGAGAGTCCCACTCCTGTGTAATTTCATTCTACCTATATTTTGTTACGTGTGTGTGTGTGTGTGTGTGTGTGTGTATATATATATATATATATATATATATATATATATATATATATATATATATATATATAAATTGGTATCAAAATACACTTATGATTTTATATATATATATCAATAACATGAATATACACATAAAATTCAAATTTATATATGAAATCTACGTGTATTTGTATGTAATCTATTTACATAATTATGTGATTTTATTAATTACAATTTGAGGTACCTGTCTGACAACTCAAGCAGAAAGTCCTATATCTAACCCTGTAAATTTCCAAAACACCATAAAACCTTTACATGGGGAGTACTGTTTTACCGGGAGACTTCGCTGAACACAAATATGAGTGTTTAAAAACAGTAAAACGTATCTCAACAGTGATCTCATCTGTGAACATGCAGTATTTGTGTAAAATGCAAAAAAAAACCACACACACTTTTTTTTTTTGTTTTTTTTTTTTATCTTTATTTAAGGTGTTTAATTTTCACACAAAATGGATGTGTATGCAACATGAAGTGTTAACATTGTAAGAAGTAACAGTATATGTTCTGACATGCATTTTGAGGCCGGGCCACACAATAATGTACTTTGTGCATTGGAGTCATAACATATTAACAAATCTGATCAGCGTAGTTAGACGATGGTGTAGGAACAGAAAAAGAGATGAGTGAAGAAAAAGTGGAAAAAATTTACAGACAGTCTGGGTGTGGTACCCCTGTGGAGTATTTCTCCAGTTTTCTAGATTATGGTCCGCCTTAGCAGTTCAAGCTAATTACCTTTGTACTTGGTTGTCTATTGAGGTGGGCATGCTGAGAGGTGTCAGGCCTATTGTCTTGGTGTACCAAATGAGTCGCCTCGCAGGCAAGCAAACTGTAAGTCGGTTCCTTCCAGAGGTGTATAGATTTCCATGATGGAAAGCTGTGAATCTGTCCCCTTATATGGGCATTGGGAATTTGAATAGCCATAGACGTATACCCCCTTTTGAATACTGTTGGTTGTCTACTTTTTCAAATGGTATGCCATTATGGAGCTAATTCTCTTTCCTGGGCTGTCATATGGTTTTAAAAGCAACATAACCAATCTGGCAAATTTCAATGTGTAAAAAATGTAAAGGGAAAAAGTCCTATATTGGACCCTGTAACCCATGTACATTGGGGATACTGTTATTTTCCCTAGTGGCAGTATCACTAGGGTTGTATTCTTCGTATGGACAAGCGGACTGAAAATAAATACAAATTTTAGTAGTCCCTCCTACTTTCCCCTTAAATACCGGACTTACCCATAGGATGTTCCGTATTAGTTCTTGTCCCATTTGGGATGGACTGCTGACTGAGGTGCAAGTCTGGTGAGGTGCACAGGTTTCTGCTTGGGGGACCTGGGTGGTGAGCTGAGAGCCTTGCTCTGTGGGCAAGTTACAGAGCAAATGGATCGGCAGCCTTCTTATGCTGTATGGAAGCCGGCTTAAGTAAGAGGCGTTCCCGGGTGGTCCACTAATTGAGTTGCAAGCCTGGAGCTTGTGCACGGCGGTGGAGCGCACAACCGGTTGCCTTGCGTTTCACAGTAGTTTCAAATGCACTACTGCGCATGCACAATTCAGAACTTAAAAAAAATTTGGTGCAAAGTTTAATTTTGGTGCCAATAAATGCCTTCCACACCCTCAGGACAAGCATGGAAGTTGTCTTTGGAGGATCTGCTGTGTCACTAGCCTCCCCACACGGTTCAGAGGCCTTTAAGGTAAGAAATAAGTATCTTTTCTTTAAAGGCAACTGTTGGTTTTGATATAAAATGGAAAAGTTTGATTAAAGTAGATAATTTTGTTGCAGATGACTAGCCCAAGGTCTCCTAAGGCTATAGAAAAGGAGAAAATGAAGGCACCTGCACCAAGGAAAGCTCAGATTAAATCTAAATATAATGCTTGTGCAGAATGCACTACTCCACCACAAGATGGGTGCAGGAAGAAAATGTGTAACAGCTGCGCTTCTGAAAATTAAAAAAACTAAGCAGAAGGATATGGAGAAATTCTTTCACTGGTTCCAGGATAACCTAGCACAAACCTTTTGAGTCTTTTGAAAAGAGACAACTACAGGGAGTGCAGAATTATTAGGCAAGTTGTATTTTTGAGGATTAATTTTATTATTGAACAACAACCATGTTCTCAATGAACCCAAAAAACTCATTAATATCAAAGCTGAATATTTTTGGAAGTAGTTTTTAGTTTGTTTTTAGTTATAGCTATGTTAGGGGGATATCTGTGTGTGCAGGTGACTATTACTGTGCATAATTATTAGGCAACTTAACAAAAAACAAATATATACCCATTTCAATTATTTATTATTACCAGTGAAACCAATATAACATCTCAACATTCACAAATATACATTTCTGACATTCAAAACAAAAACAAATCAGTGACCAATATAGCCACCTTTCTTTGCAAGGACACTCAAAAGCCTGCCATCCATGGATTCTGTCAGTGTTTTGATCTGTTCACCATCAACATTGCGTGCAGCAGCAACCACAGCCTCCCAGACACTGTTCAGAGAGGTGTACTGTTTTCCCTCCTTGTAAATCTCACATTTGATGATGGACCACAGGTTCTCAATGGGGTTCAGATCAGGTGAACAAGGAGGCCATGTCATTAGATTTTCTTCTTTTATACCCTTTCTTGCCAGCCACGCTGTGGAGTACTTGGACGCGTGTGATGGAGCATTGTCCTGCATGAAAATCATGTTTTTCTTGAAGGATGCAGACTTCTTCCTGTACCACTGCTTGAAGAAGGTGTCTTCCAGGAACTGGCAGTAGGACTGGGAGTTGAGCTTGACTCCATCCTCAACCCGAAAAGGCCCCACAAGCTCATCTTTGATGATACCAGCCCAAACCAGTACTCCACCTCCACCTTGCTGGCGTCTGAGTCGGACTGGAGCTCTCTGCCCTTTACCAATCCAGCCACGGGCCCATCCATCTGGCCCATCAAGACTCACTCTCATTTCATCAGTCCATAAAACCTTAGAAAAATCAGTCTTGAGATATTTCTTGGCCCAGTCTTGACGTTTCAGCTTGTGTGTCTTGTTCAGTGGTGGTCGTCTTTCAGCCTTTCTTACCTTGGCCATGTCTCTGAGTATTGCACACCTTGTGCTTTTGGGCACTCCAGTGATGTTGCAGCTCTGAAATATGGCCAAACTGGTGGCAAGTGGCATCGTGGCAGCTGCACGCTTGACTTTTCTCAGTTCATGGGCAGTTATTTTGCGCCTTGGTTTTTCCACACGCTTCTTGCGACCCTGTTGACTATTTTGAATGAAACGCTTGATTGTTCGATGATCACGCTTCAGAAGCTTTGCAATTTTAAGAGTGCTGCATCCCTCTGCAAGATATCTCACTATTTTTGACTTTTCTGAGCCTGTCAAGTCCTTCTTTTGACCCATTTTGCCAAAGGAAAGGAAGTTGCCTAATAATTATGCACACCTGATATAGGGTGTTGATGTCATTAGACCACACCCCTTCTCATTACAGAGATGCACATCACCTAATTTGCTTAATTGGTAGTAGGCTTTCGAGCCTATACAGCTTGGAGTAAGACAACATGCATAAAGAGGATGATGTGGTCAAAATACTCATTTGCCTAATAATTCTGCACTCCCTGTAAAGTTCTTACTCCAACGCAAAAGAAGCATTCCAAAAAACGTAAGAGGGAAAGATCTTTCTGTGTCTGAATTATAATCTGGCGAATGCTCAGACACATCATACTCGTCATTTTCTAGCAAAGCTTCTAGTTTGGAAGACGGTTTTCCTATCGAACAACTGAAAAGTTTCACTAAAGTAGTAGCGGCAGTGTCAGCCGAAGATACCGCAACAACAAAAAAAGATTAGATGTTTTCTTATAGACCCTAAACTCATGGAATTAGTCTATAGGGAATGGAAGAATCCAAAGAAAAGGGTGATCATTTTCAAACATTTTAACGAACTAGTTTAATTACAAGAAGAATTGAGCTGGGAAGATCTACCTAAAGTAAACACGCAGGTCGCACAGCTATCCGAAAAAACTACCCTGCCAATCTAATTCTAGATTAAAAACATATAGAAGCAGAAACATCCTGTAGAAGAATATTCCAAGTGGCAGGTGCCTGTCATGAAAGTGGCTTCAAGCAACTGAGAGTTGTCTTCTTGAAGGTGTAGTAAAGGAAATTCCTCAACTTTTGCACAACATCCGTTTGACAAATAATTTTATGCTTGAAATGTCGGGAGGAAAGTCTAAAATTGTCTACATACACAATGGGGCTAGCATCAGTGTCCAGAAGAGCATTATGGCTTTATTCATGATCCGCAGATAGAGCTTGAAAAGCTTCCCTGTGTGAACTGCCACTGGAAAGTGGAAAGTTGTTTGGATCACAGCTCCTCCTGATTAAGCAAATATCGAAAACGAAAAAAGCTTTTCCACAGAAAAACAGGTATTCGTCTGGTTATAGAAGATCCAATACCGTCCTCAAATAACTGGGAGGTATGATAGGAATTGGTTTTTTTCGTGGCAGACTAGAGACAACAAGTTTCACGACAAGAATGCGAACAGGCAAGAGAAGAGATTCTGCCTCAAAAGTGTGAGGTTGTCTGCAATAATTTTACAAGGCATGGGTGGAGACAACTACAAACCTATGGATTTTAGGTGTAATAAAAGAAGGGTACAAGATCAGATTCTCAGAGAAACCAAGACGTTCCTTTCTTCTGTCATCCTAACCATCACATTAGAAGAGTCATAAAGAGTTCCTAAACTACAGGAAGGAAAAAGTGTATTCAAGATTTTTTTTTCCTGGTACACAAATAGGATCAATCTGTCAGACTGATTCTGGACTTGAAAAATGTCAACAAATTTATTCCATAGCAGAAGTTCCAGATGGACACTATCCAGTCTGTTACCCACATCTTAGGCAAAGGAGATTTTATGGCGATACTAGATTTAAACAATGCCTATCTACATGTTCCCATGGCAACATCAACACGGAAGTATCCTTAGGTTTGCAATTCACTTAGGCACAAGAAAATTTAATTTCCAATTCAATGCTCTCCCTTTCGGTCTCGCCTCGGCACCAATAATTTTTGCCAAGCTCCTTACACCATTAACAGCAAGGTTAAGCGAAAAATATATATCTTTGGTGCCATATTTAGACAACTGTCTTATCAAAGCAGACTCAAGAAGGCAATTGGAAGAGAATCTTCAGGTCACGATGAATATTCCCAGGAAACATTGTTGGATCATCAGTCTAAAAAGTATTCACTTGATCCAATTCCTGGGTAGTGTCATTAATCCCAAGACTTTATCGCTTCATCTTCCGCTTTTAAAAGGGAAATATCTTTTCTCCAAAAAGAGCAGCATTGCATTATAAGACAAGCAATGAGTATTCTAGAAACCCTTACATTTTTGCAGTTCCAGCCGTCAAGTGGGCAAGATCAGCAATAAAACCACTCCAATGGGAAATCTTATCTCATTGGACAAGCAGGGACGAAGATCTGAATTTAAAGTTCAGCCTGTAACTCTCAATCCAGGTTCAGACAACAGCACTACGGTAGTCTATATCAATCATTAAGGCGGAACAAGAATCAAATAACTGCGACTTCTCTGTGGGAAAATTGTGATGTGGTCACAAGAACACCTGGAGTCAGTCTCAGCAGTCCACATAAAAGGCGAACAAAATGTTGTTGTGGACGACCTCAGCAGGAATCGGTGGTTTCAAACAAATTGGTCGTTCCATCCACAGGTTTTCTCAGAAATAGTTGGAAGATTCGGTCTTCCTGTAATAGACCTAATTGCAAGAAAAATTAACAGAAAGGTTCTTGTGTTCAAATTGCTTTTCAGACAGGACAATCCACATTTTCTGGCCAGAATGTCAAGTTCCTGGCATTTCAGTCTTGCGTACCTGTTTCCTCCTATTCCAGTGATTCTGAAGGTACTTCATAAGATCAGAGCAGACCAAGCACAAGTTGTTGCTGTCCTTCCATATTGGCCAAACCAGAGCTGGTTCTCGGCATTAAGACAAGGGTCGCTAGAATCTTGGGTACATTCCCGCCTCGGAACAGTTTGGCAGTTGCAAGGCTAATTTTAAGAGATAATAGAATACCGGAGAACCTGTTTAGTATCATTCTTAACTCGACTAGAAAATCTACTTCAAGGATTTGCCTAAGAATCTGGAACAAGTTCCTCCATTGGTGTATTCTTAATGAATATTGTAACGGACTGTTTCAGGGGTTAAAATCAGTTTAAGCAATATTCCCCTTCCAAATACACGAACAGCTGCTGCAAGCACCAATCTCCCGAATTGCAAATACATGAATACTCAAACTCCCGAACAGGAAACACACAAATTCATCAACTCCCGAACACACGAATGCTGTTAAACAGCCGAACAGGAAAAACCATACGAACAGCTTACACTCCTGGCAGTCGCACTGTAACAGCATACAATCCAATTCCCCTCCAAGAACGAGATGACAATTGAGGATCAAGCAGAACTGATTTACTGCGGCTCCCTGTGATACATACTGCCGCTGGGGAGGAAGGACGGCACCTTCAGCTCCCTGTGATACATACTGCCGCTGGGGATCTGGGCCGACCACCCAGCATCCCTGTAGGGCCGGTAGAGAGACCGCCGTCCCATCTCCACCTGCCATCTGTGGGTCTTCCTAGGACCAGTCTGTGAGGTCCCTCAACATTTGCGAGTAAGGACCACCTGCTTCCGCACTTGGCAACTTCGGCTGCTGCTGGGGATCTGGGACGCCTGCCCAGCATCCCGGTGGGCCCGGTGGAGAGACCTCGGTCCCTTCCCCACCTGCCTGTTGTGGTTCCTCACAGGACCCTACTTCGGGTTCCTCCGGCCGCCTCAGGGGGAAATGGCTAACCTCCTCGGATGCAGTCCGCAGAAAGGCACAAACCAACCTTTCTGCAGGGAAAAAGAACAGTGTTAAACATGGGGCCATAGTCTAAAGGGAGCAGGCGAGCAACCAGGCTCCTCCAGTGGCCAGTGGCCAGTGGCGAGGTTGGTTCCGCCACAAATATATTCATTGCTCCCCCTCAATCAAGATTATTCTCCAGTCAGACGGTTTTGGAGCTAGTCTTGGTGTGTCTACTTTGAATGTGCCCACTTCTGCACTTTTTGCTTCAAGATTTTGCTTCTTGTCTGCTGATGAGGCATTTTTTCGAGTCCATTCTGCTAAGAAGACCTCCTCGCAAGTTGCATTTGGCCTCCTGGGATTTATCGTTGGTACTTTGTGTAGCGGAGCACTAGTCGTGACAAGGACTTTTCCTCCGCTGGATACTTGAAGTCTAGAACAAGGCGCTGAAATGTGAATAGCTCTATTCCCCCCAGTAACTGGACGACACACAGTTCTGGGCATACAACTGATTTATTTCTCTCAAGCACAGTCTTTATGCACAGACCCCAGCAACATACACAAGCCCCTCCCCGGCGACCCATTGTCTGAGAGATAAGTCAAAACTGAGTAACTCAATTATCTCTCTGGTACAAAACAATATACAACATATATACAAAACACCCCAAAACAGTCATAATTCACAGAAATCCCACAATTCGTATATACCCGAATCGCTCTGATCGGAGAGCCCATCATATCCAAAAAGCTATCAGATCTGTTCGGTATAACCAAATCGCCATTCGGGTAAAGTTCTGACCGATCGACCCAGAGGCCATAGCCAAAAACAGTTCCATAAGAATGAGGGTGACAACCAGTCGGCTTTCGGGGGTTCCTGTGCAAATGCTGACAAATGCTCCACCTGGCTTTTAGGTAGCAAATGCTCCCCCCAGTCGGTAGTTCATATCTCCCAAATGTCGTTCATCTAGGTGGAATGGGCAGCGGTATGAAATCCGCCCGGGTTTGTGGACTTGCGTAGCCGAAAATACTTCAAGGCGTTCGACAACCATGCACCGCTTCCTGTGTTCAGGAGACAAAAGGGACGCTATGCACTGGACCACATGCATTCGGTTATATGAATGGCAGCCACCCAGGGAAAGAACTCGAGTTAAGGTGTTGATTTGTGATTAACAGTCCGGGAAGGTCGGTGTTCGGGGAGGTATAAAAAGGGATACACCATCCATTCAGGAGACAAACAAGGGGGTATGGACAACCGAACACAAGGGAATCAAGTCTGCTACACTTCAGTCTTGTGTGAGGACCTGTTTGAACCACTGGAAAAGGTGTCGCTCAGACTTCTGTCTATCAAAACATAGTTCCTGGCAATAACCTCGGCAAGGAGAGTTGGGGAGATTCAGGCCCTGTCTTCACTACCAGAAGTCACTGTTTTTCATCAACATAAGGTGGTGCTGCATCCTATACCGTCCTTGTTGAAAGTACTGTCAAGAAAATCTCTTAATGAACCTATTGTACTACCATTGTGCTGCAGTTCCGGTACATCAGATCAGAAACAGAAGTGGCAAATGCTTGATGTGCGCAGAGCTCTTCATATATACCTATCTCGTTCAGCAGAATTTAGAGCCTTGGATCATCTGTTCATAAATTTCTATGGCAAGGAGATGGGTCAAGGGCCATCAAAACCCACTCTGTGTAGATGGCTAACCGGCGCTATCAATTTGGCTTACAAATCTTGCAATATTCCTTTGCCTTCTCTTCTCTTATTAGAGCCCATTCAACAAGTGCCATTTCTACTTCCTGGGCTGAAATATCCAACACCTCTCCTGAAAACATTTGCAAAGCAGAAACGTGGTCCTCATTTCATACATTTATAAAGCACTATCGGCTAGAAGTCTTTTCTTTCTCTGAAGCTGTTTTTGGGTGTAAGTTGCGTCAAGCTGTTGTTCTCTGAGACCCACCCTTTTTTATGTTCCTAGGATCTTGTCATATCTCCACTGGTACTGTCTCAATATGTTAGGAAAAACAGAAATTTTAAATACCGTAATTTTTTTTCCTTAATATAGTGGCAATACAATTCCCTCCCTATTTTGATCAATTTATATTGAGCATGGAATGGTTTCTTGTGTTTTCTTTTCATATACTGGAGATCCTGGTGGCAAGTCTGGTATTTAAGTGGAAAGTAGCAGGGACTTTTAAAATTTGTATTAATTTATTTTCAGTCAGCTTGTCCATGTCAGGAATGTTCGGGGATCCTACACGCAGAATGCAAATACTAGTAATATATACCAGACCTTAGGATGGCCGGACTAACACTACACACACAAAGAATAGTCAAATAGCAAGCCGATGTCAAGAGTACCAGAAATCAGGATCAACGATAATGCAATAGCTGAGGGCAAAGGCACACAGAAGGAAGAATAGTCAAACAAAGCCAAAGTCAGAATACCAATAAGGAATACGCGTTTTTGGGTCAAACAAGAACCACAACAGGACAATGAGTCTCTCCCTGGTTTCTCTTTAAATACCGTGTTCACTTAGGTAGGTAACCACACCCCCAACATGTGACATGCCCCTGACTGATACATAAGGTAACCTGACCGTTAATAAGAAGAATACAACCCCACGGGTACTGCCACTATAATAAGGAAAAAATAATTTATGGTAAGTAAAATGTCTGTCCTTTGTGAGACATCACTGAACACAAATGTGTATTTTATTGCAGTAAAAGCTAACAGTATAAAGACATTCACAGTTAATACAAAATGCAGAACTTCTTTAGATTTTATACATATGTTTGTTTGCGTGTATGTGTGTGTGTGTGTGTATATATATATATACGCATATATAATATGTTAAATTAAAGCCCTAGTTCTCCTGAACGGATGTATTTAACATGAAAGAGGTGTAGTGTGGTTGAACAGACCTATAGCTGATATTCCTGGTTTTGTATTGATCAGAATTTGTACAATTGCTTCTATTAAACTGGGGTTAATGGAGTAGTTTTGGTGCAAAGACTGCAGTCTGACACATGTAAACATTGCCCTTTTTTCAGAAATTGCAATGGTTAGATTTGTACGTGAACACGTCTTTAGTGGCTGTGAGCATTATGGCCACTGTGACAGAGCTCCTGTGCTCTGTCCAGTCTGCTTCCTAGCCACTTGCCGGGAATTTATATTTTTTATAAAGGGGTGGGGAAGACAATATAATTCAGGTAGTGCATATAGCTGTTGCTACCAAAAGAGGGGCCTGCTGCATGCTCCATAGCCAAATCCACCTAGTTGTTAGCAAGCATCAGCAGGACATGAGAGCATACAAAACAATAATACACAAATACATATACACACTGTAGCAGAGCTCCCTGTACCCTGGCTGGGTACCTTTGCCAAGGACCGCTTCCTAGCTGGAACAGGGGACAAACCGTGGCTTGACTGGGGCCCTGGAACCACTCCTTCCTGGAGCCGAATGGGGAATTTGCTCTAGAAAGCCCCAGGCACGGGACGACACTCTTTCCCCGTTGAATCCCCTGCAAGCCGGAACAGCAGACACAGGAGTAAATCTTCTTTCCCTCCAATAACAGGATGCCACAGTTTTGGAATGCAAGCTGGAATAGATTTAATGGTGCCACACTTGGCCTTTTATGCAAGTCCCCAAGCAAAGGGTACGCCCACATGGACCTTGTATTGGGACAGAGACACAAACTTACAAAGCAATAATAACACATTTACAATGTAAGGCACACCCACACACAGCACACAATCCCTCCCCTCTGCTTGAGAGATAATTGGATCAGTAACTGTACTAATTCTAATCCAATTATCTCCAAGCACAGAAAAAAACATACATTTCTAAAAAGTTCCAAAAGTACCCAAAAACACATGATATCCCCACAAATGGATAGCTCTGATCTGGGTGACCAACATATCCAAAAATCACCCAGAGCGGTTCAGGAATTTCCTGGAAGTCATCATTTTGACCCACCGTGCACATGGTCCTATGCCCAAAACAGTTCCATGAAATCAGTGCTAACAGTCGGTCAAGTTTGGTAGTCTTTTACAGGTTTCCCTGCAGGGCCCATAGTCTGTGGGCAGGAGGCTGGCAAGCAGGCTCCTCCAGGAGCTCATGGCAAACTCGCTTGGAGAGGGGAGTTTGTCACACAGACCTTGAACCTATAATGGGCACAGGGTCCCACATAAAGTGTTTGTCTGAAACTCCTGGTGATGGTGATTACCGTCACAGCCACGGTCATCAGTTCCTCATGAAGTTTTTCGAATGCTGATGGTCTTTGGGTTTTGCCCATCATCAAGCATTAGGATGCCAAATACTGATAATTCTTTCTATAAAGAAGCGTCCGATTGGCAGGATGGGGGATTCTGCATACGATTCTTAAGTCCTCAATGCTTCTCAATGAGAATAATTTTATTGGACCAGAGATAATCAGATAATGATCTTACAGTAGGAGGAACGGCTCTTGTGAGAGAGTTAGATGGCACTAGATAAAAGGTGAGTTTATTTAGGTTTTTTTATTTGATTATTTTTTTCCAAAAGGAGGAGCCTGAATCTAAAAGTTGAAAGGAAGATTCCAAGTTTATAAATAAATATATTTATTTGTAACAGTGTGTTGATTTTTAAAAAATGGATTGGTGTATAAAATGCATCCACCTGTCCTGGCAAAAATCATGTCTGTCATAACCTAAACTAGCTTTTAAAGGGACACTAGGCATCATAGATGTTGTCCTCCTTTTCAGACAATGACTATTAATGTCCAATGGAAGAACTAATGTAGAGAGGGCCCTAGTGCAGATAAATCCACATTTGTCGTACAACTAACGATGCTGTGCCAGCTGGGGATCTACTATTTATCCATGCTTGCAAGGTTTGCACATTTGAATGAAAGCACGTGCTTATGTGGAGTATGTGTGTGTGCATGTACGTGTTTATTTGTATTTACCTTTGCCATTGGAATGCATGTAGTACTTCTATGTAATGTTTGCATTTGAATGCAGTAGTGTGTTTGTATGAAGTGTTGGCTTTTAAATGTGGGTGTACATTTGTGTGTTGTATTTGTGTTTATGTATATCATTTTCATGTTTGACCGCAGGGATGTTTTGTATGTAATGCTTGGGTTTGATTGCAAGGGTGTGTTTGCATGTTGTGTTGGTCTTTGCTGGGATATGCTTATATACAGATGATACTCGAAAAATTTGAATATTGTGCAAAAGTTCATTTATTTCAGTAATGCAACGTAAAAGTGGAAACTAATATATGAGATAGACGCATTACATGCAAAGCAAGATAGTTCAAGCCGTGATTTGTCATAAGTGCAATGATTATGGCTTACAGCTCATGAAAACCCCAAATCCACAATCTCAGTAAATTAGAATATTACATGCAATCAATAAAACAAGGAGTGTACATAGAACAATATCGGACCTCTGAAAAATTATAAGCATGCATATGGACTCAGTACTTGGTTTGGGCCCCTTTTGCAGCAATTACTGCCTCAATGCGGCGTGTCATGGAAGCTATCAGCCTGTGGCACTGCTGAGGTGTTATGGAAGACCAGGATGCTTCAATAGCGGCCTTCAGTTCTTGTGCATTGTTCAGTCTCATGTCTCTCATCTTTCACTTGTCAATGCCCCAGAGATTGTCTATGGGGTTCAGGTCAGGCGAGTCTGCTGGCCAATCAAGCACAGTAATCCCACGGTCATTTGGTGCTTTTGGCAGTGTGGGCAGGTGCCAAGTCCTGCTGAAAAATGAAGTCAGCATCCCCATAAAGCTCATCTGTGGAAGGAAGCATGAAGTGCTCCAAAATCTCCTGGTAGACTGCTGCGTTGTCCCTGGACTTAATGAAGCACAGTGGACCAACACCAGCAGATGACATGGCTCCCCAAATCAACACAGACTGTGGAAACTTCACACTGGACTTCAAGCATCTTGCACTGTGTGCCTCTCCATTCTTCCTCCAGACTCTGGGTCCTTGGTTTCCAAATGAGATGCAAAAGTTGCTCTCATCAAAAAAGAGTACTTTGGACCACTGAGCAACAGACCAGGTCTGTTTTTCTTTAGCCCAGGTAAGACGTTTCTGACGTTGTTTGTTGTTCAGGAGCGGCTTGACAAGAGGAATACGACATCTGAAGCCCATGTCCAGGATCCGTCTGTGTGTGGTGGCTCTTGATGCACTGACTCCAGCCTCAGTCCACTCCTTGTGAAAGTCCCCAACACTTTTGAATGGCCTTTTCCTGACAATCCTCTCCAGGCTGCGGCAGTGGCGGATCCAGAGCCTGATCTCGGGAGGGGCACTTGTAGATTATTTAAAGACATAATCCAGATACAATAACCACTACAGCTCAGTGTAGTGGTTATGGTGTCAATAGTGCCGGGACCCCCTCCCAGAGTAAGTAGTCAAACCGTTTAAGAAGAGTTTGACAACTTACCTGAGGTCTGCTGGGAAATGGGGCTGTAGTAGGGCATAGGAGCAGTGGTGTGTGTGAGTGGTGCAGTGTGTGCGCAGTGTGTGTGTGTGAGGGCGGCAGTGTATGTGTGGGACAGTATGTGTGTGTAACAGTTGAAGTGTGTGTGTGAGTATTGCAGTGTGTGTGTATGGGGGGCAGTGTATGGGGGCAGTGTGTGTGTATCGGGTAGTGTATGTGTGTAGAGTGTGTGTATGGGGGGCAGTGTGTGCATGGGGGGCAGTGTGTGTGTATGGGGGTAGTGTATGTGTGTAGAGTGTGTGTATGGGGCAGGCAGTGCATGGGGCAGGGCAGCTTGTCCGTGGCTGGGGACAGTGCGTGTAATTCGGTAGTGCATGTGTGTAGAGTGTGTGTGTGCGGCTGGGGTGTGCGGG
This sequence comes from Pelobates cultripes, assembly GCA_933207985.1. Classification (NCBI taxonomy): domain Eukaryota; kingdom Metazoa; phylum Chordata; class Amphibia; order Anura; family Pelobatidae; genus Pelobates; species Pelobates cultripes. The sequence goes on along the minus strand of OW240917.1, from coordinate 86,418,742 downwards.
CAGGTGCGTGTGTGTATGGGGGCAGTATGGGTGTAGCTGGGGGGGGCAAATGTGTGTGTATGCTGGGGCAGTATGGGTGTATGGGGCAGCAGCATATGGGGGCAATGTGTGTGTGTATGGGGCAGTATGGGTGGGGCAGTGTGCATATGGGGGCAGTATGGGTGTATGGGGCAGGTGTGTATGGGGGGCAGTGTGTGTGTATGGGGGTAATGTGTTGTATGGGGCAATGTGTGTGTATGGGGGGCAGTATGGGGGCAATGTGTGTGTATGGGGGGCAGTGTGTGTGTATGGGGGGCAATGTGTGTGTAGAGTGTAAAAGTGTATGTGGGTGTGTGTGTGTATGTAAAGCAGTGCATGGGTGCATGGGGGGGCAGTGCATATGGGGGTCAGTATGGGCGTGTGTATGGGGCAGTATTGGGTGTGTATGGGGGGCTGTATGGGGCAGGGCAAAATGTGTGCGTGTATGGGGGCAGTGGCGGGTGTATGGTAAAGGTAATGGGTGTATGGGGGGCAGTATGGGTGTATGGGGGGCAATGTGTGTGTATGGGGGCAGTATGGGGGGGCAGTGTGTGTATGGGGTGCAGTATGGGTGTATGGGGGGGCAGTATGGGAGGCAATGTGTGTGTATGGGGGGCAGTGTATGTGTGTAAAGTGTGTGTGTGTGATAAGGGTAGGGGGGCTTTTTTTTTTTTAAATATATAATTTTTATTTGAATTTTTAATATAAATATTCTATGTCCCCCCTCCCTTCTTACCTTTACTGGGGGGAGGGGGGACATTTCCCTGGTGGTCCGGTGGGGGAATCCCTGGTGGTCCAGTGGGGAGAGTGAACTCTAGCCCGCGCTCCTGGGCTAGAGTTCACTCTCGCGAGATTTGGAGCGTTGCCGTGGTAACGCTCCAAATCTCGCGAGAGGAGGACCCGGAGGAGCCGCAGCCTGAGCTCCGGGTCCTCTCTCTCACTCCCTCTCCCTCCCCCGCCGGCCGCCAGCACAGTGCCTGCGGACCGGGGAGGGAGATCTGTGATCTCCCCTCCGGTCCGCAGGCACATTGCAGGGCTGGCACCTGCATGTGCTGACAGGAGAGGGAGACTGTCGGATTTCTCGGGGGGGGGCAATTGCCCCGTTGCCCCCCCCCTGGATCCGCCACTGGGCTGCGGTCGTCCCTGCTGCTTGTGCACCTTTTTCTTCCACACTTTTCCCTTCCACATAACTTTCTATTAATGTGCTTTGATACAGCACTTTGGGAACATCCAACTTCCTTCGCAATTACCTTTTGAGGCTTTCCCTCTTATGGAGGATGTCAATGATGGTTTTCTGCACAACTGTCAGGTCAGCAGTCTTCCCCATGATTGTGATTCCTACTGAACCAGACCGAGAGACCATTTAAAGGCTCAGAAACCCTTTGCAGGTGTTATGGCTTACTTAGCTGATTAGAGTGGGACACTGTGAGCCTAGAATATTGCACCTTTTCACAATATTCTAATTTACTGAGATTGTGGATTTGGGGTTTTCATGAGCTGTAATGTAATGTAATGCGTCTATCTCATATATTAGTTTCCCCTTATACGTTGCATTACTGAAATAAATGAACTTTTGCAAGATATTCTAATTTTTTCGAGTATCACCACACACTATTTTTTCGAGTATACACCACACACAGATACACCGACACATATGCACATACAATGATACATACACAAATACATGTCTTAATTCTTATATTTTCAGCCTCCCTCCTGTTAATATATATTTATTGTGCAGGAAGATGGCTTACCTGGGGTCCCGATGCTGACTGAGCCTAATGAGAATCCATTAGTCCAGTCAGATTAAGCCCCAGTGATTGGGTGAAATGCGTCACAGGAGGCATGTATACGGGTACATCACATGATCAAAGCTATCGAGAGAAATATGGACTGTTTGAAATATTGGCATTCTTCTCATTATTTCAATGAATGTTCGGCTACTTTTTAAAGGCAAACTACTTGTGTGGGGTGTAACCTTTGTCCTTGCAGAGAGATATTTACCCATATCCAGGGCTTAGGCTTTGGTACACATGAGTACTCAATTTCAGGGATATTTTATGTTTTTGTAAATATGCTGTGCACTATGTGTGTGTGTTATATCTGTTTTTTTTAGGAAATTAAGATTCTGGAACACTATATGAGTAAGAGGTTTTTTTTATTAATTGCATTATTTTGCACAAGAAAGAGGTGTTACACTGGTTGTTTAATGTACTTTAATCATTTGTAAGCGCAATACGATACTGGTTAAAGTAAACTGCCATTTTTAACCTTTGCCTTGGAGGCCTAGGCATCTAAACCGTGACTAGAACATCGTTGTGTTCAAAATAAAGTTACTCTGTAAAATACTTACATTGGCTGAATTTCCCTGAACCTCCAACACAGTCAAAATATATCACAAGAAAAATGCCTTGTTAGCCTCGTTTTAAGGGGGCCCAAAATCTGGCTGGCTGGCTGGCCACCCTTGGGCCCCCCCGGGGCAGGCGGCCAGTTGAGGCCCAGATGGGCGGCGAGGGAGTGCTGATTTGTGAGCTCTCCCTGCTCAGCTCCCTCATGCGCTGCAGAGTGATGCGGCGCGAGAGGGAGCAGAGCAGGGAGAGCTCACAAATCAGCGCTTAAAAATACCTTCCTCATCCTTCCACATGCTAAAAAGTGCATGGCAATGCTAGGATTCAAATTGTACCTTTACCACCAATGCTAGTGGCTTAAATAATGTCAGTTTAAACTGGCATAAGCACTACTAGAGGCTAATACATTTCACTAAATTACCAAATGAACTGTATGTCTCTGTTGTATCCGTCAATTTACCTTTAATACTCTTTTTCTTCTGTTAATTTACATATATATTTTCTATATCAATGTAATGCTGTTTTTTCCCCCCAATCAACACAAAAAAAACAATAGTCATATAAAATGAGACAACACTTCCTAAAGTACTAAACATAAAATGTATATGACGAAAAAGAAAATCAAAATAAAATACTTGTTACAAAACATTAAAATAATAATAATAATAATTGTGTTGGGGGAAAGTGTGTGTGTGCGAGTGTTTTAGTCTGTCATTGTGTGTGTGTGAGTGAGTGTGTGTCTGTCAGTGCGTGTATGCATCTGTCAGTGCGTGTCTGAATGATTGTGTGTGTCCGTGAGTGTGTGTGTCAGTCAGTCAAAATGTGTTAGCTAACAGGAAGAGGTGTGGCCAGAAGGAGCAAGTAAATTTAATTTATTGGGTCCCTGTCATGCCTAGGGCAGCACCTATCCAAAATACACCACTTGCTACGCTACAGCCATCATGTTTTGTCAATGCTCCAGCCCTAGTGACATCTTTGAGGGTGGCATGGGGGGGGGAAGCATTGTCTACTGAGACAAGATCGTCCTTAGACATCAGTGTTGTACTTGCACGCATTCACGAGAGTACAGCACTGATGTGGGATGCTGGCAGATGAGGGGAGAGAAGCACGAAGAGCTCCAGACTCCTCACTCCCACCAGCAACAGTACTCCAAGCCACCCTCCTGGCACATAAAGTAAACTGACAGGCGGGTGGCTGGAGATATATATATTAAAAAAAAAATCACTTTTATGTGTGTGTGTGAGTTTGAGTGTGCCAGGATGTTTGTGAGTGTGTGTATATATATATATATATATATATATATATATATATATGTGTGTGTGTGTGTGTGTCAGTGTGCTTCTGTGTATGTGCGTCTGTGTGTCAGGTTGTGTGTTTTTATGTCATTGTGTGTATCTGTGTCATGGTGTGGGCATGTATCAATGTTTGTGTGTGTCAGGGTGCATGTGTGTGTATCTATGTGTGTCTGTGTATTTATATGCATCTGTGTGTTAATGTGCATGAATATCTGTGTAAGTATGTATGTATGCATGTATGTATGTGGTAGTGTATGTGCATACATCCATGCAGTCAAACACCAGCACATCATACAAGCAAACTCCTGCAATCTAACTCTAATATTACATGCACACCCGTGCATTCAAACTAAAACAAAATATACAAACACACCCCTTAACTCAAACACAAATACTTCACACGAATGTACATCTGCATTTAAAAGTGAACATTACATTCAGACACACCCCTACAATCAAACGCAACATTACATACAAACACACCCCTATATTAAAAAACAATAACTATATACAAGCACCCCTTTAAACACCAACACTTTACATTAAACTATAGTGCCAGTAAATGCCACAGCACTGTATAGATATGCAACCTAGAAATTTAGACTTGGGGTGCATTGGAAAAATACTGAAATATTAAGGGCACCTTGAACCTAAAAAGTTTGGGAACCACTGGTCTAATCCTATATGCTCCATTGCACCTCACTGGGCTTCAAAGTATAATTTAAGCCACAAGTGCTAATGATTGGCTTTTTCAAAACAAACCACTGTGGACTCCTCCTTCTCCCTTCTCATAAATTACCCCTTCACCCTATCCCTCCCCCAACCCCCTTTTTTTATGTTCTCCTCTTCCTCGGCTCTCTCACTTCCTCCCTTGTGGAGGGAAAATGACCTGACTAGGACACCGTTATACCTCCATATGAAATGACATTGGACACTTTAAGTCCCGGTCTATGCCTAGACAATGTTTTCAGTTAACATTACACTACTCAGTCACTGTACACCGTAGCAATCCTTTCTTATGATTACAAGTAGCTTTCACCTACTGCCATGTCTGCAACACTAATGAGTTAAGCTCCTTCCTCTCAGCTGATAGGACAGGAATATTCAAATTGAAATAATGTTATAAAAGGTCACACCATTAGTCATGTATCCATATTAATCCAGAAAGGGAGGGATGGCTGATGCTGACATGAATATATACCAGAAAAAGAAAACTACAATAAGTATTTTCAAAACTTTCTATTTTTCTGGATAATCCATGTCAGCATCACTAATGGGACTTCCAAAGTTCACAAAAGGGTGGGAATAAATGTCACACAAAATAAATAGTTGCAAAAAAAATGTAAGAAACTGCAGAGTAAATGACACTTCTCCCAAACAAGGAAGTAGAAGGTACCACAACATCAAGATGATAATGTCTAACGAATGTGTTGAAGGAATACCAAGTTGCAACCGTACAGATCTCCTAAGTAGAGGTGTCCACCAGAGATGGCCAAGATGCCAAGATAGCTCTGATGGAATGAGCCTTAATTTCCTCAGGCACAGTTTTCCCAGCCACTTTGTATGCCTTTTGAATTGCCAGTGTTATCCAACTACTTCTTGTGAAGATTAAAGCAGACATTTTTTTGTGATATTCAAAAGTAATGATGAATAGTCTTGTAAATGTTCTTATTTCTTTGGTTCTTTCAAGATAAATTCGTAATGCTCTAAACACATCGAGATTATGCCACAATTACTCTTTTCTGAAGATGGTAATTGAAAAAAGTACGGTATGACAATTTCTTAGTTTAGATATAATTTCGATACAACTTTCGGAAGGCAGTCTGGAAGGTTTATGCATTCCATTTGTTTACACTAGAATCAGTGTTACTTTTGGCAGCAAATTTCAATTTAGTTTTAGTCATAATCTTTTAACTAAAAAGCTATTTTAGTCATCTGAATTGTTTTTTTTAGTCTAGTTTTAGTTGACTAAATCTCCAGTAAATTTTAGTCGACAAAACTAAAATCTAATGGGTTTAATGAAAGCCTCTACCTGCCTTTTTTGCCCCTTACCCAGCCCCAATGTGTCTCATTCAATCAGCCCCCTGTGTGTCTAATTTCTCCTTTTCCCTCCCCCATGTGTCCTGTCAGTGTTAATTTTGGCTGCAAGTTTCAATCTAGTTTTAGACATAGTCATTTGACTAAAAAGCCATTTTAGTTTTAGTCTAGTTTTACTCGTGTGTTTTGTTTTACTTTTAGTCTAGTTTTAGTCGACTTAATCTCAAAATGTTTAGTCGACTAAGATCTGACTAAAATTGTTAGTCAACAAAATTAACACTGCCTGGGATATTGCTCAATCACAATAGGCTTTCCAAATCTTGTAGTATGAATTGGAAGTAGTAGATTTCCTTAAAGGTTTAAAAATTCAGGCAGCAGAGGTTCAACAACAGTAAGGCAGTCCAAGGTCAGGTAAAAAAGGAATTCAGGAGATCAGGAATGCAGGTAATAACAGGAAGCTAGCACAGTACAATGGAGCAATGAGAGCGCAGCTGTTCTAGGTCTAAATAAGGTGCCGTAAAAAAAGGCACACCTACTTAACAAGTCTCCATAACACCCTATTGGTCAGAATTAATGGGTTGCGGTTCCGACTTTGGCAAATGCGCGTGGTCGGCCACGATCTATGAATCTCTGTCGTGACATGGACATTTGTCTCCTAATTCTAGATGGTATCCTCTTTCTATAATCGAGAGAACACACTGATTCTCTTATGTGCAAAGTCCAGACTAATGGCTTTTTTCAAGGAAGGTTCCTACCTTAAAGTTCCCTTCAATAGAATTTTCCTCTTCCTCAAAGAGATTGTACTTGTTGTCCCTTCCAGAAAGATGGTCTGCTGTATTCTTTTCCTAGCTTACATGCCATGGAATCACAAAATGAGGATTTGTCTCTATATCCTCTACCCATCCACTTAAATATCTCTTGACTCCTCTTTTTTGTGGAAGAAGCTCCTTTACTTCTCAGCTTCTTTGGTGACTGTGTCTATATGGTGCTTCTACCTCCAAACTAGGTGGAGGGGGAATAAAGCATATAGATATATTCCTACTAAAGGCACACTACAGGCATTCAGACCACTTCATCTTGGTGAAGTGGTCTTTGTACAGTGACCCTGGACCCCTTAGTCCTGCAATGTAAATCATTGCAGTTTTTTGAGAAACTGCAATAATTACCTTGCAGGACTAAGACTGCCTCCAGTGGCTGTCTATTGGAAAGCACTAGAGGCGCTTCCGGAATTCTGAGGGACTCTAAGTACCTAAACAATGCTGGACGTCCTCATGCTTTGCATGAGGACATCAGGCATCAGTGAAATCCCCATAGGAAAGCATTGATTCAATGCTTTCCTATGGGAAGGGCTAAATGCGCATGCGTGGCATTCGCCATGCATTCCTATTAAGTTTTCCTGTTGGATTATATCAGAAGAGACAAATCACTGACCCAGAGCCGAGGGACATCAACGCTGTATTTAGGTGTGTAAATAATGTTGTTGTTTTGTTTAACCCCTTAAGGACCGAGGACGGTTCAGGACCGTCATCGGCATTTTTGCGTTGCCGACCGATGACGGTCCTGAACCGTCCTAACGGTCAGAGCTACTTACCTGATCGCCGTCGTTCCTCCGGCGGCGATCAGCGTGGCTCCGGTTGTGGGGAGACTGCCTGCAGCCCAGGCAGTCTCCCCACGGCAGAATAGGACCCCTGTGGCCATGTGATCGCTTAACACAGCGATCACATGGTCACAATAGGTGTCCATAGTGCTGCCTGCAGGGGGACTGCCTGTGCTGCCTGTGCTGACAGGCAGTCTCCCTGCATGTGTAAAATCAAAAAAATAAATAAAGTTAATGTTAATAAAAAATAAATAAATAATTATATATGTGTATATATGATATATAGACATATATTATATCTATATAATATATGTCTATATATCATATATATATAATGTTATACTAAGTGTATTTTTATATTAATATGTACTTATATTAATATAAAAATACACTTATAATTAAATTACACACGTATATATATAATATATATAATAACTATATATATTGTATATATATATTATTATAAAATATAAATAATAAGTAATTTAAATTAAATATTTTTTTTTTAAATAATAATAAAAAATTTAAAAAAAATTATATAGCTATATGAAATTTTATTCCAACTGTATTTTAAAATTAATATATATATATTTATATCAAAATACACTTAGAATGAATTTGTATATATCTATGTATATAAAAATAAATAAAAATAATAAGAAATATACATATGTCCATATACAAAATTACATAAATAATTATATAAATATACACGTAGACTTCAAATATATAAATATGCATATATATTTAAATTCTATGTGCGTATTTATGTAATATTTTTACATAATTCAGTAATTTTATTGATTGCAATTTGAGGGACCTGCCTGCCAACCCAGGCCGAAATTCCAGAGAATTTAATTTGCTAGCATTGTATTTTACCCTGTAACGTTCTACGACACCCTAAAACCTGTACATGGGGGGTACTGTTTTACTCGGGAGACTTCGCTGAACACAAATATTAGTGATTCAAAACAGTAAAACATATCACAGCGATTATATTGTCAGTGAAAGTTACTTTTTTTGCATTTTTCACACACAAACAGCACTTTTACTGATGATATAATTGTTGTGATACGTTTTCCAGTTTTTAAACACTAATATTTGTGTTCAGCGATGTCTCCCGAGTAAAACAGTACCCCCCATGTACAGGTTTTATAGCATTTTTGAAAGTTACAAGGTCAAATATATGGGTCAAATATTTTTACATTGAAAATGGCCAGGTTGGTTACGTTGCCTTTGAGAGCGTATGGTAGCCCAGGAATGAGAATTACCCCCATGATGGCATACCATTTGCAAAAGAAGACAACCCAAGGTATTGCAAATGGGGTATGTCCAGTCTTTTTTAGTACCACTTGGTCACAAACACTGGCCAAAATTAGCGTTCAATTTAGTTTTTTACTTTTTCACACACAAACAAATATGAATGCTTACTTTGGCCAGTGTTTTCGACTAAGTGGCTACTAAAAAAGACTGGACATACCCCATATTGAATACCCTGGGTTGTCTACTTTAAAAAAAATATGTACCTGTGGGGTGTTATTCAGAGATTTATGACAGATAATAGTGTTACAATGTCACTATTGATAAATTTTAAAAATGTATGTTTTGAAACCGCAATATCCTACTTGTACCTATAGCCCTATAACATGCAAAAAAAAGCACGTAAACACTAGGTATTTTTAAACTCAGGACAAAATTTTGAATCTATTTAGCAGTTTTTTTCATTCGCTTTTGTAGATGAGTAAAAGATTTTTCAAGTAAAAGTCAAAAAACATGTATTTTTTTCAATTTTTCATCATATTTTTTTATTTTTTTTAAATTAAAATACATGAGATTATATAAATAATGGTATGTAAAGAAAGCCCCTTTTGTCCTGAAAAAACAATATATAATTTGTATGGGAACAGTAAATGAGAAAGCGGAAAATTACAGCCAAACACAAACACCACAAAAGTGTAAAAATATGCCTGGTCGCAAATGTACAACATCGCAAAAACAGTCCAGTCCTTAAGGGGTTAAACCCTATTATTTAAACCCTATTGCACTATTGTGTTACAAATACACATTTGTATTCCTAACACCATAATATCCCTCTATGGTGACATAAATTGTCTATTTTGAGACTAAACTCGAATTACAAGTGTAATATATAGTTTAGCCACAAGATGTCGCCAAAAGATAACGTTTACTTTATTTATTTTTTTACAGTAAAATGCATTACTGTTATTTACATAGTTACATAGCTGAAAAGAGACTTGCGTCCATCAAGTTCAGCCTTCCTCACAAATGTTGTTGCTGTTGATCCAAAAGAAGGCAAAAAACCTGGTCTGAAGCACTCCAATTTTGCCACAAACTAGGAAAAAATTCCTTCTTGACCCGAAAATAGCAGTCAGATGTCTCCTTGGATCAAGCAGCTATTACCCCACTAATTAGAAATTATATCCCTGTATGTTATGTTTTTGTAAGTATTTATCCAATTTCAGTTTAAACATCTGTATGGACTCTGACAAAACCACCTCTTCAGGCAGAGAATTCCATATCCTTATTGTTCTTACTGTAAAAAAACCTTTTCTTTGCCTTAGATGAAATCTCCTTTCTTCCAGCCTAAATGTGTGACCTCGTGTCCTATGTATAACCCTGTTTATGAATAGATTTCCAGATAAAGGTTTGTACTGGCCCCGAATATATTTGTATAAAGTTATCATATCCCCACTCAGGTGCCGTTTTTCCAAACTAAACAGATTTAATTTTTAAAAATTTTTTATTTATAAAGCGCCAACAAATTCCACAGCGCCGCAGAATGGGTGGACTAACAGACACGTAATCGTAACTAGACAAGTTGGAAGAACAGGAACAGAGGGGTTGAGGGCCCTGCTAAGTGAGCTTACATGCCAAAGGGAGTGGGGTATAGTGACACAACGGGTAAAGGTAGGGGTAGAAATGTAGGTTGCTAGAAAAGTGTTCACTGAGGGCTTAGTACGTTATTGTTGAGATGAATCATGATGCAGAGAGGGAAAGCTGTTAAAAGTTTAATTGATACACTTTCCTGAAGAAAGTTTTAAATATTTTTTTTAAGGAATGGAGACTGGGTAAAAGTCTAACGGAGAATGAAAAGGGAGTTCCACTGAAAAGGTGTAGCCTTGGAGAAGTCTTGAAGGCGAGCATGAGAGGTAAGAGTAAGAGCAGAGGTTAAACGTAGGTCTCCGGCAGAGCGCAAGAGCCCAGATCGAACATACTTGTGTATTAGAAAGGATAGGTAGGCTAGGGCAGCATTATGTAGAGACTTGTAAGCAAGCAACATAATCTTAAATTGAGCCCTATATTTTACAGGAAGCCAAAATGGGGACTGGCATAGGGGAGAGGTGTGGATAGACAGGAAGACGAGCCTCAACGGCACATTCATTATAGAGTGCAACGGGGCAAGCTGATAACACGTAAGACCACTGAGAAAGAAAATTGCAGTAGTCACAGTGATACAAAAAGGCATGGACCAGCACCTTAGTCGTGTCTGGCAAATAAGGGCTGATGTGCGCTATGTTTTTTAGATGGAAGCAGCAGGATTTGGTGATCAACTGGACATGAGGGCTGAAGGAGAAGTCAGAGTCAAAGAGAACACTTGTGAGCCTGCGAGGTAGAGGTGTTGGTAGCACTGTTGACTTGGATGGACACAGACACAGGAGTAGCAACACTTAAGGGAGGAAAGACCAGAAGTTCTGTTTTGAGCAGGTTGAGTTTAAGGAAGTGAGCAGCCACCAAGTTGGAAATCACAGAGAGGCAGTCAGAGAAATTATTTTTTTATTATTTATATAGCGCCAGCAAATTCTGTAGCGCTATACAATGGGTGGACTAATAGACACGTAATTGTAACCAGACAAATGGACACACAGGAACAGATTGGGTTAAGGGCCCTGCTCATGAGCTTACATGCTAGAGGGAATTGGGTATAGTGACACAAAAGGTATAAGTAGGGGTAATGAAATAGGTTACTAGAAAAGTATTGACTGAGAACTTAGGTTATTATTGACAGTTGCAGTAGAGGAGTCATGGGGGGGGAATGAAAACCCACTAACAGTCTAAATGATATGCTTTCCTGAAGAAGTATGTTTTCAAAGATTTTTTGAAGGAGTGAATATTGGGTGAATATAGATTGCAGATTGGGTGAATATAGATTGCATCGGTGCAATCTGGGAACTCGTAAGACCACTGAGAAGGGGATTGTAGTAGTCAAGGCGAGAAAGAACAACAGCATGGACCAGCATCTTAGCTGCGTCTGGTGTTAAATAAGGCTATGTTTTTGAGATGGAAGCGGCAGGATTTTGGTGATCGACTGCATATAATCTACATCATAGATTAGTTAGATTTCTAGTATACAGCTCACCAATATTTCCAAGCACAAAAGTCAAGAGTGGCAGAGAGAGATCAGGAAAGGACAGATAGATTTGCGTATCATCTGCATAGAAATGATGGAAACCAAAGGAGCTGATGAGTTCACCAAAGGAGGCAGTATAGCTAGAGAACAATAGGGGACTAAGGACCGGATGGGAAGAAAGGCACAGCCAGAGAAAGAAACACTAAAAAGAGTGCTGGGAGAGGTAGGAGGAAGAAATAGGAAGAAATTAAAATACATTGGCAGATAGCCTGCATTCAACTTTATAGTTATAAAATATATTCTTGAGGAGATTTATCACAGACACATATTAAATGTGTTGGGTTAAAAAGGAAAAAGTTACAAACCCAAGAGAATTTTTTTTTATATAATTTCATTTTTAATTATTCTTTTTCTGCAAGAAAAACTAGTGGGTGCTTCCCTAGCTGTCTTTATGGACGAGCCTCCACTGAGTGTAACAAAGAGTGAAAGGGACACTATTGTCACCAAACAACTTTAGTTTAATGAATCCGTTTTGGTGTATAGATCATGCACCTGCAGTCTCACTGCTCAGTTACCTACCTTTTAGGAATTAGATCACTTTGTTTACACAGTCTTAGTTACACCTCTCTGCATGTGACCTACACAGTCTTCCCAGATACTTTCTGTAAAGAGAAATTTAATTTTTAAACTTCCTTTATTGCACATTCTGTTTAATTTAGCCTTTTGAATCCTGTAGGAGACTCCTGTGTGTGAATAACATTCAATTTACAGAGCAGAAGATAAAAACTTATAAAGCAAGGTAACATCTGAATACAGTCTGTATGAGTCACAACCAGGGGAAGTGTGGCTAGGCCTGCATAAACAGAGACAAAAGAGATACATTAACCCCTTAAGGACAGCGGGCGTGCTATGCTGTCCTTGGGGACCCGGCTCTAAACGCCAGGGGCGGCATAGCACGTCCCCGCCGTCCTATGTACAACCCAAGGTATTATAAATGGTGTATGTCCAGTCTTTTTTAGTAGCCACTTAGTCACAAACACTGGCCAAAATTGGCGTTCAAAATAGTTTTTTGCATTTTTTTTACACATAAACAAATATTAACACTAAATTTGGCCAGTGCTTGTGACCAAGTGGCTACTAAAAAAGACTGGACATACCCCATTTGCAATACCTTGGGTTGTCTACTATTGCAAATGGTATGCCATCATGGGTGTAATTCTCATTCCGGGGCTTTCATACGGTCTCAAAGGCAACGTAACCAGTCTGGCAAATTTCAATGTGAAAAAACTGAAAAATGTAACATGCTATATTTGACCCTGTAACTTCCCAAAATACCATAAAACCTGTACATAGGGGGTACTGTTTTACATCTGAGACATCGCTGAATACAAATATGTGTATTTTATTGCATTAAAAGCAAACAGTATTATGACATTCACACTTAAAATGTCACATAGAACTAAAAAAATCTTATTTTCTCCCATTTTTTTACATTTTATTCATATTAAATTATGTTTCATAACTAAATATTTGATGTTAAATGAAAGCCCTGTTTCCCCTGAATAAAATGATATATAATAAGTGTGGGTGCACATAATATGAAAGAGGTGACTTACGCCTGAACAGACATATAGTCAAATTCAAGGCTTTGTTTACGTTTTGTTTTGATCACAACATGTACATTTGGCTCAGTCCTTAACCCCTTAAGGACGGAGCCAAATGTACACGTTGTGAACAAAACAAAATGTAAACAAAACCTGGCATTTGCGCTACATGTCTGTCCAACCGTAATTCACCTCTTTCATAGTAAATGCACCCACCCTTATTATATATATCATTTTATTCAGGGGAAACAGGGCTTTCATTTAATATCAAATATTTAGCTATGAAACATAATTTAATATGAAAAAAATGAGAGAAAATACGATTTTATTGGATTTTTTTAGTTCTACATGACAATTAAACGGTCAGTGTCATAATACTGTTTGCTTTTACTGCAATAAAATACACATATTTGTATTCAGCAAAGTCTCACGTGTAAAACAGTACCCCTATGTACAGGTTTTATGGCGTTTTGGGAAGTTACAGGGTCAAATATAGCACGTTACATTTGAAATTGAAATTGGCCAGATTGGTTACGTTGCCTTTGAGACTGTATAGTAGCCCAGGAATGAAATTTACACCCATAATGGCATACCATTTGCAATAGTAGACAACCCAAGGTATTGCAAATGGGGTATGTCCAGTCTTTTTTAGTAGCCATTTGGTCACAAACACTGGCCAAAGTTAGCGTTAGTATTTGTTTGTGTGTGAAAAAATGCAAAAAACGCCAATTTTGGCCAGTGTTTGTGACTAAGTGGCTACTAAAAAAGACTGGACATACCCTGTTTGCAATACCTTGGGTTGTCTACTATTGCAAATGGTATGCCATCATAGGGGTAATTTTCATTCTTGGGCTACCATAGGGTCTCAAAGGCAACGTAACCAATCTGGCTAATTTTAATGTGAAAAAAATGAAACGCAAGCCTTATATTTGACGCTGTAACTTTTGAAAACACCATAAAGCCTGTACATGAGGGGTACTGTTGTACTCGGGAGACTTCACTGAACACAAATATTTGTGTTTCAAAACAGTAAAAAGTATCATAGCAATAATATTGTCCGTTTAATGCTGTTTGTGTGTGAAAAATGCAAAAAACGTCACTTTTACTGGCGATATCATCGTTGTAATACATTTTACTGTTTTGAAACACTAATATTTGTGTTCAGCTAAGTCTCCCGAGTAGAACAGTACCCCCCATGTACAGGTTTTATGGTGTCTCGGAAAGTTATAGGGTTAAATATAGTGCTAGCAAATTAAATTCCCTTTACTTTCGGCATTGGTTGTCATGCAGGTCCTGCTAATTGTAATTAATTAAGATACCTAATTATGTAAAAATATTACATAAATATATATGTAGAATCAATATATGTATATATATACGTATGTGTATATATCTATATAATTTTTTTTAAATATTTTTATTTATATATAGGTATATATATAGTGATATATACGTATATATTTATGTGTATAAATATATATATATTATTTCGTTCTATGTGTATTTTGATATATATATATATATATTAATTTCACAATACAGTTAGAACGAAATAACATACATCTATATATTTTTTAATTATTTATTTTTAATTATTTTTGTAATTTTATTTTTAAAGTATTTACATTTTAATTTTTTTTATAATATATATAAATATATATATAACAATAATTATATATATATATTTAATCAGTATCAGTGTACGTGTAATTTGATATTAATATATATATATAATTATATATATATTAATAGTAAAATACACCTAGACGGTGTACATGTGTGTATGTATATGTGTATATATATACTTTGATCATATATATATAATATATATATATGATCTAAGTATATATTTATTTTTTTACACTATTTATTTATTTCATTTTTATTTTCAGCCAGCAGGGGGACCACCTGTCATTACAGGCAGCCCCCCTGCTGGCAATACAGAAGCCAGCTAACCCGGCCATGTGATTGTGGGGTCCTCGCTAGGACCCCACTCTCACACGGCCGGGGGGCTTCCTGGAGGACGGTCGTGCCGCGGGGGGCTCCCTGGGAGTCCCCCCCACCGCGATCGCCGGCGTGGGACCGCCGGCGACCGGTTAAGTACAGAAAGACCGGAGGGCGTACTATTACGCCCGGCGGCGTTTAGAGCCGCCTATTAGAGGACGTAATAGTACGCCCTCCGGTCTTAAGGGGTTAACCCCTTCAGGACGGAGTCAATAGTGCACGTTCTGATCAAAACAAAACGTAAACAAAAACTGGAATTTGCGCTATATGTCTGTTCAACCGTAATTCACCGCTGTCACATTAAGTGCACCCACACTTATTATATATCATTTTGTTCAGGAGAAACAGGGCTTTAATTTATCATTAACTATTCATATATGGAACATAATTTATTATGAATAAAATTTTAAAAAAATGTGAGAAAATAAGATTTTTTTTAAATTTGTATTTCCGTCTGACATTTTAGCTGTGAATGTCATAATACTGTTAGGTTTTACTGCAAGAAAATGCACATATTTGTAATCAGCAATGTCTCACGAGTACAGCAGTACCCCCCATTAACAGGTTTTATGTTTTTTTGGGAAAGTTACTGGGACAAATATAGAACGTTTCATTTTTAAATTGAAATTTGCCAGATTAGTAATGTTACCTTTGAGACGGTGTGGTAGCCCAGGAATGAGAATTACCCCCATAATGGCATACCATTTGAAAAAGTAGACAACCCAAGGTATTGAAAGTGGGGTATGTTTAGTCTTTTTTAGTAGCCACTTAGTCACAAACACTGGCCAAATTTAGCGTTCATATTTGTTTTTGTGTGAAAAAAGCAAAAAACTAATATTTGGCCAGTGTTTGTGACTAAGTGGCTACTAAGAAAGACTGGACATACCCCACTTGCAATACCTTGGGTTGTCTACTTTTGCAAATGGTATGCCATCGTGGGGGTAATTCTCATTCCTGGGCTACCATACTGTCTCAAAGGCAGCATAACCAATCTGGCAAATTTCAATGGCAAAAAATGAAATGCAAAACACCATAAAAACACCATAAAACCTGTACATGGGGGTACTGTTATTCTCGGGAGACTTCACTAAACACAGATATTAGTGTTTTAAAACAGTAAAACATATTACAATAATATAGTCCATAAAAGTGCCGTTTGTTTGTAAAAAAATTGCAAAAAACTTCACTTTTACTTAAAATATAATCATTGTAATACAATTTATCAGTTTGAAACACTAATATTTGAGTTCAGCGAAGTCTCCCGAGTAAAACAGTACCCCCTATGTACAGGTTTTTTGGTGTCTTGTAGAGTTACAGGGTCAAATATAGTGCTTGCAAATTAAATTCTCTGCACTTTCTCCCTGTGTTGTCAGGCATGTCAATCAAATTTTAATTAAAGGACCACTATAGTGCCAGGAAAACATACTCGTTTTCCTGGCACTACAGTGCCCCGAGGGTGCCCCCATCCTCGGGGTCCCCCTCCCGCCCAGCTCTGGAAGGGGGAAAGGGGGAAAAACTTACCTTTTTCCAGCGCTGGGCGGAGAGCTCTTCTCCTCCCCGTCGGCTGAATGCGCACGCGCGGCAAGAGCTGCGCGCGCATTCAGCCGGTCAAATAGGAAAGCATTCATAATGCTTTCCTATGGACGCTGGCGTGCTCTCACTGTGAAAATCACAGTGAGAAGCACGCAAGCGCCTCTAGCGGCTGTCAATGAGACAGCCGCTAGAGGAAATAGGGGAAGGCTTAACCCATTCATAAACATAGCAGTTTCTCTGAAACTGCTATGTTTATGAAAAAATGGGTTAACCCTAGCTGGACCTGGCATCCAGACCACTTCATTAAGCTGAAGTGGTCTGGGTGCCTAGAGTGGTCCTTTAATCAAATCACATAATTATGTTAAAAGATTACTTAAATATACATGTAGAATTTTAATATATATGCATTTATAGGTATTTAAATTCTACGTGTATACTAATGAAAAAGTATTGCAAGAAAAAGTATGTGAACCCTTTGGAATGATATGGATTTCTGCACAAATTGGTCATAATGTTTACATGGTGTGTTCAATAAAAACATGGCAACATTTCATTCTTTGTGTGTTATTAGTTTAAGCAGACTGTGATTGTCTATTGTTGTGACTTAGATGATGATCAGATCTCATTTTATGACCAATTTGTTCAGAAATCCATATCATTCCAAAGGGTTCACATACTTTTTCTTGCAACTGTATACATATTTGCGGTTATTTGTATTTTATATATAGATAGATATATATAGAATGTCATTCAGAAGTGTATTTTGTTACCTATATCTATATATATATATATATATATATATATATATATATATATATATAACAAAATGCAGTAGGAATGAAATTCTGAATATATAATTTATATTAAATTTTGTTTAAATATTTTATTTATTTATTTTATTATTTTATTTATTTATTATTGTTATTATACGTATATATATAATATATGTGTATATATCTATTATATATCTAATATATATATACATATTATATATATGTAACGTCATTCTAAGTGTATTTTAATACTAATATATGTACTTATATTAATATTAAAATACACTTTGTATGACGTTACATATATATAATATGTATATCTATTATATATATATAATAGATATACATGTATTATATATATAAATACATTTCTATTTTAATTTTACACGTTTTTTATATATACTTTCCACCAGCAGGGGGACTGTCTGACATTTCAGACAGTCCCCCTGCTGGCAGATCCACAGCCAGCTATAGGGGGCCATGTGATCGCTCTTTGAGAGCGATCACATGGCCCCTGGGGGCCTCATTTGCCGGGGGAGGGCTGTCTGGGCTGTCAGGCAGCCCTCCAGAAGAGGATCGCGGCGGAGGTAAGTCCACCGGACCTCCAGGGGCAGAAAGCCGTTACGGTGTTCTATGCCGCCGCAACGGCTTTAAAGCCCTTTTAATGCGGGACGGCATAGAACGCCGTTACGGCGTTAAAGGGTTAAGCTAAAGTTGCTTTAGTGCCTAAATAGTATCCCTTTAAAATACTAGACTATGTATCATGGCACTGAGATTATGATGTCATTATGATAACTCATAATGTTATTTAACCAATTGTATGTTACAATTTAGATACATTTTTAGTTTCAAGTGATAATTGCAGATCCAAATACAATGGATGACTACACTTTTTATCTAAATAAATTTTTTATTATTGAACCCTGACCTGTGGATGTCTTTTGGTGGAACAAGGATCCAGAGGTGATAAGGAATACCAGCTAGCCCCCCATTTCATTGGGGAAGGCACCTTAAGAGCGCTTTTACTGTCTACATCCTGTGAGTGCACAAGATTACTGCGCATGAAATATTGTGTTTTATAACAATATCACACTATGTTTTGTTTTATGCTTTCTCTGTAGATTTACACAGCCATATCCCGAATTTTCTTTGTTTTGGTTTATACTATACATGATATAGGTCGCTTGTTTGGGTAACGACCTAGGGAGGCTGTCATACATCTTTATAAGCTAAGTATTATTGCTTTTTATATTATTTATTGTTTGTATTTTTTGGGATATACTTATAACCAAATACAATGGAACCTCGGAACTCGAGAACCGAATCAGCATTTCCCATAGGAATTAATGTAAATTTGTTTAATCCGTTCCAGACCCCCAAAATTACATGGTTGCTGTTCTTCTGGCATTACATACAAAAGCATATAAAATGGTTGTATCAGGTTCAAAATATCTAATACCCCTCGTTCCTCTGCTTGTATCCTTATGTCCATAATCCCTTACTTGTGTCCCTCTGCCCTCTGGTTTTCCTCTCCCTATATTCCCCTCTATCCCTTTACATAGTTCATCTGCCCATATTTCCTCATCTCACACTTGTATCCCATGCTTCCCCACACTTATGTCCCTCTGTGAATGCCACTTGATGTGTTCGGGTACCAAGGATTGTTCGCGTACTGAGACATTTTTTACGCTAAATTTTAGTTCGACTTCAAAATTGTTCAAGAACAGGAACGTGGACCAGGAAAGATTGGCATATTTTGGTACATAAATTATTATTTAGGTTAGCTGCTGATTACACTCAGTAGGTACTCCAGAATCCCACTACAATATATAAACACAAAAAAAAGCTGAGAGTCTCGTTGGTGTTTCCACCTTCCCAACACTTCGTATGAGTGCAGTGCTGTATAAGTGTTCACAGAGGAAAAAAATTGGTGATATGACTTTCGTGGGGTTTATTAAAATGTATTTTTAAAATGTATTTTTATGGAAAATTGAAAAAATTTTATGTTTCCTGTATTTGAGAGATAATTGAATTATAGTTTTCTAACTCAATTATCTCTTAGAAACAGACACACTTAGGAGGACAACCCTTGTGATTTTGATGTGGAGACCCCTTGCTAGGGTCAGTGTATAAATGCTGTGTTTGGCCAAAATAAACTCAGTTGACTCCCAGAACTATGTGTCGTCTAGTTGCTGGGGGGAAAGGGTCTTGAATTATTACAGCTACGAGGAAGGAATAGTGGAGATACCCTATGTTGGGTATTAGAGCTCCGCTACACACCTAATGGCCTAAAAAGGAAGACTTTTTTTCAGCACTGGTAATGGATTAATAAACAGCTTAAAGGACCACTATAGTGCAAGGAAAACATATTCGTTTTCCTGGCACTATAGTGCCCTGAGGGTGCACCCACCTTCAGGGACCCCCTCCCGCCGGGCTCTGGGGAGAGGAAGGGGTTAAACTTACCTCTTTCTCCAGCGCCGGGCGGGGAGCTCTCCTCCTCCTCTTCAGCTGAATGCGCATGCGTGGCAGGAGCTGCGCGCGCATTCAGACAGTCTCATAGGAAAGCATTCATAATTCATGAAAATCACAGTGAGAAGCACGCAAGCGCCTCTAGCGGCTGTCAAGAGACAGCCACTAGAGGCTGGATTAACCTATTTATAAACATAGCAGTTTCTTTTTGTTTTCATTTGGTGCCTTTATGATTTTTTTTCTTATTGAATTTAAATATCCGTTATGTTACATGTTATACATGATTAAGACCTCACGTCTGAAATGTCGTGTGTTTATATATATGTATATATCCCAATAAACTTATTTTATTATTATTATGGGTTTTTGTATAAAAAAATAAAAGATGGGTGCTCACCTTTTGTAGAGCCTTTTAGTAACTGGCTCTAAGTTTGTAGGCTTTGTGTCAATTTGCAGGGTGACACTACCCTTACCGAATCCAAGGTGCAAATTGCAGATGAAGATACATAGGTATATACACTTTAAAATAATAAAAAACAAGTGCAATATATAATAGTTCTCTTTCTCTTCTCCTTTACCAAAACGCGTTTTGCCCTCACTTTCGTTTTTTTCAATTGGTATGCTGTCCCTTGCTTGTTGTCCGGTCTTCAGGAGTTTGGAAATCCCGCCTGTGGCAGACCACCTGGCAGCCCGACTGGGTGCCTCTGCCAGTCGCTGCTTTCTAGTACCTCCGAGTACTTCCAAGCACTCCACCAGACACCATCAGCACTGTAGTCCCCACTTCCAGCGTTACAGCTTGACTGGGGTCTCGCCATCCTCCACCCACCCTGGACCAAAGACCAGGATCTAGCTTCCAGTAGGCAGACCTCTCCTATTCCAGAGAGTGTAGCAGGCTGCTCTTGCAAGAGCAAGTGATTATATAAAGGTATAGCAAACCCCAGAGCAGATACAGCTGTTCCCCCCACACATGAGACGAGGCTCTATGTTGAGGTTAGGCAGGAACTCGTTTAATGGTAGCCACAACAGGCCTTATATGCATGTCCCCATGCAAAGGGCACTCCCCCCTGGACCAGAGAGTAAACCACAGTAGAAACACATACACTATTACATTGGCTCTCAGATCCAGGACACTCCCATACATAATAGGTTAACCCCTACTCTGTGCCTGGGAGATAATTGAGTCATGGACTGTACTAACTCAATTATCTCCAGGCAGGAAAACCCACATTTTTATAAAAAACCCACAAAAGTTACATCCTCTGATAGCCCTGATCTGGGTGACCAACATATCCAAAAATCACCCAAATCAGTTCAGGGGTTCAGTAATTTCCTGGAAGTCTTATTTTTGACCGACCGCACGGTCCCATGCCCAAAATAGTTCCAGAGAATCAGGGCTTGCGATCGGTTTAGTTTGGAAAACGAACAAACTACCGAACATAGTCAATGTTCTTACCCTGGAGCTTGTTCCCCTCATCCAGACGAATGATTTCACCGAACAGTGCCTTTCTAAATTGTATAGAACCGAACACAGGCGATGATGGAAGTCCAGCGGTGTTCGGGAGTTTCTGTGTCCAATTTTAGTTCCATGAGATTCATGCCCAAACACCGCTGCCTGCGTTCATGCGAACAAGATGGCTGCCACCTTCTGGTTGTCCCTAGGAATTGCGAGCACCCAGACAAACAATTAGAATACTGCTAGCCCGAAAGGGGTACATTTGCCTACCTTAAAGGGATGGAAGCTGAAGTGTTTAGAGACTATATCCATATAAAAAGCTCTAAGAAATGTGAGTTCATTTTCACTCACTGCACAAAATAATCACTTTACTTCTGTCATACAGTATTGCACTATTTCTTGTCTTCTGTTTTATTTTTCATATACAACCCCCACATATTCCGAGTGGTAAGTGTCTGTTCTGTATGTTATTTTTTCTTCTGTGAACACTATAGCGCGGCACTCATACTAATTGTTGGGAAGGTGGAAACACAAACCAGACTCTTACCTGTTTTTTTGGTGTTTATATAACAGTAATTCATGAATGTATTTAACCGATAATGTAGTTTATTGTATATTGGCTACAAACTTCTAATTGCCAGTTATGCTGCATTTGTAGGAGAGGGATTTTCAAATTGAATTCATAACATTGTAAAGGAATTTTAACATAATTGTAGAGAAGTAGTATAGTGTTGCATACTGGGATTACTAATAATGGAGCTCAGTTGTAGAGGTCTGCTAATCTCCAAAATATATCCAAAGGTGAAGAGCCTCAGGCAGCACAGCGTAAGGTGAATAATCATATAAGTTTAATGGGAGAGTATATATATATATATATATATATATATATAAATTTATATATATATATATACACACACACACATATATATATATATATATATATATATAAACAACATTTCAGATGTGAGGCCTTAATCATGTATAACATGTAACATAACTCAATTAGAAAAAAAAAGCACCAAATGAAAACAAAAATTATTTTAAAATGTAATGAAGTCCAGTAGACATGCATTAGGCTGTTTATTAATCCGTTACCAGTGCTGAAAAAAAGTCTTCCTTTTTAGGCCATTAGGTATGTAGCGGAGCTCCTATACCCAGCATAGGTATCTCCACTATTCCTTCCTCGTAGCTGAAAGAAGCACTGTAATAATTCAAGACCACTTCCCCCCAGCAACTAGACGACACATAGTTCTGGGAGTCAACTGAGTTTACTTTGGCCACACACAGCTTTTACGCACTGACCCTAGTATGGGGCCTCCACTTCAAAATCACATGGGTTTCCTTCCCAAGTATCTCTGTTTCTAAGAGATAATTGAGTGAGAAAACTATAAGTCAATTATCTCTCAAATACAGGAAACATATACAATTTTTACAATGTAAACACAATGGATGGAGCTATTCAAAACGTTCTTCTTCTCAATATAATGCTGCAGAAACAGAAAAGTGCATACAATAGTGCAGACAATTTACAATAAATGTAAAAGTAGTATTTGCAAGGAAACACTCACAAAATCAGAGCCAATTTGAAACCTGGCTCTGGTATAGATGGCTTCAGGATCTATTCCAGGGTGATCCTAGCCCTGCTGTAGCTGATGGTGCTGTTTCCAGATGAATGGAGAAGAGTCCAAAAGGTGGAATAAATGAACAAATTTATTGAACAAAATTGATATAACTAAAACATAAAAACCATCAAGGATAAAATAAGTGAGCTAAAACGCGTTTCGCCTATTGTGGCTTCCTCAGTCAGCTCTCACAACCACTGTCCAGACAATATTCTTTTATACCTCTTTAGTCTATTGAAATTCGCGGCTAAATTCCCTTTGGAACGCAAACATGCGTTCCACACCTTCATTACCATATTCCCAACCTCGTGGATGCGGTGACATCACTTCTGGGTTCCGTTCCAAGTGGGGACGTGTATTTCCGGTCACGTGAATATGATATCGTCACTTCCGGGTTCCGTTCTAAGTGGAACGCGGAATGCGTTCCACTTCAAATGTTGTCTGTTTTTTCCTATTCTCATATATAAATGGAACGCAAAATATGCGTTCCAGGTCTTCTTTTCGTCCCAGACACATTTCTGCATATTCTTATGTATACATGGAACGCAGAATATGCGTTCTAAGACTCCTCCTCGTCCCACAAGAGTGTCTCACAAAGGTGGAAAAAAAAAACAGTCTTAATATTCATATCAAACATAGTTATATGAGATCTCCCTTTTTTTTTTCTTTTTTTTTTCTCCTTTATTTCTCCAAAAACATGTCAAATATTATAAAAAAAAAAAAAAAGGCATACACCCAATGTTTGTTACATATCATATATTCAATGTGCATATTAAGTCCCAATATTTAAAGTGATAGTGCTGATTATATAAAACAAGTAAATTACTTCATTCCATATAAAGTGACCATGCATGTGTTGTTATAGTATATGTACAAATAGGTGAATAAATTGATATGGAAAAGAAACAGGAATATAGTCAGATAATCAATTATCCCTCCTTCCCCTTCTTTCGATAATATATAGGTTAAAATTCTAAAGGATATCAATTGAAATTTTAATAAATAGTTATAAAATAATTAGAATAATTAAAATTAAAAATATAATAATATAAATGTTTATATCTTTTTATAGGAAATGACATAGCTCAAAATCTTGATTGAGCCCATATGGAATCAATGTTTTAAAATTGTAGATGCATTTCATCTCTTCTTCCCCTATTTTTCTATTAAAGTCTCCCCCTCTCCAATCTCTATGTACCGCTTTGATTGCACAAAAAAACATATCTCTCGGATCTTTATTATGGTGAATTTTAAAATGATTTGAAACGCTATGTGTTTCTAATCCTTTTTTTATATTCCTAACATGTTCCTCAACCCTTATGTGTACATATACAATTTTTACAATTATCCATAAAAATACATTTTAATAACATAGAAACCCCACAAAAGTCATATCCCGGAATAGCTTTGGTCCGAGCACGCAAATGTCGAAATAGCACTCAGATCCCTTTGGTGGTTTAGAAATGCTATTCAAATGAAGTTTTGACCTGTTGGCCACAAGGAGATGCCCCAAAACAGTTCCATGGAAAACAAGGCAACGACCAGTCATCTTTCGGGGTTCTCACATGAACACAGACAAATTCCCCCGTTTGTTAGTTCATGTCTCCTGAACTCTGTTCTTGTAACTGTTCAGGAAGTTGGATGGGCAGCAGTACTAGTTTCCTGGGTGTTCACGGGTTCGCATATCCGAAAACAGTTCCAGGCTGTCGACAACCATGTACCACTACCTGCTTTAGGGAGACCAAATTGCCGCCACTTCTTAGAGCACATGTGTTTGGTCATACGAACGGCCGCCACACAGGGGAAACACTTGAACCAATAAGCAATTTGTGGTTAACAGCCAGGGGTGGTGGGTGATGGAGAGGTGTTAACAGGGGACCACATAAAGTTGGTTCGATAAACGAACGGGGGTGTACGGACAGCCAAACAAAAGGGAATAAAAGTTTAGTTAGGGCCTCCATTCTGCTACAAGCTTACCGTGTATTCAAGCAGTAAATCCAATAGCACCCCCTTCTTTCAAACCATTCGTCCAAATCCCTTTTTTTCTGACCGAGTTTAACCAGTTCTATGGCCAGGAAGCACATTCCTTCGGAAAATCCACCTGGCTGAGACCTTAAGTGTCTTTTAGTGTCTTGCAACCGGTGTATCACAGATACGAACCAAGTTCACATGTTCCAAATTTCATAACTTCAGGGGCCAAAAAATATTTGATACCACAACTACATGTGAGCAAATAGACTACTCCTAAAGTATTACATTTAAGAAATTATTTGGTGTTATCACTACTTCTGAAGATTTTAGAATTTCTCAGGATGTATTTGCAGCATTGGTTGTTGCCAGTTATGACAGATCTTAGCCACATTTGTGATGGTATGGAATATTGACAGTGGCTTGGGACCAAGATATTGTGAAGATTCCGCGCACGTCTTGGATATATGTGGATTAAGGATGATTTTAAGATGTTAATCTTGGTTCAAAATCTGCCAGTAGCATTCCAAAATATTAACACTGGCATCCTTGACTACAGTCTCTTCCTCCACAGGGACCATCTTATGACTTGTAACCCTTTTTCCTTGAGAGTCTCAGGCTTATCTGCCTCCTGTCTCACAGCTGTTAGATTAGGATGTCAGTGTTTCCCTGAGAAAGGAAGTCGGATTAATCACAGGTATACCATCAGATTTTTTTCTATAAATAAGTATATCTCACTGTGTGTTGGTGGTTATTATACCCTTTTTGTATCATTTGTGTTATTATACTGTAAGTGTCTTGTAAGTGATTATAGGCTCTAGGAGAGCTGCACTTGCATTTTGTAACTAGCGCCAATCCACCCATATTCTATTGTTTTTTTGGTTTTGTACGTTCCAAAATATTTGTCCCTGTATTCCAATTAGCATCAAAGTTTCCTGTACATCTGACTGGTCCTTTCTTTTTTTCCTCCGGAATTTTCTTTTTCCCTTTTAGATTAAAGCAGCAAGGTGAATTACCAGCGAGTAACTGGCTGTGTTACCAGACTGTAGCAGGAATTGCCACGCTGCATCCGCAGTCAGATGAAGGAAACAAACGACCCCATTTAACCATTGTGAAAAATGTAGAGGAGAAAAAAAAAAAAAAAATGGATTCCCCCCCAAAAAAATGAAATCAACCAACTCAGCTGTTTCTTCCCCTCAGGGCAAAGCAGGCCACTGCACCTATTCAGCCTTGTGAGTGGAAAGTGGATTTTCAGAGTGCCAACAAGGCTTTCCTATCGAGTAACTGGCTGTGCTAGTGGAAGGTAGCACCAGCATGAAAGTGTCAGGCAGAGCTTGATAACTTTGCTTGGAATCTAGAAGCCAGCTAAAAAAAATTAGAAGCCAGGTTTTTTTTTTATTCTTTATTTTTGTTAGTGCATGTAACAACTTAACAATCTGGTACTCCACGCCACAACAGCAGTAGGAAACCTTGGTGTATCTGTATACAACTTGGCATGGGTAGTACTGTGCACATTTTAAATAATAGCATGAACGTAAACAAGATAATTAAACATGTGAAATGGTGTTTGTTATTGAAACCTCAGATAAAAAGCAAGCTTCAAGTAGTATGTGTGAGGGTTCTCGCTTAATGTACGTGTTAGGCAGTGTATGAGTTATCATTGTGTGGTAGTCAGGCTTAGGCATAGGAGAACACCCGGAGGGTTATTATTTACAAATGAGTCTGCAGTAGTTGGGTATATATGTGTATGCATTGAGTCGCTGATCTGGGAAGTGGGGGTGCCGTCACTATGCCAGTATGTTTGGACTGTAGTGAATGTACCATGGGGTAACAGAGTGGTTAAGTAGTCAAAAGAGGGGAAAATAGGAATAAGACTATGTCGCCACCGTCATATGAGTGGTTTGCATGAGGGCCGGTAAGACCCGTGTGGGTTGTACGTGTCTTACATATGAGCCGTGGGGGTGCGGCGTGTGCCTGCGTCCAGCTGTGGGTGTTAACGTGGTGGCGTAGTCATGGATTCTGTCGCTGAGGGGTAAGTGAAGAATTGTGCCTGATGTTGGGCAAGTGCTGAGATGTTAAATAAAGAAATAAACAATAACAAAAAAAAATAACAATTAGGGTGTGACCGTGACCGAGGATCTCGGTCGCTTGTGGGAAGCATTTGCTCCCCCTTCCCCTCCAATCAGCGGACGTGTCCTTGCTGGGAGTTAGTTCCTCCTGTGCCCCGGTGACCCATAGGCATAAGAGTGGGAGGAGGGTGCGTTAGGGGGCAGATGAATACTGAGCCAGTCTGTCGGAGGGGTGGTGGGGTGTATCTCAAGTCCCGGCTGGGTGAGTGAAGCTGCAATGTCCCAGTCCTAGTATATGTTCAGTGGGAGATGGGTTCCGTTGCCTTTAAGTAGTGGCTCGGGCGTAGGGCTCCGCAGCGGCCGATCGGGGCTCAAACACTGCCGCCGTCTGTGGGTTTCTAGTGGTGCTGGTGCTTGGGCAGGTTGTCTTGGGTCATGGCTGTCCCAGTGAGGCCCATGGTATGAAGGAGTCCCAGGAAGGATGTATTTCCCAAGTAAGTGTATTAATCTCATAAGAGCAAGCATTAAGCTGCTAGGATAGGACCTGCTAACAATAGGGTACATTGACGGTGTGGCAGGCTTATGCAATATATGATCATATAATGTAACTAAACCCCCATTATTTTTGCCTAGGTGAGGTGTTTTTAAATAAAACTACTACAATCTCTAAGATTTGAAATCATTGTATAGTGAATAAGCGAGTGTGCTGGATTCTGTATTTTATATATTTTGGTCCCAGCAGCACCCTATAATGTATGCATGTTCAGGTGAGTACAGCCCTTTTGGATTTGGGTGTGTATATATATACACACACTTACAATGGGGGTGCATCAGAGCACTCTTGGCACAATAACCACTACAGCTTGCAAGAGTGGTAATGCTTCCTGGAACCTTTCTTTAAAGCAGGGTACAGGTTTTACTTACCTGAAGTGGTTAATCATGGCTGCTGCCATCATATTCTTGGGGCACCTCTTCAGTTTCTTGCGCATCACCTGCCAAAGCTGTTGGCTTGCGCATACACAAGAGTACAACACTAAGGTCTATGAAAAGGCCCACAAGACCTCCATAGATCAATGTCTGCATCCCACAGCTGTCACTTTGATGGCTGCTGGGATGGGACAAACGATGTCTGCAAAGCTCTGCCTTTTGTCAAAATCAGGTATGTCCATAAGTGCCTTCTTTCTCTTATGGTATCTTGCAATTGAGTTAGAATTTCAATGAAATTCCAACGCAGTCAGCATTAGTATTTCATAAAGATTTTATCTTTGTTACATACTGAAAAGTAAGAGAGCTGCTTTAAGGTCTGAAATGGTCCCATAGTGCACACTGGTCTTATACATTGATTTAAAAATTGTGAATGTACATTATAGAAACATAGAATGTGACGGCAGATAAGAACCATTCGGCCCATCTAGTCTGCCCAATTTGCTAAATACTTTCATTAGTCCCTGGCCTTATCTTATAGTTAGGATAGCCTTATGCCTATCCCACGCATGCTTAAACTCTTTTACTGTGTTAACCTCTACCACTTCAGCTGGAAGGCTATTCAATGCATCCATAACCCTCTCAGTAAAGTAATACTTCCTGATATTTTTATACCTTTGTCCCTCTAATTTAAGACTATGTCCTCTTGTTGTGGTAGTTTTCTTCTTTTAAATAGAGTCTCCTCCTTTACTGTGTTGATTCCTTTATGTATTTAAATGTTTCTATCATATCCCCCCTGTCTCGTCTTTCTTCCAAGCTATACATGTTAAGTTCCTTTAACCTTTCCTTGTAAGTTTTATCCCGCAATCCATGAACCAATTTAGTAACCCTTCTCTGAACCCTCTCTAAGGTATCAATATTCTTCTGAAGATACGGTCTCCAGTACTGCGTACAATACTCCAAGTGAGGTCTCACCCGTGTTCTGTACAATGGCATGAGCACTTCCCTCTTTCTACTGCTAATACCTCTCCCTATACAACCAAGCATTCTGCTAGCATTTCCTGCTGCTCTATTACATTGTCTGCCTACCTTTAAGTCATCAGAAATAATCACCCCTAAATCCCTTTCCTCATATGTTGAGGTTAGGATTCTATCAAATATTCTGTACTCTGCCCTTGGGTTTTTACGTCCAAGATGCATTATCTTGCACTTATCCACATTAAATGTCAGTTGCCACAATTCTGACCATTTTTCTAGTTTACCTAAATCATTTGTCATTTGGCTTATCCCTCCTGGAACATCAACCCTGTTACATATCTTAGTATCATCAGCAAAAAGACATACCTTACCATCAAGACCTTCTGCAATATCACTAATAAAAATATTAAAGAGAATGGGTCCAAGTACAGATCCCTGAGGTACTCCACTGGAGACAATCCAAACTTCGAATATATTTCATTAACTACAACCCTCTGTTGCCTGTCACTCAGCCACTGCCTTACCCATTCAACAATATTGGAATCCAAACTTAAATATTGCAGTTTATTGATAAGCCTTCTATGTGCAACAGTGTCAAAAGCCTTACTGAAATCTAGGTAAGCAATGTCTACTGCACCACCCTGATCTATAATTTTAGTTATTATCTTTAGGTTTCTCTGAGGAACAGCAGCAAATCCTTTCAAGCCATACAAGTTGCGATCTAGGGCCTCTATGGATCACATTTGTTGTTCCAGCCTTTATCTCACAGGGCATTCTGTTGCCTTTTCTTCCCTGGTAAAGAAAAGGCAACAGGATGCAATTGTCATCCACCTGATCTAAAAGAAAACATGATTCATCAGATCAGGCAACCTCCTTCCATTGCTCCATGGTCCAGTTCTGATGCCCATGTCCCCATTGAAGGCGGTTTCACTGGTGTACAGGGGTCATCTTTGGCACTCTGACTGGTGTGCAGCTACGCAGCAAGTTGTAATCTGACACCTTTCTATCATGGGCAGCATTTAGTATTTCACCAATTTGAGCTACAGTGGCACTTGTGTGTTTGGACCAGACTGGCTAGCCATCGCTCCCCGAATCCATCAATGAACCATCACTATTTAGCCCTTTGTCAAAGTCTCTCTTCTTTGCTCGCCCATTTCCGATCTTTTTTGTATGCCCATTTTCCCTCCTTCCAACAAATGAAATTCAAGAGCAGACTGTTCACGTGCTGCCTGATATCTCCAATCCATTGACAGGTGTCACTGTAATGATATTAACTTCACCTGTTTTATGTTGTGGCTAACCAGTGTAGAGGCTGTAACACATGTCCACTTTGATTTTAAAAGGAACACGGCAACCCCTAACATAAGTAGTCAAACAGTTACATCTTACAGGAGGTTTGCCGGATGCGACAACCTTTCTCCTGTAAAGAAGAAAAAGAGCCTGGAGTGGGCACTCTCAGCCAATGATTTAGCCCAGCGGGGATTATGCAAAACGTGGATAGGGACTAGCACTTGTTTCTAACTGTATAATATACCAATGTATGTAGAACAATCATATGTAAATAAGCAGCTAAACATTTGTGTGACTCCTTACAATATCACTAAACAAATATACAAAAAGAAAAAGAATGTAGCGCTTTTGTAGTGGATAAACAAACTATCACCTTTTAGTTTGCATAGGAGGTAAATTTTCACTTTGGTCTCAAATTAGTTGAAATCTATAAAAGATAATCAAACATAGTGTAGATGGTAGATAGCAAAAGGGTATATATATGATCTATACATACTCACAAACAAGAGAGCTGCGGACCCATCTCTAGTTTGAATCGCTTCTGGGTCCGTGTAGACGACCCACCCCTACTGTTGATGTATATCTTGTCCTGAAGGGGAATTAACACACAAAACATTGCGCAGTATTGCTTGTGATGATAAGGTATAAAGTTAGGTTCCCAAATGGGTACTTACAAGCCAGGAGTCTAAATTGACTCTGTATGTGAGCGTTGTGCAGATTAGGGACTGCACTGCCATATGCAGAATGATGAATGTAGAACCAGGATGTAAAGATGCTAAAATAAAACAAAATTTATTAATACCATCTATAAAATAAAAATGGCACAACAGCAGGGATGAGCTCAACAGCACTGCAGAAGCTCCCAAGTTTAAAAGACCACTATAGGCACCCAGACCACTTCAGCTTAATGAAGTGGTCTGGGTGCCAGGTCCATCTAGGATTAACCCTTTCTTCTATACACATAGCAGTTTCAAAGAAACTACTATGTTTATATTAGGGTTAATACAGCCTCTAGTGGCTGTCTCATTGACAGCCACTAGAGGCGCTTCTCACTGTGATTTTCACAGTGAGAAGACGCCAGCGTCCATAGGAAAGCATTGTGAATGCTTTCCTATGGACTGGCTAAATGCACGCGCAGCTCCTGCCGCGCATGCGCATTCAGCCGAAGAGGAGCTCCACGCCCGGCGCTGGAGAAATAGGAAAGTTTAACCCCTTCCTCTACATCCAGCCGGGTGGGGGCACCCTCAGGGCACTATAGAGCCAGGGAAACAAGTATGTTTTCCTGGCACTATAGTGGTCCTTTAGGCAGTCAATTACTTTATATATAAATTATCCAGCAGGATACAAGCAGACTCTGAAAAGGCAGATGACAAAATACCAATTTACTCAATAAAAAAAAAAAATAATAAACTCCCACAACCAATAGGCTATAACTTCAACGAGCCGTCCACACTAGCAGTCAGATAGGAATACACAGCTTTACACAGTATGGGTGCTGACAACACTCAAACAAGTCGCCATACTGCCGGATGTGAACCGGATGTGAAAACACCGGAAGTTCCATCATAATACCATAGACGTGTGAAGACCTGCGCAATACGGGCGACAATCTGCACTACATTTGCAACTCTATTGTGCCTATCTAGCACTTGCACCACCTAAAAAGCGCGTCGATGTTGTCTAACAAAAGGGGTGGAGTCAGCACAGAAATATTTGCATGATGCGTTTTCCCATCAAGCAATGCATTGGTTTCACTTTTTCAATGAGTGTATTTTAAAGGAAAGTTAGTACAGTATAGCAGTTGTAGTGACAATCAGTTGATGTCAAAGAGCAACACATATATATCTTTAGCCGTAGCACTCATTGAGGCGGTAACTTAAAATAAACTGCTTTCACTCATAGCTTAAAAATTATAAGTTCTGGTAGTCATATAAAGAATTCGTCATACCTCAACTAATACGTTCGCATTCTGAAGACTTGAAGTCTAGGCTACACACTGAGAACGCT
The DNA here is from genome assembly GCA_933207985.1 of Pelobates cultripes. Lineage (NCBI taxonomy): Eukaryota > Metazoa > Chordata > Amphibia > Anura > Pelobatidae > Pelobates > Pelobates cultripes. The sequence goes on along the minus strand of OW240917.1, from coordinate 86,386,384 downwards.
GATTCTCCCTATACCCCAGCCTAGGGGAAAGTCCCCGGACCTCGGGCAGAGAGTGCCGCCCGCCTCCTCGGCGCGCTATAATCCCGCCCTATACTCACACACACTCCGCCAAGAAGCTCCTGGAGCCGAGCGGGTTGAGCAGGGACTGGGACCTCTCGTCAGTTACCATAGCAACTCAAGTAGCGTGGGGGGTGATCTCACGTGACCAGAACGGGGCTCATTCTCAGAATGCTGATTTTATTATTAGCTTTAATTATACTCATTCTTAGTATTCTACTTTTTTTTTTATTATTATTATTAACGCCCCAGCTTGTTAAATATGCAGTCTGGCTCATTCACACTGCTACTTAAATTATTTATTTAGGCCAGGTTTTCAGAATGTAATGCTTATTATTTATTTAGCTCAGATTTTCTGAATGTAACCTTTAATCAATTCACAATGCATATTTCATTTATTTTGCTCAGAATGCAGCTTTAAATTTAGCTGTTTGACTACTTTAAGGACCACTATAGGCACCCAGACCACTTCAGCTTAATTAAATGGTCTGGGTGCCAGGTCCAGCTAGCGCTGGAAAAAGAGGTAAATTTAACCCCTTCCACCCCCTAGAGCCCGGCAGGATGGGGGCCCTGAGGGTGGGGGGACCTAGAGACCCTATAGAGCCAGGAAAACGAGTATGTTTTCCTGGCACTATAATGGTCCTTTAAGGTAAGAGAACATCACTTCTGGCAAGATAAGCACTCCTGTGGACCATAGTGGTTATGGTGCTTAATGTGTTCTTTTAACAGACAAGAAATAATTATGCAGAGAAAGACTGGCGTACATACCGCGGTCGCAGGGGTTGCAGCTGCGACCGGGCCCGGCCCACCAGGGGGCCCGGCCGCCCTGCGACCCGGGTATGTACGCCAGTTTGCCCGCCTCTTCTCCTGGGGGGCCCAGGAGCTGGCCACCTCAGGGCCCCCTGAGGCTGGCAGTGGTGTCACAGGGCGGGCACACGAGGGAGCATTCTCTGCCTAGTTCCCTCGCCCAAACCGCACTGATGCCGGAGCTGGAATATGACGTCACTTCAGCTCCGGCATCAGTAAGCGGCACGCGAGGGAGCTGAACAGGAGGATCAGTGCTCCCTCGCCGCCTGCAGGATCGGCCACCCAGCAGCCCCACTGGCCCTTCCCACTTGTATGAGTCTGATCTCACTACACAATTCTATTCCGTCACCCACACTTGTCCTTCCCGAACTTCACAAATTATTTGTCTCCATCCCATCCACATTGTCTCTAACCCATCACGTGACATGTTTCGTTCCTCTGGCACCCCCCATGTCTCTCCCCTAATTAACCCAACTTGAATGCCTCTTTCCCAACCACACCCAAGTCTTTCCCCTGATCTCTATTTAGCTACACAGTTTTCATTGATCGGTTGTGGAGTTCTTTGAGTTCCACAGGTGGTCTATTGCTGGCAATATGGCGGTATACCTTCTCTTTGTGCGTCCTGGTCAGTGGTCTATTGAGCACCATGCGCTTACTTTTTTGGTTTGTCTCCTGCTCTGTTACTTGAACTTTAATCACCCACCAGTGGTTCATGTAGGCTATAGTAGACTACTAACAGAGCAGGAGATAAGACATTCTAAATTAAACACACTGTGCAATAAAGAAAATTTAAACATTAGATCTCTCTTTTCAAGAATATGTAGGGAGACTGTGTAGGTCACATGCAGAGGATGTTTGGCTAGAGCTGCAACAAAGTGATTTATATCCTAAATGGCAGAGAATTAAACAGATGTCCGGAGAATGATCTATACACCAAAACCCACTCTGTAAAGCTAAAGTTGTTTTGGTGCATATAATGTCCCTTTAAGTCCAAAATAGCCAAACTACAAACAGGACTGACAGATATTTTTTCAAATTTGGCTATTTTGACCTAAAATTTTAAATTCACTTTGAATTTCCAACAATTTTCACTTTAGTGAATAACTCAAATGCTGCCTATATGTACTGTTCTTGCTGCAGGATAAAAAGTCTATTAAAGGAACTGTCTTACTTACACTATCACTATGGGGATTATTCGCTATTTGGGCAGAATTGAAAATAGTTGACGTAAATGAATTCTTTAGCATAGCTTTTTTTTTCCAGCTCTTCTATTTTGGCCTAAATGTGCATTTTCCATTGTATTTTTTTCTACAATGAAACCATACAAAGAGAACCAGCAGCAATGTGCAGGTTCACTTGCATATACATGGATCAGTCATAACATTAATACTACTGACAGGTGAAGTGTATAACATTGAATATATCGTTACAATGGCAGTTGTCAAGGGGTGGGATATATTAGGCAGCAAGTGAACAGTTAGTTCTTGAAGTTAAGCAGAAAAAAAATAATCAGAAAGCAAAAAGATTTGAGTGACTTTGACAATAGTCAAATAGTGATGGCTAGGCGATTGGGTCATAGCATCAACACAGCAAGTCTTGTGGGGTTTTCCCAGGAATACAATGTGTTGTGGAAATAAGGTCTGCACATATTTCCTAGTTAGTGAAAATGTCTATTTACTCATTACACGATATACATTATAAAGCTATACACACATATTTTAACCAAGATGGCTGCTAGAAGCTTCTAACCCCTCCTCCCCTCTCCCTTTAACACCGACTAACTACCTCGTGCAGCAAGATGGCGCCGGGAAACCGTGGGAGACCCTCATGGTCCCGGTGACATCACCCTTAGTAGGCAGAGCATTAGGAAGACCACTTAACACCTAACCAATTATTGATGTATTATTCCATGTTATCTCTGACAATGCTTATGATGTAATTTTGCTTTAAAAGGGACCTGCCGTCCCCTCTGAATAAACTTTCCTCAAGTTATTCAACAACCTGGAACCTGTGTCTGGTATGAATTACTTCAGGGAGCGTGCACGCATTGTTTCATTGATTTGGCCAGGGGCAGATACACAAAGAAATAATCAATTCATTGATTGATTTTTCCATTTCACAATGGTTTGTGATTACTAAAAGTGAGACAAAGAAGGACAACTGTTGAACTAGTATAAGGAACAAGGGCACCCAAGGCTCGTTAATGCAAATAGGGAGCAAAGTAGCCCATCTGATCGCACAGAAGAGGTACTGTAGCTCAAATTGCTGAAAAACTTAATGCTGACCATCATAGAAATGTGTCAGAACACACAATGTATCACAGTTTGCTGCATATAAGGCTCCATAGACCACAGCCCATGATGACCCCTGTCCACCACCAAAAGTTCTTTCAATGAGGACGTGAGCCCGTCAGACCTGGACCATGGAGCAATGGGAGAAGTTTGCCTGGTCTGATGGTTATGTGCAAACATGAGAAGATACTGTCACCAATGCAATGTGCTTGCTGGTTTAAACAGTTTCTGTTTTGTCTTCCCTACTATACAGTTTTATTCACCGAACTGAGAATTCAAATTGAATTTTAAATTTAACACCAGATTGGCAGAAATTAAAGCATAGCGGACTTTTCCAGTTTGGCTATTTTGAACTTAAAATTGAAATTCTATTTGAATTTTCACTTTTTTCTCATAATGAATGACCCTGTTAGTACTTTAGTCTTGTTAGACCATTTTTGAGAACACACTTTTTTTATACACCCAGGCACACCAAAAATATGGAGCTCCTAAAAAACGAAAACACAGGGACTTGAGGCAAAATTGGGACTGTCCGTCCCAAAAAGACAATTGGGAGGTATGCCATGGTGTGAGCAGGGCTAACAATTATATGCTGTCTGCTACCAGACAGGCCTAAAAGTTAGTACTCATTGTAATCAAACCTTTGTAAAGCCTTGCCTCCAAATGCAGGGGATTATAATTGTAGAGTAACAGCACATTAAATGCATGTAGTCTGTGGGGAGTGCAAGTCAAATGAATGCAGGGATTTTATTTATTGTTTTTCTATCAAGGATGTTTTTGCAGGTGTGTATTTATTGTAATTTTAACACTAGTTAATGGTGGATATGAGTAGTGGGAGTTCTATGCCAGAAGGAACTGGAAGTGTAAGGAAGTGGATAGAGGCATTGTGAATTGTGTAGCTTTGTATAGTAGATAGTAAGAGTTGGGAGTGCTGGAACAGGCAGTAAGAGTGGAGAATGGGAGTTGGGGTATAGGGGTTGGGGCAGTATAGTGGGAGTTGGAGCAGAGGGGGCCGGGGCAGTATAGTGGGAGTTGGAGTAGAGGGGGCCGGGGCAGTATAGTGGGAGTTGGAGTAGAGGGGTCGGGGCGGGGCAGTATAGTGGGGTTGGAGTAGAGGGGCAGGGCAGCATAGTGGGAGTTGGAGGGGGTCGGGGCAGTATAGTGGGAGTTGGAGTAAAGGGTCGGGGCAGTATAGTGGGAGTTGCAGTATAGTGGGAGTTGAGGGTCGGGCAGTATAGTGGGAGTTGAGTAGAGGGTGGGGCAATAAGTGGGAGTTTGAGCAGAGGGGGGGTGGAGGGAGTAGTAGGGAGTTGGGGTAGAGGGTGGCGGGGCAGTATAGTGGGAGTTGGGGCAGTATAGTAGGAGTTGGGGTAGAGGGTGGCGGGGCAGTATAGTGGGAGTTGGGGTAGAGGGTGGCGGGACAGTATAGTGGGAGTTGGGGTAGAGGGGTTGGGGCAGTATAGTGGGAGTTGGAGTAGAGGGTGGCGGGGCAGTATAGTGGGAGTTGGGGTAGAGGGTGGCGGGGCAGTATAGTGGGAGTTGGAGTAGAGGGGTCGGGGCAGTATAGTGGGAGTTGGAGTCGGGGCAGTATAGTGGGAGTTGGAGTAGAGGGGTCGGGGCAGTATAGTGGGAGTTGTGGTCGGGGCAGTATAGTGGGAGTTGGGGTAGCGGGGTCGGGGCAGTATAGTGGGAGTTGGGGTAGAGGGGTCGGGGCAGTATAGTGGGAGTTGGGGTAGAGGGGGCAGTATAGTGGGAGTTGGGGTCGGGGCAGTATAGTGGGAGTTGGGGTAGAGGGGGCAGTATAGACTGACTAGGTTTGTGTCTATCACACAGTCAGTCTGTCTCCGTGCCTACATTGTGCTCACATAATAACAATGTGCCACACGGCAGCCATATGGGGCGGGGCGTCAGCGAACGGAAAAAGCAAAGAAGGGCGAGACTCCAAACAAAGTTAACCACGCCTTCTCCAACACGGACCCCGCCCACTTTATAGGTACCTCCTCCAATCAGCGTGGCCGTAGTGAAATGCGGGAAAATCTAAATACCCTGAAAGAGGAGTAGAAAAAAAAAATCAAGACGTCAGGCGCTGTGAGGGCAGGATCGCGCATGCGCAGAGAGCGCGCGGTGACCGCCGGGCTCCGGATTGGAATGCGGGCACAGAGAGCCAGGGCACGAGCCAGCCAGCAGCACGTTACCACCGGGGCCGGCTCTTCCTCAGACCAGGCTCCTCCCCCCGGCCCGGCACAGCCCCCTGACTCTATCCGCTGGAACTTGTTGCTGGATGCTCGGACTCCGGGAGCATGTTAGGGCAGCAGCAGCAGCATTTTCTGTACTCCCCCGGGAGCAGTGTGACCGGCGGGCTGGCGGAGGAGGGCCAGCTGGTCGGCTTTGTGGAGGAGTACCTGGAGTGCGTGGAGTCCGTGCCGCTGGAGATCCAGAGGAATGTCTCCTTACTGCGGGAGATCGACACCAAATACCGGGGTAAGGCGGGAGCTGTCACCGGGGACACCGGGAGAGGACTGCCCCCCGGGGGGAGGGGGGCTGGATCAGACCGGGGGGAGGGGGAGACAGGCAGCTCGCTCGGTGTCTGCTTCACAGGGAGACCCCTTATACCGAACAAACAGCTACCTCAGCCATCTTGGAGAGTGGGGGGAGCTCACCGTGACAGACCCGGGACTTTATATGAGGCGGACACCGTGCACGGAAAGTGCTGTTATTGTGGGGGGGATCCCGGACTGGACTCGGGGTGTGGGGGGGGGAGAGCTCGGACTCGGGAGCTCGGACTGGACTCGGTGTGGGGGCGGGGGTCGTCCCGGCTCGGTGTGTGGGATCGTCCGGCTCGGTGGAGAGGGACCTCGGGGTGGGGTCCCTGTATGTTGGGGGGGGGGGGGATCTGGGGGTGGGCTCAGTGTGTTTTGCTTTGTATCGGGGGACTCTCAGTCTGGCTGTGAATATCGGGGGTAGTGTGAGCTGTTATAATGTGAGGAGGGAGAGCTGTTATAATGTGAGGAGGGAGAGCTGTTATAATGTGAGGAGGGAGAGCTGTTATAATATGAGGAGGGAGAGCTGCTATAATGTGAGGAGGGAGAGCTGTTATAATATGAGGAGGGAGAGCTGCTATGATATGTACTGCGCTCTCGGGAGCTTTCCCCGTGTGTTCGTGTTGTGAGTTGCACACTGTAGGTAGTGATACGAGTTACTATACTGTGCGTTACAGTGTGACACACGGTGATCGGACCCTCTCCCATGGCCGTAGCAGGGGCTACTGTTGGGGATTCGCCTGATGCTGTCAGTGAGTATAACGAGAACTGAGCGTCATATCCGGGGCGGGGCCGTGAGTGGGCGGGGCCATTGATCGCTGTCATTGGGGCTGTGTGAGAGCTCGCGTTAGGGATGTGTTTCCGGGTTACCAGGTGCCGTGTATTCATGCGCACTAACACTGCTAAACATCACGGAAGTTCTGTTCCAAGCTTATTGTATCCCTGCGCCTAACCGACTGCTACATTCTAAGCACATTGCTCAGTAACAGCCTGCATGTAGTCCCTGTCATAGAGCAGCCTCCTGCCAATTCCCAGGGTTTGTAATGTTATCCCCATAATAAAAAAAAAAATCACTTTTTATTGTGTAACTGGGAACCTTAAGCCTCACTGCTCAATTGTCTGCCATTTAAGGGTTACAGTTGTTTTGTCTGTGTATGCAGCCCTTGCCACACTTCCCCTGACTGTGACTTGCACAGCCTGGATGGCAAATAAAATAGTTTTTATTTTCAGTCTGATGTAATTAAACTCAGTGTTATATCCTGCTCTGTAAATTGAAGTGTAATAACACACAGGAGGCTCCTCCTGCAAGGTGCAGCAAGCTATTAACAGAGCAGAAGATAGGACATTCTTAATTAAACATAATTTGCAATAAAGGAAATGTAAACATTAGATGACTCTCTTTATAAGAAGTGCTTAATAAAGCTGTTTCACATGCAGGGATGGTGTTACTAGGGCTGCATAAACAAAGTGATTTTAAAGGGAAACTATAGTGTCACGAAAACAAACTTGTTAATAACCCGGTCACTTACCTGGATCCAGCACCGATGTCCCTCGGCACTGGCTCAGGTCCACACACACACCTAGTCAGCCATCAGTTTTGTAAAAACTGAATAATTACATGCTCGGGGTTAACAGTGATAGGAGTTTGCACCCAGACCCCTTCAATGCGTTGAAGTGGTCTGGGTGCCTACAGTGTCCCATTAAAGTGTAGATTGTGGTTAACAAGACCTATAAGCTCAAATTATAGGTTTTGGTTCAGAACTTGGACAATTACCTCCACTATAGGCACCCAGACCACTTCAGCTGAATGAAGTGGTCTGGGTGTCAGGTCCCTCTAGTTTTAGCCCTGCAGCTGAGAACATAGCAGTTTCAGAGAAACTGCAATGTTTACACTGAAGGTTAATCCAATTCTGCGCTGACGTCGGAACGAGGAGATTTCCCCGGTGCTGGTGAAAGGTAAGTGGCTGAATGGGTTTTAACTACTTCAGCCCAGCATGTGGGGGGGGGGGGGTACCTAAGGACTACATAGTGCCAGGAAAACAAGCTTGTTTTCCTGGCACTATAGTGGTCCTTTAATGGGGTTAAACTTATATGTATATACATTTTAAGTTCCTAATGAAATTTTATTTTTATTTTTTTCTTGACATGCAGAAACACTTAAAGAAATCGATGATGTTTTTGACAAATATAAAGATGAAAGTGACCCAAATCAAAAGAAGCGTCTTTTACAGCATCTTCAGAGGGCCCTGATTGTAACTCAGGAATTAGGGGATGATAAAATACAGGTAGTTACACAGATTTTTGAAATGGCAGAGAACAGAATCAAGCAGATGGAAATCCAAAGTAGGTGTTTGTTTGAACCAGAGGAAAGTGAAAAGTCTGCAGAAAAAATAAAGGTTGAAACCAATTCCATTGAAAGGTCAACTCGTAGACCTCGTAGACAGCGTAACAGCGAGAGTCGGGACTTGTGTCACTTGGTCAATGGAATAGATGAGGGGGAGGAACTTCCACCCAAGGAAAAGAAGACAAAATCTTCCAAAAAGAGGAAACGTTCCAAAGCCAAGCAGGAAAGAGAGGTGTCTCCTGTGCCTTTTGCAATTGATCCCAATGAACCCACATACTGTCTGTGCAACCAAGTATCCTACGGAGAGATGATAGGATGTGACAATGAGGAGTGTGCGATAGAGTGGTTCCATTTTTCTTGTGTTGGACTAACGTATAAACCAAAAGGTAAATGGTACTGCCCTGACTGCAGAGGAGACAATGAAAAGACAATGAACAAAAATATGGATAAAACAAAAAGGGACAGGCGCTCTAGGTAGTGCAGGGGAATGTATTTTGTTTTTGTTTTTTTGTATAGTGTTTTAGGTCAAATGCAACAATTTTTAATAGAATTCGAATATTAAAATATGTCTTGGGTTTTTTTTGAGTTTTTTTTAAGTTTGGGTTTCTTCCCCATGGTCATTGACTTTTTCTTAACTTTATAATCCGGCCTGACTCATTTGATTGAAAATAGTTTTTTGTTTAATATAGATTTTCTTTTCCTTGTGTTGTATAAATACACTTCCCATTAACTGGTATTCTGTTCTGTGCCCCCCCCTCTCTTCCTTCATGATAATCACTCTTTTGAACTTTAATTGGATCTCATCTGGTTTTTCGCATGGTGTTGGTTCCTACTGCTCTTCAAGGAAACAGACGAAGTGAATTCTTTATTTATATATTCATAAAGCAATGTTGCAGGAAGCTTTGTGGTTATCCTGCCGGCAAATACATACATTACCCTCAATATTCAGAGAACACCAGTGTTTCTTTTAATTTATCATTTCTACCTATTTTTGTATAGATATCCATCATATGTAACTAAAGAAAAATTGTCATGTTTTTATTTATTTTTATTTTTTTAATGGATGATTACATGTATTATAGACAATACATATTTTGTAATGTACACAGAAGTAAATACATATTTTACAGTGCATGTAAGCTTACCCTTGTTTTCTGGTAATGGCCATCTTTACATTCTCTTTGGTTAGGGGGGTGTGTTTTTTTTAATTTTTTTTTTTTTTTATCCCCCCAGTTTTTTTTGTTTATATAAAAAGAGGACTTAACCCTTTTAAAGACCACGCTTCATTTGCCTGCTTATCACTTAAGGATCAAACAAATTTAGCTTTTGTTTAATGTATTTGTTCATTTTGTTTTCATTTATTGCACCAACACACATACTACTTTTTGTTTTTTAAAAGGACAAAGGGGCTTCAATTTGTTGTGACATATGCATTCTCATTCCTTATTTAAAAAAAAAAGTATTTTTTTTTCACAGATCTGGCAAGAATGCGTGCATAAATAGCAGCTCCGTAATTTTTGTCCTGATATACAGTGCACATCATATGTCTAGGATTTTAGTTTATTTTTCGTAGTTACAAATCACCAAAATTTCAGGGTGAATCTCTAAATTTAATTTTTGTTATTTTTTTAATTTATTAATTTTTTTTTTAAGCAGTTGACCTGTTTTGTACACAAGTGTATTTATAGAGAGTAGATATCTCAAGTTATTTGAAGAACAAACACAAAGTATATAGGTTCACCAAAAGTAAACCTTAATAATACGTAATTTAGGTATTGAATAATAAGCCTGTATCAAAGTAAATATCTTGAGAGATTCTGCAGTAAAATGCTAGGTATAGAATAAAGTAAAAACCTTATAAGGTTACACTCCTATGTTAAAATAAAGGATGTAGAGTATCCAACATTACTGATATAGCGGTAATAAAAAGAGCTTTGAGTATGGCTCTATATGTGCACTCAAGCCAGCAAATGTTAATGTTATTGAGTATTACAAGGGAAGAGAGGCTAGGCCAGGGCTCGACAAATCCCAGGGCGCCTGAGATTTGGCCGGCTGATCGTTTTAGCCAGTCGCCCTGGGCTTCATGGGGGCGGCCGGTTCAGTGGAGCATCAAGGCGGTTGGCTGGGGCAGGGTGCAAGGAAGCAGCGATCTTCCTACAGCTCCTCTCTGCTCCCTGGTGCTGTTTAATGATGCCGGGAGCCGGAATATGGCGTCATTCCAGCCCTGGCATCACAGGGAGCAGAGAGTAGCTGCATGGTAGATTACTGCTCCCTCTTACACAGTAAGAGAGAGCAGCCCCACTGGACACCAGGGAAAGTCCCCTCAGCTATCCCAAAGGTAGGGAGGCGAGGTGGATTAAAATGTAAATTTGAGTGTTTGAGAAAGTATGCATGTCTGTTTAGGTACCTGCCCCCCTCTGATCACCTGATTGTTGTTTTCACTCACCTTTTTTTCCCACGTCTTGCAGGTTTTGCTGTGACTTGTCCCGCCTCCATTGCAGAGTTCATCAATCTTTATGATCTCAGCTAAGCCAATGGTTTCCCATAGGAAAGCATTGGAAGGATATTGCGTATGTTCTGTATGGGTAACATTCAGCGTGTCCATGCAGAGCACTGACACAGGACTCTCTCTATTGGCCGTTTGAGTAACAGCCACTAGAGGTCTTGGCAGGCAGCAATGTAAACACTGACTTTCTTCTGAAAATACATTAAGCTGTAGTGGTTCTGGTGACTATAGTTTCCCTTTTAAAAAAAAAAAAAATCTGTAGAGGACAGTCCTCTGACATAAATTCCCTATGTAGTGTGAAATAAAAAAAACGGTCAAAGCAACATGTTAATGATTAGTGCAAAAATAAAGTGCCCAGTGAAAAAACAAGAAGCTAGAGTGCCCGACGTGCGTTTCAGTTCAGGGCTACATGCACCTTCATCAGGCTATCCATTTTGTACTATCCTATGTCTTATCTAGGAGAGAGACTTGGAACAGTTTAATTTTTGCCAGTCTTTTACTGGCAATAGTATTTCCATTTTCCTTTCTTTCTCTATACTGTTTATACCTATTTGCTACCTGTCAATTTTGATTTCTCTAGCATCCTTCTTAGACTTTGTGGGCTACCTTTTCACCTATACATTGCTAAGGAAATAACTTGGTGTGATTTTATATATAGATAGATCTTGCATACCTCAATTATAGCTATACATAGGGAATTTACGTCTGAGGATTGTCCTTTACAGACTTTTTATCCCCTTATATACTGGTCTCGCTGTCAATGTAGATAGTTTTCTCCTTTGTATTCCTACCTGCCCACCACAGGCATTTATTATTTTTGCATTTCATGCTTTTTTTTTTTTTTTTTTGGTGACAATATTTGATTTTTTAGCCTCCCTTCCCTTGTAACACTCAATAACATTAACATGTGCTGGCTTAAGTGCACAAATAGACTAGAGCCATACTCAATAAAGCTCTTTTTATTACCTCTAGATCAGTAATGTTGGATACTTTACATCCTATATTTTGACATAGGAGTGTAAGCGTATAAGGTTGTTACTTTATTCTATACCTAGCATTTTACTGCAGAATCTCTCAAGATATTTACTTTGATACAGGCTTATTATTCAATACCTAAATTACGTATTCCTACTATTCATTTCTCTATGAAGTATAGTAGGTTTATTATTGGCGAACCTATATACTTTTTTGTGTTTGTTCTTCAATATAATCAAAGGTTATACCCTGATGGACCCCTGGAGCCTCTCATTGGTGCCTAGGATAATTGGAAACACTTGGACACAACTTCTTTGGATTGTGTCATACATCTTTTCAATTGGTTATCCTATCTTTGTATTTTTTTTTTTATTTTTTTTTTATCTCAAGTTATGTACCTAAGGATATATTGACACTTTTTTTACAATATACTGTATACTAAATATTGTATTGGGGTTTAGTAGTTTTTTTATTTAATTTTTGTGTTTATTTTGTTAACCTGGTGTGTGCTACTCATGTACAAAACCAAATATTGTGTTCAGCTACATCTTCTGAGTAGAGCGATTACCCCCAATGGATGACGTAGACATTATCCTGTGAAGCTACAGTGCCATAAATGAGACCTGACCATTTACATTTTTACAGTTAGACATTTGATTAATGTATTTGATGTCCCTATGTGTCATGTTGGGGCATTATAGACTTTTTTTTGTGTGTTCCTTTCTTCAAATTAACCCACAAAGGCCTACCTTTTGTTATTGACACTAAATATCTAATTGTGCCTTAATGTGCCACCATTTTCCATGCACATTGCATTTTTGATTGGCATTTTGTAAATCTAATGTGTGCCACTGTGATCCCTCCCTCCTCCCCGTAGACCCTATCTTGTGAAATTATAGTGCTATATAAGAGACCACACAGATACAATTATTTTTCCGATACAAGTGAATAATAGGGTTTCCCCATTTCCATTGTGAGTGCCCAGAATTGTTTTAATTCAGGGACACTGGTGGGGTACCATTTCCTGGCTGTAAATGACATAGGTTTTTGGACAAGATACTGCTTGGCATAAAGATCGATTTGCATTACAATCTAACCTAATACATCATCTCCCAGGAACAGCATAAACTCCACTGGGCCATAGCTGAACATGTCAGCCTGTATACTTGGTGTTGCAGTAAAGATAGGAATGTCCGGGGCAAAGTCATTTGGAGGTATCCAGTCATCTGCATCTTGGGCAGCGTCAGGAAATCTGTGCTTGTTCCTAGCTCAGGCACATATTCACAGTCAAATGTGTCACTCTCTGAGGCACTATCTGTAGCCTCCGAATCAATAAAATTGTATAAGCCTCCTCTGCGCTGAGCCTAAGGATTTGCATACGTAACTGTAACTACAGCTAAACAACCTTAAAACATGTTTTTGTGTTAACACTTTTTTTCTTCTCCCTTTTTCTTTTAACCCCTCACTAACCTAACACTAACTTTCCCAAGATCCCACTAACTTCCACCCTCCAAAGCAAACTAAATCACAATTGGGAAAAAAAACAAAAACAAAATTTAACCCGAGGGTAAAAAAAAAAAAAACCCACAAAAAGATCACCGTAAATTACTATGATCTGTATTCTGATAACTGTAAGAAGTGGTCAAAGGGCAGGGAAAGGTTCTAAATCTGGGTTTAGAGAACAAAAAGGAGTTTCACTTTTCAGATACAACTTAATCACCATGAGCACACAAAGTAACTTTCGAAGGGGGTGGATAAGATATGCCAGCAGTGCTGTGACTGCTGTCACAATGATCACGTGCTGGGACCGCACCATTTGTTGTGGATTTAACTCTGCAATGTAACATTGCAGTTTCTTTAAAAGGAAAAAAAGGCTGCAATGTTTTAAAAGGACAGGACCACTGGACCCCTACCACTTCATTGACCCAAAATAAATCATCCAAAACCCAATACAGTGATGGTGATTAGTATGAGGAAATGCAGCAAGGTTGTTTATCTAACCCTGCAGTTTTAAGAAAAAACCCTCAAATGCTACATTTTCAATATAGGGCAAATGTGTTTTGTGTACTCAAAATAGAGCAGGACAGAATACTTGGGGAATAGTCATTAATCCATGTGTTTCCAAAAAAATCCTGGCCTATACAGGTCTCCTAGTGTAGCCAGAGCTTTGAAGACTCATGCAAGTAGAAGTGACCAGCGAATTACCACAAGCCTATTAGTTCGTGGTTGGCTTTTCAGAGGTTTTAATTTTGATGCATAAACTTGATGTAGATACTTATCTGACAGTTTATCTTTAAGAGAGGCACAATTTCAGTCTGTTTTTTCTGAGAGCAAGTTGGCCAAACTTGTTTTCAGAATATACAGTGAAGACTGATATCCGTACTTAAACCAGGTGAGCTAGTTCTGCCATCTGGATGTTGTTGGGAAATCCTCCGTTCTGGATTGTTGGTGGCTATAAGGAAAGGTTGGGAAACATTGCTCATGAGGATTAGATTGTTAAGTTTACTAAGCTGGTTTTGAAAATATCAAGAACTGCCCTGAAGCACATCTGCAAACTTACTTCTGAGCTGTACTCTTGATCCCCTTTTTTATATTCACGCCTTTGTTTTGTATGACATTACAGAGAAAGCGGCAGGTGGGGGCCCTAAAAAAAAATGTTACCCCCCCAGGTGACTCGGGGTCCCCAAACCCCTAGTCACACCCTCCCCCCCCACCAAAAAAAATATTAACCACCGTCACCCTAAAATTAATGAGGGGGGAACTTTTAACTAAGTACCTGTAAAAAAAAAAAAAAAACTTACCATTCAATGTTTTTTCTTCTAAAATCTTATTTTTTCAGCCCCCAAAAAGGCCAAATAAAAAAATCCATAATAACCGACGCCAAAAAAAAAAAGCGCAAAAAAAATAATTCATCTTCACTCGGCGAGGGCTCTGCGCAGACTGAGCTCTGCAGGGCAGGGGAAGGCTTATAAAGCCTTGCCTTGCCCTGCCCTACAATTAGGCTCAGAGCACTCTGATTGGTGGGTTTAAGCCATCCAATCATAGTGCTCTGACAAGTAAGTCTCTACATTTACCTGTCACAGCACTCTGATTGGTTGGCTTGAAATCCACCAATCGGAGTGCTCTGTGTCATTTTACACAGTGTGGGAAAGTTCTTTGGAATTTTCCCATGCTGTGTAATTTGACTCATAACTCTCTGGTTACTTAATCCACCAATCAGAGAGTTATGAGTCAAATTACACAGTGTGGGAAGATTCAGAAGAACTTTCCCATGCTGTGTAAAATGACACAGAGAACTCTGGTGGATTTCAAACCAACCAATCAGAGTGCCGTGACAGGTAAATGTAGAGACTTACCTGTCAGAGCACTATGATTGGATGGCTTAAACCCACCAATCAGAGTGCTCTAAACCTAATTGCAGGGCGGGGCAAAGTTTTATAAGTCTTCCCCCCCACCCTGCAGAGCTCAGTCTGCGTGGAGCCCTCACCCGGTGAAGATGAATTTTTTTTTCTTTTTGCGTCGGTTATTATGGATTTTTATTTGGACTTTTTTGGGGCGGAAAAAAGAAGATTTTAGAAGAAAGAAAGAAAACATTGAATGGTAAGTTTTTTATTTTTTTTACAGGTATCCCCACCCCCTCATTATTTTTAGGGTGAGGGGGGTAGGTAGGGGGTGACTAGGGGTTTGGGGACCCCTAGTCAACTGGGGGGTTAACATTTTTATTTAGGGCCCCCACCCGCCGCTCAGTGGTGGGGGCCAGGGGGAGGACGTTAGGTCCCCCCTTATTAGTATTTAGGGCCCCCACCCACCGCTCAGGGGTGGGGGCCCGGGGGAGGACATTAGGTCCCCCCCTTATTAGTATTTAGGGCCCCTACCCACTGCTCAGGGTTGGGGGGTCAGGGGGAGGACAATAGGTTCCCCCCCACCCCCATTATTTTACATTGGGGTGGGGGGGGGGCAATTTTTTATTTTTAACAGTGAGCAGCCACAGGTTTAATAGACATTCCCCTACTCGCGGTATAGCGAGTAGGGGCATAATTTACTAATACTAAGTAATTGTTACTTGGTATTAGTAAATTTGTCTGAAAGACCAATTTAGGTCTTTCAGTCTTTTAGTAGATAGCTCCCTAATACTGTGGGAATTAGGGAGTTATCTACTTATTCATTCCTGTCAGTACACTGACTGGCTAAGTAACTTACATTTTATATGAATGTATGTTACTTGATTGTTGTAAGTGTTGCAAATGCTTACAGCTGAATCCTGGCTATGTTTGTATACTTTTTATTTAAAATTGTATACAATGTAACATTCTTCTTTCACTAGGTAAGTATATTAGTACTTAGGCAATACTGTGCTTCAGCACTTTGATACTTCGGAAATTCTGTAATTTTGGGACCTTGGCACTTTGGCAACTCAGCAATTCGGACATTTGGAAGTACCCGAATGTCCGAATTCCCTGAAATTCGTCCGAAAGGGTAGAGGGGCTCTATATTAGGTAGGGGGCAGTATAGTGGGTAGGGGGCCTGTGAGGAGTAGGGGGTGTCTAAATGGTGGGTAGGGGGCTGTAAAAAGGTAAATACCTTTCAGTGTCCTCTTGGTCCGGTGGGCAGCTTTCCAGCAACGTGCATGGGGGAGGAAATTGTGGACAGGAGGCGGAGCTTCCGTTTGGGGGCGGGGCATGCGGCCAAAATTATTTTAGATTGTGCAGGGAGACTGGCAGCCACACCAGCTCCTCTCTCCTTACTCCCCTCGGACTGACAGGCTGGCACTGTCCGAGGGAAGGATTTATCAGAATATTCATTAGGGCTGTCAGTCCGGCCCTGCCACCCATTCTCTCAAACGGAGGATTTAGCCGCCGAAATCCCTACCGCCCACCTGGAATCCTGAAATGCCCACTAGTGGGCCTTAGGGACCAGGTTGATGACCCATGCTGTAGACAATATAGTGCTTTATCGTGCACTTTTTAAGGTATCCCTGCTTAAGGGAGTCTGTATAATTCTTTACTCACTTCCTCATCATTACTAATGCTTAATTATAATTAATAAAAGTACATTTTTAATCTGTTATCTGCATACATTGGTCTGGGCAAATCTTTTCTTCTTTTTTGTCCTAAACATTTTATAATTGAGATTAGAGAGTCCATCAGCTCCCGGGGACTTCCCTGGAGGTAGGAGTGTGATTTTGCTGATGGTAATAGGTTGTAGGAGGGATTGTACTTGTTCCTCAGTGAGTCTAGGTAGTGTGATATTACTTAGGTGGTGATTGATTTCCAATGGCATAGGGGTGGTTATATTTTTGTTGTGTTGTAGGTTATACAATTTGGAGTAGAAATCTCCAAAAACTCGACTAATTGCTGGGGGGTCGATGTGTTTAGTTCTCTCATCATCTATAATATGGGATACCTTAGATTGTGCCGTTATAGGGCAGAGCCTAGCTGCTATACATTTGGTAGCTTTGCCTGAGGTATGGTATGGTATGTGGTGGCCCGCAGTCTTTGCAGAAGACAGTTTTTTTTTTTTTTTTCCTGCATGTAGCTTGGCTATTTTCAAATGTATTCAGTTTGGCTAATAGTTCCTGCGAGGGGTTTGCCTTGTTTTTTTTGAGGAAATTATTGATAGTTCTTTATAGCAATCCAGGAGTTTGGTTTGACTTTTTGGTTTTTTTTTAAGGTAGGAGGATCTCCTGATAAATAGCCCTCTAACTACTGCCTTATGGGCATTCGATACTATATTGTCTGCTACTTCGCCAGACACATTGCCCCTTTCCCCTGAATTGGAACTCGTCATGCATTAGTAAGTGGACTGGGCTTTGGTCAGACCAGGTGATCTCTCCTATTGTGTAGTCTGACAATTGAGCCAGGGTGATGTTGTCTTGAAAGATTTAGGTATACGTATTGTGTACTCGGGAGTAAAAAGTGTAATCCCTCTCAAGAGGGTGCAGTAATTTGCTTAGGGCTTTGACGATACCTTACCTTTCCCCGCTGGTCCCACGCAGTGCGGCGTCCTCTGCTCACACTTCCGGGAGGCGGCATAGTCTTACTGATGCCGGCTGTTCGCAACACGCCCATTTTTATGACGCAGCGCATGCGCTCCAACTTCAACAAAATAGTACTGCCAAAGTTCAAACGTGGCCACGCTTCTGGACCTTTTGTGGGCGTGGTTTTAAAGCTAAATATCCCACACTATAAAAAGGCGCCCCTGTCATTTGTTCAGCGCCCTAGTGTGGTTCTTGTTGGTTCCCTCTAGCGCTCTTGATATTTCTGACTGATTTTTTTACTCTTGGCTCTCCTTCTGACTATTCTGTTCTCTGGTTTACCGTATTATTGGCTTGGTTTATCTTGTGTGTCCGTCTTCTGTACTCCCTTGACCTTCAGCTATTCTCTTTGACTATTCTCTGACGTAAACCTGGCCATTCTAAGGTCCGGTAAACGTCTTCCTCTGGGTTACACTCTGTGTGAAGGGGGTCACTGTCGTGACAGGGCTTTGGAAGTGGTGGCCAGTTGCCTTTTCCTGCGTCCTGTGGGGCGGGCAGTGGTGTCAAATGTGGGTGCTTGGATAAAATTGAAATCCCCACACAGGAGTAGACCACCCGATCAGACTTTATCGATAGTAAGTACGAGAAACTGAAGGAACGCTTTGGAATCGGTATTAGGGAAGTAGGCTGTTAACAGTGTGTATTGTGCATTATTGAATAGGCCTATGAGGATGATGTATCTGCCGTGTGCATCTATAATTTTTTGCTGTACTGTAAGGGCTACATCTTTATGAATAAAGATTGATACCCCTTTTGTCTAGTTATCGGAGAGGGCATGGAATTGGGATGGGTAGTGTTTGTTGAAGATAGATTATGTGTGGTCTCTGCTAAAGTGCGTCTCTTGTATTCAGGCAATATCCACTACTTTTTTTCTTAAGTCTCTGAGTAAGAGGCTACGTTTATGTGGGGTATTAAGCCCCTTAACATTAAGGGTCGTGACTTTCATAGTGTATTATACGTCGAATCTGGGTTGATCCTATTGGTCATCCCTGGGAAGCTGGTAGAGAGTGTATGGTCAGATCTGTAATGACTGTTATAGTAGTTGGCATAGTTGGGGAGAGTAGCCATCTCAGTAGCCATTGATGCAAGATGCAGAGGGGGTGGAGGTAACTTGGGAAAGTGAAAACAAAACAGAAATAATGAACAAAATAGCGCTCAGAAGGTCTGAGCCATGGTGTGTCATGGCATGGCCAGGAGGGGTAGCCTTGAGCGGCTCCACGTCTGGGAGTCACTCAGATGGTAGTACTCAAAATAAGCTATTTGCTAGCTAAGAGGATTAGTAAGCTATAACTCAAGTGTACTGCATAACATTGGCAGACTAAGATTGTATTTTTTTTATTTTATGTATTTATTTATTTATTTAGCTTCATCAAAGTCATGACAGCTGTTTGCTGCATGTTCATGTGACAGCTTGGCTCTAATGACATGCCAGGATGTGTTACTATTTGGGCAGTGTCTGTGTCTAACCAAGTAGCACTAGAGAGCGTAGCATGTCTATACATTCATGTAGTAAGTAAAACTGTGCGCAAATTACATCGCTTTAGCAATTATAAAATTCAAAATCGGATCCCAAAAATGGAGTGAACCTTATACAGACATAACATTTTCAAACCAACTTTACATTAGTGTGTATCATAATGTTATACGATACCCCTTAGGGCCAGGGCCCGGTTTTGTCAAGCTGGAGACCACTCTGGTGACAGTCTGGGGATCTTAGCTGGTGTGGCCGGTTGGAAGTCTGGCAATGGTATGCCCCATTCTTTCAGCTTTTGCAGGCCTTCCTTTTGTGTAGCCACGGCTTGTATCACACCTTTCTTCTGGATAAGTAGTTTCGCCTTGTATCCCCACTAGTAGATCAGATCGATGGATCGAAGCGTGGCAGTGATTTGTGACAGTAATTTACAGAACTGCAGAGTGGTTGCAGACAGGTCTGCAAATAATTTTATATTTCTGTATGGCTCAGGAAGGGCAGCGTCTCTGCAGGCCTTGGTGATGCACTCCTTCACATAGTAAAAATGGATGCGCACTATCACGTCCTGCATGACCGTGGCAGGTAAGTGGCTGGATCTGCAAAGGTGGTGGGCCCTATCTATCACCAGTTGATCTATGTGTAGCTGGTGTCAGCTCTTGGAAAATATCCGTTAGATTGTTGACTAGGTCAGAGTTTTGTACTGTCTCCGGTAAACCTCTGAAGCGCAAATTATTTCTCCTGGACCTGTCCTCCAAGTTGGCGATCATTTGTCTCTGTGTTTCTAGCATGGCATCCATCTCTTGGAGCTTGTCCGCCAGACTATTATGGGCCATTGCGATGTCATCCATTTTCTGTTCGATTTGCGATGTTCTGTGCCCAATATCAAGCAGTTCCCTTTGGAGGTCTGTGGTCAGGGCCTGAATCTGTGTCTTAATAGTGGCTTGCATTGTGTCTGTAAGTTCAGACATCAAGGTTCTCATCCTTGTTGCAGTGAGGTGCCCCTCTTCCGAGATGGAGCTTGGGGAGGCCAGAGGTGGTGAGGGCGACGCATCTTTGGTTGGGCTGCGGCCCTCTATGCTTTTCCCTGCCGGTGCTCGCACTAGGAAGAAGGAGGCTTTGTCCGCTTTAGAAAGCTTACTCTTACTTCTCTGCAACCTGAGGAAGGTGAGTGTGTGCTTTTGTAGCTTTAGAATGCTCGGAATTCCGGTTATTTTGTCTCCTTAAGAAACGAGCCACAGGAGCTTCCCATATGTGCGGCCAGTCAGTTCAAGCTCCAATCCACGCCCCATCTATCAAGCTGTTTTTTTTAAGAGGTTTGACATAATCTAAAGGATTTCCCAGCACTAAAAACCCATCTTCTTAACTTGATCTGAGCCAGTGAGGAGTTCTCATGTATTATTGTTAGTTCAAGTTCTTCCATGATGTAGAGGATAACTGGGCAAAGGTAAGGGATAACTGGGCAAAGTTCTTCTGAAAGGTTGCTTTACCTTTGGGCAGCAATATGAGAAATGACTCCATACAATTTGTCTCCATGCAATCCCAATCATTTTGAAGAAAACTGTAGACACTGTAGTGTTCATGGTATAAAACACTCTGGAACGGACTGACTTTATGTTCACAGAAGTTTTTGCAAGTTTCTCACTAGTTCCAACCTGTAAATGGTGACAAAGCTATCTAAAGGACCTAACGTTGTGTTCCAATTAAATGCTTAAAAGTTGGTCCTTGGCAGCAGGCTCGTATTCACTGTTTGTTGATTGTTCTCCAAAGAGCACTCATTGCACCACTGATGCTTTCTCAGCTTCCTAATTTTTGTCATAAACTGTAGTAGTTATGATGTTTGGTAAATTACACTTAATTTGAATAGCAGCACAATTTTGCAATTAACATCATGAAATGTGAAAACATGACCGCCATGAAAGACATAACGCCTATGTCTTTTGAGGACTCTACTCTAACATATATTCTTTTTAAATCAAGATCTCACTAGAGCTACTCAACTTTGGAGAAAGTCCTATGGACCTGTTACTAACCAACTGCGTTCACTAGAACTGTCCTACAGATGGGGGAGGGAGGGAGTGGCTGATGGTCATCCACTCTATGACTACACCCATCCTCAAATTGATGTGAGATACATCACCTTTCCTATTAAAACTGGGCCTTATTCTTCCGAATGCAAGGTCCCCAGAGAACTCTTAGGATCCTACCACTATCATCCCCTTTGTTCCAAGGGTCGAAGGCTTGTAAGCAACAGTAGTTACATAGTTACATAGCTCAAGTTCAGCCTTCCTCACATTTCTATTTTGCTGTTGATCCAAAAGAAGGTTTGAAGCACTTCCTATTTTGCAACAAACTAGGAAAAAAAATTCCTTCTTGACCCCAGAATGGCAGTCAGATTTATCCTTGAATCAAGCAGCTATTACCCTACATTGAAAAATTATATCCTTGAATATTGTTTTTGCAAGTATGCATTTAGTTGCTGTTTGAACATCTGTATGGACTCTGATAAAATCACTTCTTTAGGCAGAGAATTCCACATCCTTACAGTAAAAAAAACTTTCCTTTTGCCTTAGACAAAATCTTCTTTCTTCCAGTCTAAACGCACGACCTTGTGTCCTATGTAAAGTCCGGTTTGTGAATAGATTTCCACACAATGGTTTTTATTGGCCCTGAATGTATTTGTATAATGTCATCATATCCCCTCTCAGGCGCCGTTTTTCTAAACTAAAGTGGTTTAAATTTGTTAACCTTTCTTCATAGCTGATATACTCCATTCCTTTTATTAATTTTGTATCCCACCTCTGCACTTTTTCTAGTGCCATATTATCCTTCATTAGAACAGGTGCCCAAAATTGCACAGCATATTCAATATGTGGTCTTACCAGTGATTTATAAAGAGGCAAAATGATATTCTCATCCCGAGAATGATTGCCCTTTTTCATGCATGACAATACCTTACTGGCCTTAGCCACTGCTGATTTACATTGCACATTGTTGCATAGTTTGTTGTCTATAACAATCCCCAAGTCCTTTTCGTGTCTTGTTATCCCTAATTCGCTTCCATTAAGGGTATACGTTGCTTGTGCATTCTTTACGCCGATGTGCATAACTTTGCATTTTTCAACATAAAATTTCATCTGCCATTTGAGTGCCCAGTCCCCCAGTCTATCTAAATCATTCTGCAGCAAAGTAATATCCTCCTCGCATTGTATTACTTTACAGAGGTTTGTGTAATCTGCAAACACTGAAACATGACTTTCAATGCTTTTTTCAAGATCATTTATAAAAATGTTAAATAGAAGGGGTCCCTGAACAGAACCCCGAGGGACACCACTTGCCACCTCTGTCCAGCTTGAAAATTTACCATTAATGACAACTCTTTGTACACTAATTTTAAGCCAATGTTCTACCCAAGAACAAGCATTTTTTTCTAGACCGATTTCCTTGAGTTTGAACACTAATCTATTGTGTGGAACTGTATCAAATGCCTTGTCAAAATCCAAATAGATCAGATCCACTGCAACACCCTGATCTATACTTCTACTTACTTCTTCGTAGAACACAATCAAGTTCGTTTGACATGACCTGTGTTTCATAAAACCATGCTGATTTTTGCTGATAACCATGTTCTTTTCAAGGAATTCTTGAATATTATCCCTTAATAACCTTTCAAATATTTTCCCAGCCACAGAAGTTAAGCTTACAGGTCTAAAATTTTCAGGCAAGGATTTTGAATCCAGGAACTATATACGGTAACTACTGTGTAGTGAGAAGAATACAGCCTGCTCAACCGCATCCAACGACATAGACATCCACATTTGAAATGTGTTAATGCTTACGATGACTCTATTTAAGTTAATTCCAGTTTTTATGTTTCATTTATTGTTCTGCATAATATTAGGTTGTCGCTCTGCATGAAAAGTGCCTAGTTCAGATTGGGGGCTTTCTTGACCAGGGCATATCAAGGCAGCATTAGAAAAATACATGGCCCAAATTTCACCCCACTGCCCCCTTGGTGAGGGATACTTAGTCTGGATGCATATCCTACTTGCCAATCAAGCTCATTCATTTTATGCACCATAGGTTTATGGCTTGTTCTAGCAAGTTTTTATACTACTGTGCATGTTGGTGAGCATTTGGTTTATTTTCTCCTATCCTATGACACTTCCCTGCTAGAGAAGCTCAATGACCACACTAACCTCTCACTTTTGAGGGACTAGATTCACATGTGACTCTGATATCGCTAGTTTATTTTTATTTATTTTTTTAAATGGTGCATAATTCATAATCTGTATATATTGCTTTTATTTCTATATTTTCTGTTCACATATCTCTTGTCAAAAATGTGATACCAATGCACTACCAAAATAAAGAATTTTTAAAAGAAAGAAAGAAAAATACATATGCTTGCATTTTGAGGAGAAAGAACTACCACAACT
This sequence comes from Pelobates cultripes, assembly GCA_933207985.1. Taxonomy (NCBI): domain Eukaryota; kingdom Metazoa; phylum Chordata; class Amphibia; order Anura; family Pelobatidae; genus Pelobates; species Pelobates cultripes. The sequence goes on along the minus strand of OW240917.1, from coordinate 86,362,923 downwards.
GTGTATATATTTCACGATTTCAGTGGTAAACTGAAAGAGTTTCATACTATACCAGTGGGAGGCTTGGAGTTGAAGCAGTAGGACTTATACCCCTTTCTTTAAAGAAACACTGTTGTAACCATAAACATTTAATCTGTTTCAATTGGTTATAGTGCCTGGAATTGTCCCTCCACTCAGTCTTAAAATAGTTTAACACTAAATAAGGGTCCCTGGCCATTCACAGTCTTTAATTGTAATACAAAAGGAGGATGCCTCACTAGGCCGTAAAAGAAAATTAATGGTACAGTAGGGATCCGAAACCCATGGCACACAAAGCTGCCAAAATAAAATAGGCCTGCAGGAGATATCAGATGATTTTCCCAGCAGGCCCTGAGCACAGCTCTGCTAGCACAAAGGAATATGCTTCCACAGCATGTATAGGCAACTTGTATCATTCCCTCTTGATGTTGGTTACCATGGCAACTATCTGACTCCGTGCGATGCACCTGACCGGATTGAGGTACCAGGATTGAAGACTACAGGCTCCACCCAACAGACCATGAGTGATCATTATAGATTTTCGTCATCATCTCAGGGCAAAGGCATGCAGAAGGTAAGGAGTCATAAAAACCTTAATAAAATTTTGTATTAAATATTTTTTATTAGAAACATTTGTTAAACATTGTCGCATTAAAAAGTCCCTCCTCCTAACACCACTGCAAACATTCAAAACACATACATAACCACCAGAAATAGACCACACATACACACGCAGCCTCTCCCCAACACACATACAATCACACAAAGCTGCAATCACACCCAAATATAACAAAGGAATTCACTAACGTACACACACATTCATATTTTTTTAAAGAAAATAGGGCTATCACTGTAGAGACGTCCAAGTATTACTTTGGCACAACACTACCAAAAGGTTGTATAACCCTTGTATATATGTGCCCATTTGGTTAATCCACCTGGTAAATGTAAGCAGACATAATAAAGATACATTAATGCCTAATTATTTAGCAGGTACATTTAGATTTTTTTCGTTTTTAAAGAAGCATATCGTAAGGAGTGGGGTGGATGATTGCGGCCAAACCGAATGTGAGTCCCTGTAACTGCAAATATTTTTGTCTGTCTGCTCACCCTGCTCATAATCCTTAGATGGGATATTGCCGGGAGCAATAGATAGATTCAGGGAATATGACGCTATAATATTCATTGGCTTAAGCATCTCTATTACTTTTGCTGTTTCCCCTCCTGGCTGAAGGTACAGGAGACTTACAACCTCTGGCCTGAAACAGTTATGAGCAGTCCTTACCCAGCCACCACATAACTACCTCCAAGGCAGCCAGTATCCTTTATGGTGTAAGTATTTCATTATCTGCCTATGTATGGCTCTGTATGTATCTGTGTGTGTGTGTGTGTGTGTGTGTGTTTGTCTGTTTGTCTGTTTATGTATGCCTGTCTGTGTGTAACTGTATATCTGTCTTTGCCTATATGTACCTACTACCTACATGTGTCTGTGTGGGACTAAATGTACTTATATGTGCATATCTGTGTCTGCCAAAGCCTGTGTGTATCCCTCTGTGTCTGTTTGTGTATGTTTGACTGTCTGTGTCTAACTGTGTCTGTCAGTGCCTGTGTGTGTCAGCTTATGCCTGCGTGTTACTGACTGTGTTTATTTGCCTACCTGTGTGTGTCTGTTACCCTTGATTGTCTTTGTACATTTGTGTTTGTGTGTACCTGTGTGAGTCAGTAAGTAATTGTGAGTTTGTAAAGACACGTGTTAATGGGTGGTGTTTGGGGATGGGGAATGAGTGGGACTTTAGGAAAGGATAACCAAACAATTTTTGGGTTAAGCCCTTATTGTTTGTTTGTTTGTTTTTCAAATATATATTTATACTTACCTAGTTGAATGCTATTCATTATATGATATGATTTCCATGAAAAATAAAAATTGTGAGAAATTACTTTACATTTAGCTTAATAGGGAAATAATTAAAACTATTTGGTAGTTATAAAGTTTAGGCCCAACACAGATCTGGACTATTGCACAGAATATAATAAAATATTAACATATACAAGTTCTTTAGCTTTTGTGACCATATGTAGGTAATAGGAGTAGGTCCCACAAGGGGAAACCAACATCAGGAGAGCTCCACTGTATAAGAAATGAGGAAGGGAGGCCCTACCTTTAATCAATCTAAGGATAAAAAGGGATATGCAAACAAAAAGTATAACTTGAAAAAAGGGAGATCTACTAAACGGTGCCCAGGGGATCAATTGTCTGGAGTACTAGCTAGCATCTAAGTTCCAGTTCCCCTAGTGTCCGACTGACAGGAAGGTAGTGTAAACAAGGTTAGGGAGAGAGAAGAGGCACAGGGTCCCCAGAGAACAAGGGACCGGGTAATCAGGTCTAAACGCAGATGAAAAGCCTCACACAAAAAAAATAATAATTTAAATAAATCTCTCAATTCACCCTAAAAGTTACCTCGACACCGTGGTCTAACCACTAGTGTCTACCTGAACCAACTCTCCCTACTAAAGTTATAAATAAATAAACACCTAAAAATCAATAACCATAGTGGTAACAACAATAAAAAAGTGCTACCACAGACCTCACAGGCTCCTGACGACGGCGTTATGTACACGCTGAAACGCGCGTCGAGCGTTTTCTTTTTCTTTAATCTCTGCACTTGGTAGCACTTTTTTATTTTTGTTACCACTATGGTTATTGATTTTTAGGTGTTTATTTATAACTTTAGTAGGGAGCGTTGGATCAGGTGGACACTAGTGGTTAGACCATGATGTTGAGGTAACTTTTAGGGTGAATTGAGAGATTTATTTAATTATTTATTTTTTGTGTGAGGCTTTTCATCTGCGTTTAGACCTGATTATCCGGTCCCTTGTTCTCTGGGGACCCTGTGCCTCTTCTCTCTCCCTAACCTCGTTTACACTACCTTCCTGTCAGTCGGACACTAGGGGCACTAGAACTTAGATGCTAGCTAGTACTCCAGACAATTGATCCCGTGGGCACCGTTTAGTAGATCTCCCTTTTTTCAAGTTATACTTTTTGTTTGCATATCCCTTTTTATCCTTAGATTGATTAAAGGTAGGGCCTCCCTACACATCACCTACTCCTATTACCTACATATTTTGGAGGGTTACCCCCTCATTGGAGCTCCCTATTACGTGGTTACAGTGGTGCAGCTCATGAGCCCTTGACTTGTATCCGGACTCCTGACCTGCACTCTATTTACTTTATTTCTCCATTTTGTGACCATATGTACACAATGAGTTTTAAGAAAAATAAAGGTACTAAGCTAAATATACTACAGATACAAATACAATGTGCTGATAAGGCGCTTAGTGGTGATATATTGATAAATATGTATAGCAGCTGTGGAACACTCGGTGGTTCTCCCATAAGAATCCACAAACAAAGTAAACCAAAATGAAAATGTAACTTAAAGTTTAGGTGATCTACCCCACCACCTATAACTTTAGGTGATCTACCCCACCACCTCAAACTTATCAGTGCGAGTGCAGTGCTTAGAAAGTATTTAACAGACTTACCCCTTACAAATACAGGGGGTTAGATTCCATATGCATAGAAAAGGTAAAATAAACACAATATAGTGAAATATTGTTAATATGTAGGTAGTTGGAAAGAGAGATATATATACAACTCACATGTAATAGAGCCTTTTCACGTTATAGGCTCTAAACAGTGTGGCTTTCAATAGGTGGCAGCATTAACCTTTTTCTACCCAGTTGGATTGGATTGTGTTCACAGTAAGTTGTATAGTAAGTTGTATAACATAAAAAGAGACGGAAAACAGATCTGGGTGCAATCAATATTTAGGTGAGGGAAACATAGGAAATGATTAAACTTGCTCACCTGATTAAGAGCCTATTATAAAATGGGCTCAAAACTTTGAACTTTGTGTCATATTTGACATAAAAATTCCAAAAGTACCGATATTTTACCATCTTCTTTGGTAAAAATCAACTCAACCCACCAGGGAGGCCGATAGTCTCTGGGATAAACTCTATATCCAGCCGACTATATTGACAGAATCTTACAACCCATAGTACAAATCACCAATAGATATTTAAAAGATACTTTAAACATTCTACAAGTTTTGGAAACAGTAAAATGGGAATCTGATTACATTTTGTTAACTGTCGATATAAAGCTCGCTGTATACCAACATGAAAAAGAATGCGAGGCAACACAATTTTTTCTATCCGAGCCAAAAAGACATCCTACATCGCAGATTGATTTTATCATGGAGGGGATTAATCTCATTTTAAAGAATAATTATTTTTGGTTTCAGGACGATTATTTTCTTCAAATCTGTGGTACAACAATGGGGACTTGGTTTGCACCCAGCTATGCCAATTTATTCATGGCATATTGGGAAAATTTTTTGTCTATCACAACAATAGCTGGAGTACAAACCTAGTCTCCTACCACAGGTATACAGATGAAATTTTTTTTCATTTGGAAGGGAAGCAACAAAGATTTAACATCCTTTTTAGCCTTTTTAAATTCTAACAATTGGGGTATTATCTTAACAATCAATTTTAGTGCTTGTTCAGTCAATTTTTTAGATATTTATATTGACCATAACCAAATTAAAACTCAAACATATTTAAAATCCGTGGATGTGAACAATTATATCTATATCAACAGCTGTCATTTCTCCCCTTGGCTGAGGAACGTGCCGAGATCCCAGTTTCTCCGGATGAGGAGAAACTGTTCAGACCTCAACACTTTCCACACCCAAGCAAATAAAATCAAAAACCAGTTTGTAGAAAAGGGCTACAACATAGCCACTTTAGAAGATAATATAGAAGAAATCAGTGTCATAGATCGTACATCCCTTCTTCAATATAAAACAAAAAATAGTAATAACAATATAAATATTCCCTTTATTTGTAATTATAACAACAATAGTAAAAAAGTAAGACAAATAGTATCAAAATGTTGGCCAATTTTAAGAAATGATCCTATATTACATAAATTCTTCCAAGTCAACCAAAAATAATATACAGGGGAGCTCCTAGTCTAAAAAAGAGACTAGTAAAAAATCATATTAAGATTAACAAAACAGATAATTTTCTTCAACAAAAAGTTTTTTTTGGCTGTTGTACAAAAAGTAAAAAACGACATATAAAAACCTTTGAGGACCCACATGGAAACAAAGAATACAAAATACATGAAATGAGCACTTGTTTTTCCAAGAATGTGATATACCTTCTAACCTGTACATGCCATTTGTGCTATGTGGGGAGAACTAAACTTCCCCTACACATTCGAATAAATGAGCATGTGCGCAATATTAAAAAGGGCTATGAGAAACACAGCGTCTCAAGACATTTTAAATCTGTACATAATAGTGATCCACAATGTTTTTAAATTTACTGTTATACAGAAAATTAAAACCAACTGGAGGGAAGAAGACATGAGAGGAATGTGTGAGATGAAGTGGATTTTTAATCTAAACACACTAAGTCCCTCAGGTTTAAATGAAGATTTTGAGCTGTATCACTTCTTATAAATTGGTCTATATTTTTACTCATTATATTTACATTGTTTACATATATTGCATTTTTTAATATACTATATTTGCTATATACATATTTTTATCATGTACTTTTTAAGATATTGTTTAGATGATATATATTTTTATAGATATCTTATGGATTATGTATTGGTTATTTACAGATATCATGTTCTATATATGCAATGATTTGAAAAATATTCCATATGTTAATCCCATTTTATATATCATTTATTCACTTTTCCCATATATGGCCATCAAATCTGTGAAACATTGGACTCTTTTCTTTTACGATCGAAAACCGCAAATGACATATCGCCACTAGGCCTTGTGGGACAGGTAGTCACAGCCGCAAGAACAGCCGCAATGAAGAGAGACAGACCCTTCAATCAATTAATATGATAAACTCCTGTAAAAAAACACAGTCGATTGGGTAATATGTACGGATGGGAGGGGTCTTAAGCCTTTAAATTCTGAAACTGGCAAACCATGCATTCACCAACTGAAAAATCCCCACCATCAAAACGCGTCTTGGAGAGTGGACAAAGATAAGGAATAGACTTTTAATTTGTTTTTAATTGTGTTTACACTACTTTTATTTTGTTTTATATTAGAAAATAAATCCTTTTAAAGTCACCTTATTGTACATCGTTTGAAGTATCCTGGTTTTCCTGGTTCCAAAGAAGGGAGTGTCACCCTCAAATATGACACCAAGTTCAAGTTTTGAGCCCATTTTATAATAGGCTCTTAACCAGGTGAGCAAGTTTTATCATTTCTTATGGTTCCCTCACCTGAACATACTGATTGCACCCAGATCTGTTTTCAGTCTCTTTTTATGTTGTACAACTTACTGTGAAGACAATCCAAACCAACTGGGTAGAAAAAGGTTAATGCTGCCACCTATTGAAAGGCACGAAAGCCACACTGTTTAGAGCCTATAATGTGAAAAGGCTCTATTACATGTGAGTTGGATATATATCTATTACTATCCAACTACCTACATATTAACAATTATTCACTATATTATGTTTATTTTACCTTCTTTTCATGTATATTGAATCTAACCCTCTGTATTTGTAAGGGGTAAGACTGTTAAATACTTTCTAAGCGCTGCACTCGCACTTATAAGTTTTAGGTGGTGGGGTAGATCACCTAAACTTTAAGTTACATTTTCATAAAGATACTACAAAGTTCACGGTATAAATCGTGCTGTGGCAGATTGGATTAATGTTCGCAGAAAATGCAAATCGAGTTTTTGCTAGATCCTTACTTGTTCCAACATGTAAATGTTGAAAAAGCCATCTTAAGTATCATGTTCTAATTAAATGCTTAAAGGTTGCTCCTTGTCATCAGGCTCATCTTCACTGCTGGTTGATTCCTCTCCAAATAAGTCAGCGCCCATGGAATAGGTGTTTTCTCGGTCTTGTGATGCTACCTTAAGAGTGATGAGTGAAGGGGTATCGCTCATACCAACAAGTATTGTCTTTCTGTCCGTTGCTAAAGACAAACAGCAAATTGTGCTGTCAGGGGAAAAGACAGACACTACTGTTCCATTATCCAGGTCCCACAAGCTAACGTCACCTATAAGAATAAACACAAGAAATTGTTCATTTTATTTTGAAAAACATACTTTTATTTGTCACACGACTTCTCAAAAACTGTTAGATTAATGCTCTGTTATATCAACACGAGTCAATGCTTTTCTTTTTATTTGTGTTCCACATGTAAGAGTAGATTTGAGAACATGCAGTAATATCTGGAATGTTAATTCTTTAAGAGGGATGTGCTTTATATAAAGCCTAGTACACTAACTGTATAACACTGGATAACAGAATCACCCTAACATTCTCTAGTCAGGAGGGATAGCATCTAGAGTCACACAGACACATTCAGAGTTATTCACTAAACTGTGAATTTGGGAGAACTGGCAGGGTAATTACAAATTTAGACCCAAAATATGCTTATTGGAAACATTCTTATTTCAAAACATTTTGCTATTATTTGAACTCAGCTATTTTCCTAGTTTGGTCTATAAGTTGCAATTCCTTTATCATTTACCCACATTTCCTAGTTGAGTAAATAACCCCCAATTAAGGCAATATGATGTGCAATAATCCTTATGCATTGCAATTGGATCAGAGACATGCAAATGTTAGTCGTACAGCTCAGCAGTTAGCATAGCTGCAGAATGTTAAAATTAGAGGTATAATTTCCCAGTAACGTCAAATCAGCCTCTCATCGTTACATGCTTGATACAATATTATCAGAGGTACAATTTAGGCACCCAAACTATTTCATCTCATTGAAGTGTTCTGGGTGCAGTGCCTCGGCTGTTTTAAAACCTCTAATGGCCTTCTTCAGACTTGGTTCTAAATCAAATGCTGCTCATAGAGAGCGTTTGATTGACGAAGCGTGATTATTTATGCGCATGAGCATTAACCTCCCAATTATTTTTTTAATTGCAAACAGGGGAAGTTACTGGGCAGTCACCTAAATACATAGTAGGACCCTATAGAATTAGGAATACATATTTGTATTCTTAACACCACAGTGTTGCTTTAAGTTATGAAATAATAAAACATCTAGAAGAGTTAAATATTCCTTGCCTAGTCGACATTTGGATATGATAATTAACATTAACTCACCTGCTAGCAAGATTGCCTTTGATCCTCCTTCTATAACGTGAAGCTTGCTGTCAATGGTGAGGTGTAAGTTGTCATACCCAGGGATGATCTTGTGTTTATGCCTGAAAGGATCCCAGACCTTAAGGCTAAAAATTGACCAGAGAACATGGAAATTAATTAAATGTAAAAAAAATTAGACTGTCTTTATTTGCAGATTACATATAGAATTTATAACAGCTCACAGCACCTCTACTACAATTAACACTCAGATATGCTTTGTTTAATACAACATTCTATAATACTGAATTTGTGTACTAAACACAGATATCGATAATAAGCTTATATTGGCTTCTTTCTGATCTTGATTTGTAGTTATGTATGTTTACTGCAAATTTGCAAACCGATGTTTGGATGACTACACTCCTCATTAAAATGCAGATACATAATCTGTATTAGCCTCTTTAACAGTAGAGCTTCATGTAAAGAAGACCAGTCTCATAGAAAAGAATGTTTTTTTTCTTTTCTTTTTTCTATCAAAGGAATATAAGAGCTGTCTATATATTTGTAGAATGATCCAGTAGTTTAATATATTCCTATTGCAATTTTATTCTTAATCTATTCAGATTTTTGTGTTAAATCTGCAAGTTTCTGATCCTTATTCACTTAATTTTAGATTATCTTTCTATTTTGTAAAATAGTTCTACATATAACTGGATTGCTTATTTTTTTTGCAGACAATGAAATTGTGTGCACAAGACCACATGAATAAGAGTTCTAAGCGGTGAGTGCACTAACAGGGTTATTTTCTTAAATCAGAACTCAAAGTTAATTTCTAATTTAAGACCAGACTAGCCAAACTGGATTTAGAAAATGTTTTCCAGTTTGGATATTTTGACTTTCAATTTGAAATCCACTGTGAATTTACACTTCAGTGACAAACCCTTTAGGTATGCCTGTTTCTTATCCTGTCCATGGTACTGAAAAGGCACATGGTAATCACAAGGCTGATGCAATTACAAACTCTGTCTTCATATAGTGTAAAAGACACACTTCTGACTTTTGCTCTGACTAAATCCTATGCACCACAAGCAAAGCGGAATTCTTGGCGGGCCATTAATTTATCATTCTGCATTAGGTGCAAACTAGAGTTTAACCAGTTGCACTTTTTAATAGTATTTTTAGTGAATTTTCAGCTTCTGATTATACACATACAGGGTTGTTCACTTCAGTGAGATTCGATTTAAATTTAAGATGAAAACAGCTGCACCAGAAGAATTCTGTAGGTCAGCTGTGCTTTCAGTGGAGCTACTCTGGCCTTAAATTTGCAATTCACTTTGAGTTCTCAGATATGTAAGAGAATGTATGACTTGGTGTGGTTTATTTTTAGATTGGTGATGTCTCTGAACGGCCTTCATTATATTGGGGAGGGAGATCTCCGGATTGGTCACCACAAACAGCAGGTCGTCCGCAAATGCGGCCACCTTGTGGTGTACGTTGCCAGTCTTTAGGCCAGTGATGTCCTCATTATTTCTGACGTGTGTTAAAAATGGCTCCAGGGCCAGCACGAACAGTAGCGGCGACAAGGGACAGCCTTGTCTGGTGCCGTTGCGTATGGGAAATACCTCGATGAGTGCCCCATTAACAACTATATGTGCCATAGGTTCGTGATACAGTGCCTCTATCCAGCGTCATAGGTGAGGCCCCAGCCCTATGTGTTTTAGAGTTTCGAATAGGTAGGTCCATCGGACCCTTTCAAAGGCCTTCTCTGCGTCTGTCAATAGCAGGAGAAGGCCTCTCTTGTCCCCTCCCCTCCCATGCATGAGGGTAAGTGTCCGGATGGTATTGTCTCTTGCTTTGCGTCCCGTTACGAATCAGGATTTGGATAGTAGCTTTATATCACAGTTTATAAGTGAAATTGGCCTTTAGTTCCCGCAGTATTCGCTGTCTTTGTCGTCCTTGGGAATGATGGTTATATGGGCTGTCAGGGCTTATTTGGGTATGTGGTGTCCTTCTCTTATTGCATTGAAGGCCTCCACCATCGGGGTGTAAAGGTCCTCTGCAAAGGACTTGTAGCATTTTGTTGGGAGTTCATCTGGGCCCGGGCTCTTGCCCAATTTAGTTTGTTTAATTGCCTGTGCGAGTTCCTCCAGTGTAATTGGGTCATCTATTTGCATGGATATCTCCCTATCTAGGGTCGGCATCAGATATTTTGTGAGATATGTCCGAACGGACTCCCGTATTCGCACTTTTGCCGTTTCGGTTTGTGGTTGAGGTAAGGTATAGAGATCTAGGTAGAAGTCTCTTAATGCCGTCAGAATATCGGTCGGGAGGCAGTGTAGCTTCCCTCTTTTATCCCTAATTCTGACGATGTATGTTTGCTGTCTTTGTTTTCTCAGCGTCGTGGCTAGGAGTTTGCCACTTTTGTTTCCGTGTAAGGAGCCAGGCCCTCCCCCCTCCTTCCCCACCCAGTGAGTCGGGTTGCCGCTTGTCTATGAACCCTTCGTATATCTAGGGACCCCTTTCCCCATTGTTCTCCCCAACCTATACTACTATCGGTACCCCTTCACTTCGAGGGGGGGGGAGAGGATGCAGATATAAAGATCAGTCACAGTTTTCGCAGGTCCATCGTTCAAGTTCCGCTTTCCCCTCTCCCCCCTCCTGGTCTTGCGTTCGGTACCCCGGTAAGTGTCTCTGTTAGGCTGCACCTTGGGCAGTATACTTGCGGTTATGAGGAGGTTCTTAGTCGCTCAGTCTCTTGGGGGACATTGTCCATGGCCCAGGCTTGTGTCTTGTGGACCCCCAGGTTTCTCGATAAGCGTGTGGCCTTCACATGTTGGTGCCCGACGGGCGGGTGGTTTGTTGTCAGGTTCTTCTTGGTCTAATTGGTTGTGCAGCTTGGTGTTGCAGTTCTGGGGGGAAGGTATAGAATGCCATCGGGTCTGGCCATTTCATTTGTATCGGTGGCAGTTGTAGCTCTCTTTGTAGGTCGCTCAGGTCTCCGTCGGTTCTCATGTTGAATGTGCCATTGGGAAATTCTAGTGGTATCTTATCTTGTTAACTTGTAGGGTTCTGGTAAGAGGGCGCATGGCCTGCCTATAAGCAAACGTTGCTGGAGACAGTTTCGGGTAAAGTTGAATATCTGCACCCTTGTAGATGACTTTCTTGATGTCTCTTGCCTTTTTCAATATGTCTTCCTTCCTTTGGAAGTGGCTTAAGCAACATATGACATCCCTTGGGCCTTGTGGATGGAGGTGGGCCTTGTGGACGGAGGGCTCTATGCGCCCTGACGAATTCGATGGGTGTGCTTGTCTGCCTTTGCAGGAGAGTGTTAAATAATTCAGTTAGTGTCTTTTATCGCTGCCTGCTGGTCCAGTTCCTCCGGTAGGCCTCTGACCCGTATATTTAGCCTTCTTCCTCGATTGTCAAGATCTTCTACGTGTAATGCCATTTGGCGAAGTTGCATTTCTTGTTTCTATATTATGCCTGTATTCGCAGACTGTGCCGTCGCCATGTGGCCTCAAGTTGAGGAAGCCTATGCTGAATGTATGTCCCCGTTGAGAGCATGCAGCTCCCACGTAACGGATTTTTGGAGCGCCACGTTCGCCTCTTTCAGATCCGTTTTTGTAGGTAGATTGTGGAGTAGCGTCATCCACTCCGGTTGCAGCGACTGTGTATTTGGAGTTTGCGAAGCGTTAGCAGGTAGGCTCCCGCCTGGTGAGGCTGGGCGGGATAGGCCCGAGGCCTCTGAATCATTTGAGGCCTGAGAGGCTTGGTCGGCTTGTGTTGTAAGGAATTGGTGCATTCCCGTCGTTTGGGATCCACGTGGGGTGTTGATCGGGTGGTTACCCTGTGCGGGCTTGTGTGTTTTACACATTATTGCTTTCTCAAGTGCTATTTAGGTGGGTACACGTGCTGAACCAGCGGGGAGCTCTCGGTCTATGCCGCCATCTCGTCTGGCGTCCAAGCCACGCCCCCCGTGAAATCCATTTTTAATTCTCTCTTCAGTAAATTACCCTGTCTGCCACTGATCTTAAGAATAGCAGGTAGAACATTAGAGGGGTTTGTAAAAAACGGAATACTATAAAATCACATGCAGAATTTTTTAGTATGTTAGGGCCAAACTAGATACAAGTGAGCAGACGTGTTCTAGGTGTCTTAACGTCCCCTGTAGTCTAGCCAGCTTCCAGGAAATAATTCTCTAAAATGAGAAATGAAACTATAGGAAAATAGCTTCCCTCCACCAATAGTATCTAAATCGACCTGTTCTATATTTATGGCTTACATGTTTCCCAAGGACACACCAAAAACAATTCGACTGGCATCATCAGTAAGTGCCATACAAGAAACATTTGGTTCGTTCTTTAGTCGTTTCTTTACCTGTAAGTAAAAAAAAAATGAAATCATTATACCATGAAAGAGAATGCAATGTTACACACTATATATTTGTTTGTTTTTTCTTCTAATGAAAACAAGGAATTCGAGGAAGTCTAACAAATATATGCCATCTATATTCCCTACTAATTATCAGTATATCTAATTATACATGGCTCTGTCTGAAACTCTACTCATGGTTATTTACCAAATTTGTAAAACATGCTAAATATATAAATAAATGCTACTGACATAACAACATCAAAGCCAGATCTCCAAACAAACTATACCAATTTTGAGCAGTTTACGTTAAATAAATAAAATATGTATTTATGTTTAATAATTAATAGAGTTGTATCTTGTTTAATTTAAAATAATTAAACTCTTAGTTAGTAGATAACATTAAGTGTTGCGGCCACCAGATAGAGCACATATCTGTTTGATTTATAGTTGAACAATAATTTAAGTAACACAGACAACATTTTTGTGAATGTGGCCAAAATATGTTTTTTTTTTTCTTCATATGAATATGTAATATTTCCAGTCATTATATATGGCAGCCATCTTGTGTTAACAACAGAACACACAGTATGCAGGTAGAAAAAAATATTATGTATAAATTTACTTTGCTATTATAACATACAAAATGTATTATGTGTTATGCTTGAACAACTGGTATCATGAAAGCATTACAAAAACCCAAGTTAATCGGGCAGTTGACTGCAACCTCATGAATATGATAAACCTGTTGAAAACATTGTGGACTAACTGAAAAATCATGGAGATCCACTCTTAGGCCTCAACCCAGGGGGTAAAAACCACTGGTATCTATGACTTTTGTCTTCATATTTCATTACAAAGTAACAATCCTATTGCACTTATTACCAGCCCATTGCGAAGGTCCCACAAGGTCACATAACTGATCTTGTCAGTGTCACAGTAGTTGGAGAGAACGAGGAAGCTTCCGTTGTATGTGAGTGCTGCACTATGAAGGAAGAGCATTGACGTTCTGTCTTCCAACGTATGTAGATGGCTCATGGTCTCCAGGCTAAATACACAGAGATGGTGCGCATAGTATGAGCACACAATCACCTGAAAATATAGTAAATGGAATCCAATACAGTTTACTCTTACTACATTATATAGTCAGGTGATCTAATGCAGCATAAAAATGGCATAAAGGCATAACCCAATAAAGTTTTACAGTAAAACTATCTAGTAAATACGAGGTAAACATAAAACATGTCAGTTTGTAGCACCTCGAAAAAAGAAAGAAATAATATAATAATAGCAGCAAGGATTCCATGACTGGAAAATGCTTTCAAACCTATCCAATATAAAATAAAATCTAAACAAAATGCGCACTTGCACTGAAATTCAAATATACCCTTTTTTCACCTTTTCTCCAGCGCTAAGTCTCCCTCGGTGCTCCTGCAGGCTTGACCTTACATGACGTCATTCTGGAGCCGTACCTCCAGGATACTAGTCCAATGCACTTCATAGAGGACCATAGGAGCTTGATCCGCCGATCAAAATCTTATCATAGAGAATCTTTAAATAAAATGATTCTCTATGGCAAGCCGTGATGACACTGAGCATGCTTGTGTGATGTCACGGTATCCAGGGGTGCGAGAGATGGAAAATAACAGTCTGATTGGCAACACTGTATAAAAGTGTATCTGATCCCAGGCTGCTAAATGGCTGGTATTCACTTGGTTCAGCCAAGTACGTTTCACTCTTCTCTGAGCTTTTTCAATGGCAATGAAAAAGCTCAGAGGATATTGAAATACGGTTGACAAGTTTGTTTTACTGTTATGACATTGGTACTTTATTATTTGGATTACATTTATGAAAGACTGAATTGTGACCAGCGTTCAGATGAAATATCAGTTTGTTTCAACAGGCTGTAGAGAGACTGTGCCCCTTCTGTTTAGATAGCAAATATTCTGTGTATTTTTCCACTAATGCTAAGCTGTTTAGGTATAGAGGTGACTATCTACAAACTAGCAGTCAGTTTGGTTAGGGACTGTTGATGCCATTGTGTTATTTTACAAAAATTATACATACATATCTGGGATAGCCCTGAACCCCACAGTTAAAGCGGCACTGTCATGCCGAACTTACCTTTCCCTAATCGCTTTCTCTTCTCTCCCTCTCTCAGGGTCTGTTCTTCATTTCTTAATAAAGTAATAGAAGTCCAGGCACTCCATGGTTCAAGACAGGTACTTTATTAGGAACCACAACAGCAATGATTCGACCCCAAAAGGTCTTTGTCAAGCTTGACAAAGACCTTTTGGGGTCGAAACGTTGCTGTTGTGGTTCCTAATAAAGTACCTGTCTTGAACCAAGGAGTGCCTGGACTTCTATTACTTTATTAATTTTTGGAAATCTGGTGTTTGATTACGGTTCAGCAAGCACCCTGGCTCAGATTTATGGGAGTGAGTGCAGTTCCACACACTACTAAAGCTTAATTTCTTAATGTCTGCTCTAGTTTTCTTTAAAACATAAGACAAAGTAGGGTCTGTTTGTCTTATGTAGGTTTCCTATGCCTGACCATCTATGACCAGCGGAGGAGTAAAGTGTGCTTCATTTCTGGTGGTCAGAGCAATTTTCCAACAATTCTCACCTTTCCTCCGTATTCTCGCGATGCTTCCTTTCCATATTCATGAATGCCGGCAAAACTACAGAATTTCGCCCTAGCAGTATGAGAGCAGTTCGTCCATTCGTATTAGAACGAAATTCAAGACTTTTGTTAGGAACTGAATTTAATTTGAATGCTGCGGCTGCATCTTGCACGTTATTAGGATGCTATCTACCAAAAGACTGAAGACCAAGATTGGTCTTTCAGCCATCTTTACTAATAGCAAGTAAAATGATGTTTGTTTGTTCGGCTGAAATTTCTGTTCATTCATTCATCTTTCTGACGAATTAATGAATGCACAAAATTCCCGTAGCGAATGCCCAAATGTTAAACTGGGCATGCGTGGGAATTTCACAGCGCTATCTAGTCCCACAGGGACTTACTCTACCCACACAAAGATGGCGGCGCCCAGGACCTACATCCAGGCAGAAAATAAACATTTAAAAGATAGGTAATATGGGGGGCTTAGGGGCATTTGGTTGTGACTAGGGGTCAAATTAGATGTAGTGGAGTCGGGAGGGGTGGTTAAAAAAAAACAACTGGAATCAGCCATGACAGTGCCGCTTTAAGGACACTTACACACTACTAATCTTCTTGGTAATCTTCATTGATGTTAGATTTATGTGTTAAAAGAGGAGAAATAATATGTTTAAAAAGTCAGTATATCCATAAGAGCAGTTGTATTTCTTTCTGTGATAATGGGCATGTACAAACTAGCTTTCCCATACAAGTACTTATGAAACAAGTCTACAAATTTCTGTGAATAATAAAAAAAAATATGATCAATGAAGTTAAAATGTGGACTGTCATTTAAAAACAAATACATTTTTCTCTTGATGACACAATCACTTAAAATGTCCTATGTATCCACTGAGATTGTAATGTATAAATAATTTAGAATATGCCATTTATTTATTCACGAGAAGACAATAGGATTTCTAGAAATTTCATCACCTTTTCATTGTCACTAAGCAAGTACTGATCGATAGCATTGTTCTTCTCATTGAGCAGCTGCCAAAGTTTCTCCACTTCCTGCTGAACCTCCTTCTCCTGACGCCGCCGCTTTGCAGTTTTGGTCTCGTTACGTCTTTCCCATGGAGTGAGAAGAACTAGGAATTGGAAAAAGATATTATTTTGTGTTTATCAAGTGAGATAATTTAGTACAGCAAATTGTGATCGGAATTTGTCCTTATATGGTAAGGGGCATTAATTTGAAGTAATTAACGCACCCGGACCTAATTAGGCTTATTTATTTTCTGCATATATTAAGTTGTAAGCACTGTTCTGTTATATGCATGTTAGAGGTTGAAACATGTTGTGCTATTTACTAAACAGGTATTTCCTTGGTTTTATATATCTTTTATACTAAACTTTGAAATAAAAGCTTTTTTTCAACTATACTGGTTCCTGAGTAACTGTCCATATGAAACTGGTGTACCTGATGGGACCTGACTTCTAAAACATCAACTCAGTATTGAGAAAACGCCTACACAGTTAGAGTCAGCTTCTAAATGGCTCTTAAATTCGGGAGTGCTCCAATTTCTTCACTTACTTAATATATCTGAACATACTACACTATGATGTTTTTTATATTTTGTATTGTATAGGTTTCTCTTCTGTAATCTGCAATTCAGAGATTTTTACCAATTTGTGCGCCTGTTACCTTGGCTTTTACAATTTCAAATTATGATCCTACTCAACATGGGCAAAAGCCATAGAAAAGTTTAAAATCCATTTTTTTTTCAGAACCCAGTAATAGAACAGACATGTCCATAATGAAATAAGTATTTTTTGGATAAACAAACAAAAATGCATTGTATAGCATATGAGTACATTGTTGCACATAATATAGTAACAAAACTCTAAAAAAAAATCCATCCACTGATCGTTCTGTCATATAATGATATGGTATTCCTTACTCATTTACAATTAAATTTATCACACATTTTTGGAATTGACTCCTGAGGAAGTCGCGACTGCAACGGGAACCCAATGCGTTGAGCGAAATGGAACACTGTGCACAAGACTTTCGATGTCCACCACTTTTTACTCTTTATACTAAGGTACAACAGCCCCGAGGAGTCACAAATAGTGGGGCTTCTACTGCAGTTTGGTTTAAGTATTAGTAGTTGGTCCTGGACTTTGGTTCCCTAGTGGAACATATTAAGTGATTTGTATGTATTTATTTCTCTGTATTTTAGCTTATGTTATTTTACATGTTTGTACTGGCATAAATTGTTTGCTTTAACTTCTAAGTATGGTATGCATTTACAGCTACAAGATTGGTAACTATTTTTATATGCCTGGTGTCTAGCACCCTCTGGTGTATTTTTAAGATATTACTTCATTTTGTAAACTTTTTAAATATATTTATCAAAATAGTCATTTGCACTCCCACATGTTTCTTCCATCCTATCCCCTTTTATTCTATTATAAATAATAACAACAAAGTATTTAACCAGGAAAGTTAAATTCAGATTACTCCTGGGGATATTAACTTAGCCCAACATTCAGGGGCTATTACCCAATTTAATGGTACTCATTTTCTCTACCTCAGAAAGATGAAGGGCTGTGTCAACCCTGCTGGAATTTGAACCTGTGACCCAAGGGTTGAACAGATTCTACTGATGATGCATTAGCCCACTGATTTAACTCACCGGCCTGTAAATGTTTAAAAGCCATTAAAATCATTGAGATTTCTCAACAGTTCTCTCTTTTGCCTTGAACCTTCAGGACTCCAAGATCTGTGGACTCTGTCTAGACTCGTGACAGTTGTTCCATCATTAGGCAATAGATAATAAGAGTAACCAATAATATCCCAATTGTACAGCGCTACGGAATTTGTTGGCGCTATATAAATAATAAAATAATAATAATAATAATAATATAAGTAATGTGTGAAGTATGTTAACATTCTACAAAATTCTCTTAATAAAATGTTTTTAAAAATGTATCAAATATCAGATACGTCAGAAAATGTGATGAGTGTCTAGAAAGTCAATACATTTTCTGACCATTTATTATGAAGATCTATCTTTTTACTCCAATTGTAAGTTAACAATAAAAAAAAACAAAAAAAACTTTCTAAACGTTAAAATTTCCATGTGTTTGGTTATCCTAGTGAAACATATATTATGCAGGTACTCAGGGCCGCCATCAGGGCATGACAACCGCAACGGTTGTCATGGGCCCGGCGGTCCTGGGGGGTCCGGACTCAAATTTGAGTGGGGTGGGGGGGTGGAGAGGGAGGGAGGAAATTTGAGTGAGTGGGGGGAGAGGGAGGAAATTTGAGGGAGTGAGGGGGGGGAGAGGGAGGGAGGAAATTTGAGTGGGGGAGAGGGAGGGAGGGAAATTTGAGGGTGTGGGGGGGAGAGGGAAGGAGGAAATTTGAGTGGGGGAGAGGGAGGGAGGAAATTTGAGGGGAGGGAGGGAAGGGAGGAAATTTGAGGGGGGGAGAGGGAGGGAAGGGAGGAAATTTGAGGGAGTGAGGGGGGAGAGGGAGGGAAGGGAGGAAATTTGAGGGGGGGAGAGGAAGGAAATTTGAGGGGGGGAGGGAGGAAGGAAATTGGATGGGGAGAGGAAGGAAATTGGAGGGGGGAGAGGAAGAGGGGGGGAGAAAGGAAACTGAGGGGGAGAGGAAGGAAACGAGAGGTAGGGGGAGAAGAAGGAAATTGGAGGGGGAAGAAGGCAATGAGAGGGAGGGGAAGAAGAAGGAAATTGGAGAGAGAGGGAGAAGAAGGAAATTGGAGGGGGGGGAGAAGGAAATTGAGGGGGTAGGGGGAGAGATTGATATCCATCACACACACACACACACAATGCACCCCTTGCACACAGAAAAACACACAATGCATTACACACAGACACACATACACAAGCAATGCATCCCTTACACACAGCAACACACAATGCACCCCTTACACACACTCAGTGCATCCCTTACAGACGCACACACTGCATCCCATACATACACAAACTCACCTTGCAGCCCTTACACATACAAACACAGATTCACACAATGCATTCCTTACACACATCAGGACATCCCCACACACACACACACCCCTGTGAACAAACTCATTGGTGGAACATGAAGGTGGACCCTGGGACCCAGACCTTGAGCTGTGTAAAGGGCCCTCAAAAAAATGGAGCTGCTTCCCGTTCTCCCAGAACATTGATTTTTGTGACCACAGTTACAAACCGCCTCCAGAGAGCCTGTTCTACACCAGATCAGTGGAGCCAGACGGCAGCTAGAGCCCATCATCATCCTCATCTGGTTGTAAGTAGGCAATCTAGTATATTATTCGTGGCACTAATCTCTAATTTACCTCACATTAAAGGGACACTATAGTCCCCAGAACCACTGCAGCTTAATGTAGTGGTTCTGGTGTCTATAGCCTGTCCCTGCAGGCCTTTTATTGTAAACACGGCGGCACTGCAGCACTGTGTTAGTTAACATGGCAGATCATATGGGTGGGGCATTGT
This sequence comes from Pelobates cultripes, assembly GCA_933207985.1. Lineage (NCBI taxonomy): Eukaryota > Metazoa > Chordata > Amphibia > Anura > Pelobatidae > Pelobates > Pelobates cultripes. The sequence goes on along the minus strand of OW240917.1, from coordinate 86,343,250 downwards.
GATGTCACATGGGGGGCGGCAAACTTTACTTTTGCCTAGGGCGGCAAAAATCCTTGCACCGGCCCTGCAGACACTGCATCCCTGTGGGTGGACTCGGGAGACGGACGGACTTGGGTGCAGGCACTGGGGGGCTCAGACCTTGAGCTGTGTCAGGGGCCCCAAAATTTCTGATGGCAGCCCTGCAGGTACTTTACATATATAAATAGTAATATAGGATGAAAAAAAACTCAAGTCCATCAAGTTCAGCCTTTCATAAAATACCTGTGTCCTTTCTTTTCTGTCTTCGCAATAAAACTTGTTTTTGTAGGTTCTCCTTATAAACATCATGGTCTAAAGAAGAAGGTTTGTCTTTAAATTGTGGCCTTAAGCGGTGCTTTATAAAGCCAGTCTCCAAATCCCAAATAACAAAATGGTCCCTACAGGAAAGAGTATATTACATTAGCAAAGTCTAATTTGTTACATGTTTTCTTGTTTCATGCAAAACATAACAATTCACATTTACAATAATACAGCATAAATAAACATAATTGGGATTAATCTCTTAACTGCACTATTTGTAGTGCATAATGAATTCCCTGTTTTGCAAGAAGCATTGAGGATGTCCCCTCCTTTCACATCTATAATGACTCTCAAGGAGAGAAATATGGGGAAAATCAAATCATTTTTTAATTGTCCAGAAATGTAGTTTGTCCGAGAAGCTCTTCAATACATTTTGTTGAAATATGCTGTCTCTGCATGCTGTGGTAGCAGAGACAGCTTTCCTTCACTCCCACATGGAATCGTGTATCAGAGAGTGAGAAGAAGGGAACATGAGATGTCATCCTCTTGGCAAACTTAATACGTGTGCAAGGGGGATCGTAAATAAAAATTGTTTCCTATACCGCATCATAGAGACAGGTCATTTTCCTCTAGAGGCTACGGTCCATGCTACAGAAATCAAATGTTCTATTCCCAGCCCCTTCTTCACCTTGAGGTGTGAATTTTTGTATTGATGTATATATTTGTGAGTGTGTTGTCAGTTATTGTGTGTGTGTGACTGGCTAGTAATGTATGTATGCGTGCAAGTATACATGTGAAAGATCGCATCGAAATTACCAAACACAGATCACTCAGAGTTGTGGAAAATAAGGATCGTGCTAAGAAAAAGATGTCCCATGGTTTATGAAGAGGAACAAATTCAGAGACAGATGTTGGAGAAATCAGCTCATTGGGACCCTTTAATAACTAAAATAAGGAAGGAAGTTGCAGACCCTATGTGGGTGGTAAGAAATGAAATAATATGATGACTGCTAAGCCATAAAAATACAGTTGTCTACTCCTCCATTCCCCAATGCAAGGAGATCTGGGGTGACATAAAAAGAAAATCAATCAGGGATCCTTGTTCAACTCATATTCCCCCACCCAATGTACGTTGATAGGAGGGATAATATGACGGGGTGGAAGAGCCGGCATCCCCAGATCATTCATTCTTTCAAACAGCCCTGTGCTTACAATGAATTATTCCATCAGGGAGTCCTTAATTTCTGACTCTACCCTCCTTAAAGGGTAACTGCAAGCACCATTAACACATCAGTGATTTGAAGTGGTCATGGTGCAAGGGGCCTGTATGTGCATTATTTTGTTTTCAACAGTGCACATACAGAGTAATTTGGGCTACCTGCCAGAGGCCTAACTCCATCCACAGAACCATCATTAGAGTTTCTGGCTGGCTAATGTCAATTCAGTGCATATGTTATTCACAGATGCTCATTCATAGGTTGAGTGTACTGAGCTGACACTCTCAGCCAATGAATGAGCAGCAGGATTGTCATCCGAAATCTACAGCTATGCAGAACCACGGATGTGGTTCAGTCACTATACAGAGATGCTCAGCAACCAGCAGGACCCTGGTAAGAGACAAAACCATGCAAAATAGCTTGCCCCATTACGAGGGAACTATGTCAGGGTACTCTAAATAACCACTATCATAGGCTGTTGTGTAAAAGATTCTCGCAGAAACATTTTAATAAATCAATGCAACCGATACTGAGGGCCCTGAAACAAAAAACAAACAAAAAAAAAAAGAATATGTGCTTCCATTTCAATGCCCTTAAATATATGTTGACATTGGGTGTCGAGTCTCTTCAAATCCGTCTCTAACAATTAAACCCAAATAAAATTTATTAACCCCTTAAGGACCAAACTTCTGGAATAAAAGGGAATCATGACATTTCACACATGTCATGTGTCCTTAAGGGGTTAAAGGATCACTATAGTGTCATGAAAACAAACTTGTTTCCTGACACCCCCCCCCATCATCAGGATCCCACTCCCTTGTCGCAGAAGCGCCTCTAGCAGCTGTCAGGGAGACGGTCACTAGAGGTTGGTTTAACCCTGCTATGTAAACATAGCAGTTTCTCCGAAACTGCTATGTTTACATCTGAAGGGTTAAAACCTGGGGGACCTGGCATCCAGACCACTTCATTGAGCTGAAGTGGTCTGGGTGACTGTAGTGTCCCTTTAATATTTGCCCTGGAAACAGCACTCCGTTATGAATAGAAAATCCTTAAATAGTTTGCCCCACCTTACAGTCAGGAAAATAATGTACTCTTTCCAACCAGGAAACCACAATCCCATGAAAAAGCAAACCATTTAGTATAATGAAGGGGGTTTATAATTATTACATCATCACTGAATGTCGTCGTCATCCAAGCTATTTAGTGAATCACACTGTTGTACTACTGAATATAGAACGTGCAGTATTTAACTCACCTATTTTCAGATAGCCCCAGTAGCAATCCCCCCTCAAGCACCCTATATTCATGTTTTGGACACGGTATCACGTACAGGCCTGTCTGTTTACGGATGTATTTTTTTTTCAGCAAGTCATATGTAAGCAGAGTCTGTGATATAAAAAAGACAGCTTTTTGAGTAACACATCTATGGACAGCAAACAAGATTGATTGTTATTTATTTTCAGTTCAATATTTAAACATGATTAGGATTTACAAACATAAATGTTTCTAATACATAAATTACTGACCCAGAGCTTCAGACATTACACCAAGAAAGATATTACCTGGAAAGAGAATATTAATTTGTGATATATTCATTCTGCATCATCATTCTATACTCTTATTTACATGGAAACTAAAAAAGTGAACCTGATCGTAAGTAGTGTTTGGAACAATTAGTGTATATAATTATCTGTTTATTTTGAAACTGTATACTAGGGGAAAACAAGTTTATTGACAAGCACATCAATTCGCTAAGGCCTGCAGGGCTTTTTTCTTTGTGAATCACAGCAAAGGCAATATTCATCAATTGGTGTAACTTTGCTGCTACATCAATTAATAAAGGATTGTGACCGGATCGCAAACACACTGTAGGAAACCATAGAAACAATAAGACTATTAGGTATTAGTTAAATGACATCATGGGTTCATGGGTTAAAAAAAAAGCCCTTTTACCAGTGTTCATGCTACAGTGCAAACGAGCTAATCTGGCCTCTCTTGCAACATGCTAAGGTCTCACAGACTGACTTAGCAAGTTTGTTTGTTTACTATTTGCACTAATTATAGCTGCAAACAGTGACACTATGTACAGCTATACTTGTCAGGCTTACACCTGCCGAGCTCAGTTACACTCAGAAATAAACTTCTCAACTTGTGATGGTCATGGATCTTTAAACGGACTTCCCAACATAACTGGTTTCCACAGCAGCAGGGCTATTTACGTCATTTAGTGAATTAATCTGTTGCTACACATGCTTTGCTCACCCACATTTTATATTAAATACCTGGTATTATTTTTTCTTTGTGTGTGTGTGTGTGTGTGTGTGTATCTGTCTGTGTCTCTCTCTCTTTGTATATATTTACAACAAAGACTGAAAACCTAAGGTGGTGTATATATAATGCAGACTAAATGGACACTTCAAGGCGTATATTATTTATGTTGATTATTTATGAACATTATGCATGAAGTAGTGCTTAAATAAATAAAATCAAAATAACAATCAGCTCTAAATGTCCCTCATCAGACTCTGATCCTCTTCCATAGTTGAGCATTTCATCCAAGAAGAGGTTGATTGATACATCTTAATATTTTAATCCATCCATATATTAAAACCTTCTGTACAAAAGGAATTGATTACAACATGGAGTGAACTTGTTAAGACAAATACCCTTTACATCCTAAAGTGTCATGTTAAACCCATCAATACTGCATACCTGAAAAATTGGTCTTGGGGTGTCTGTGAAGGATGCCATGCCTCTGTCCGTAAGGATAAAGAGTTTCATGTCTCTCACTAGTACCACGTCAGTGTTTTCCACCAATCCACGCTCCACTCGTACGGCACTACCTTTGCATTTTGACTTTACAATGTTCCAAACTGTAATTACTCCAGGCCTCACACTTCTACAAACTGCATACCTTTTAATAAAAAACAATACCAACTGTAAACTGTATTTTGGCATCAGAGAACAAACATTACTCCAATATTCAGATAATTCTGTTTTATATTAATAAAGCATCTGCCCCGTTGCTGTTAGACCATTTTAGTATACATTTTATTAAAATTTGGAAGAACAAATGAAAACTAACTTTTTGGGGGGTCCGAGATAGCAAATGCCAATAAAGGAGCTATTTTGGTATACCTAGAGTAACACACAGGAAAGAGGGAGACAGACTAGCATTAGACCGTTCAAACTAGGAGAAGATAGGGATTCACCAAAAACCTATAGAGAAAACAGATATAAAATCACCTTAAAAATAAAGTGAATGGACTCCCGGAGCTGGCTAGTGACTGATGGCCGAATGTGTGATAAAACCTAATAGGTATCGTGCAGAACAGACGGTGCCGGTCGCTAGTATTCCCAAAGGTCCTGCTTGAAAGGTGGAACTACCACTGGTAGATGCAATCAGAATCTTCCTTTGGAGACAATTCCTTTGGAGGAAGATTCTGATTGCATCTACCAGCGGTAGTTCCACCTTTCAAGCAGGACCTTTGGGAATACTAGCGACCGGCACCGTCTGTTCTGCACGATACCAAGAGTGAGGCTCTTGTTCGGAGCGTGCGCTCAGCAACACGCCGTCCTCAACGGCAGCCGGAATAACATCAACAAAACTTCCAAAGAATATCCAGATCCATCCTCCTGTAATCCGAAGGTCCTTGCTGATTTGTGACACATATAAGCCTGGTAATGCATCCATGAACATTTTTTTATATATATTTTGTGATTTTTATACTTTTTACATATATTTTTATGTTGAATAAACTGGACTGTTTTTGCTAACTCATTCAGTGTTACGTTGCTTCAGCTCATTACTATACTAAGTATCTAAGCTTACAGTTCTATATACTGTAACGCTTGACAATTTGATTTTGCTACTTTTCATTTTTTGTGGTCTTTGTCAATACAAAGTATATGAATCTAAAACAGATACCATCTACCCCTCATTTCTGTTGGGGATTGAGGTACCTGAGTTGCACATTTGCCTTCAAGGAATTTGTTTTTGCGGTTTATCTGTATTTCCATTTTCACCTTTGTGGTCACTTTTATCTATATTTTTATTTCCATCTCCATTTTCATCTATATCTATTTGTAGTTGTCCAGGTCTCTTTATCTTTCACCTATATTACAACCTTATTTCTCACTTTTCTTCACATACTTTGTATTATCCATCACTACACTTTAAAGGTACAGTACACATTATTTTCTTCCTTTTACTTTATTTATTGGATTTCTATTCTTGATTGTCCCATATCTTATTCATTTTCTTTTCTCTATCCTTTTTGTATTTTCCACTTTTCACTGTTTTAATACCTATTAGGTTTTATCACACATTCAGTCACTAGCCAGCTCCGGGAGTCCATTCACTTTATTTTTAAGGTGATTTTATATCAGCAAATGCCAATAAACCCAATCTTTAGAGCATCTGACTTTTAGAAATTTTGTAGGGAATAACTTTGTAATTGCCCCATAAATACTCACATCATTCCCTTTTATGAAAATAAATGGTTCTGATTTAGAAATTACAAACAAAGACTTTAAGGAACACTATAGGGTCAGGAAAACAATCATGTATTCCTGAGCCTATAGTGTTTAAATCACTATCTAGCCCCACTGTCCCCCTGATCCCCTTGGCTTACATCATCAGAAGGAAGGCATTGGATTGGCTTATAATATCAGTTCTGGTGATCTCAACCGAGAAGGTGGGCTAGGGGGCGTAGCCAAACGCCACCCTGGCTAATCAGCATTTGCCCATAGATATGCATTAAATTAATAAGCTCTATGGGGAATGTTCAGTGTCTCTATGCAGTGGGTGGAGACCCTGAATGTTGTGCTGCACGCTGTGCAGCACTGCCCCACGAAGCACCTCTAGTAGCCATCTGAGGAATGACCACTGGAAGTGTCCATGGGGGGCAATGCATACACTGTCTTTTCTCTGTAAATACAGTGTTTATGGCAACAAGTCTACAAGGAATGATTATACTCACCAGAACAAATACAATAAGCTGTAGTTGTTCCGGTGACTATAGTTTCCCTTTAAAGTAACACTCCAAGTACCATAACTATTACATAACTACAAATGGTAAAACTACTTTAGAATGGCTTGACTTGTTACCTGGGGTCTCAAGGGCACAGCTCTGGAAGCTCTCTGTCTGAGATAATCCTGGCTAAGACTACTTAGAGATTAACAGGAGATTCCAGCTGTCTGGTCGCTGTAGTGGTGGTGGAGAGTTGCATCTAATTATCCCAGGTAAAAGGTCAAACTATTCTAAAACAGTTTGACTACTTTTGGCATCTTAAAGCACTGCCCATGTGGCATTCTGTGTTTAGCCTATGAAGTGGTTTGATCTATCAGGGATGCATTAGAGTGTACAGGTGTATAGACTCCTTGAGAGAGAATTAGCCTGGGGAAGGCAATTGTAATTGTGTATTTTGTCCATTTTGTGTATAGGTTATTTGTCTGTTTGATATAACATTTTTCTGTGTAGTTAAGTAGTTTATATTGTGCAACTAACCACAGGTCCGCCAGGAACCCAACTAAGGAAACAGACTGTTATTTTAAGATGTTTTTGACATTTTTATGATCATTTTTGCAATTTATGATATATACCATTGACTTTGTGCTTAGTGGATGATTAATAATATGGAGGTTTTGGGAAACCTAACTTGCAATGTATTTAAGGACATAAATGAGTTCCCTTTTTCTAACTTCTTGCGCTATCTTGTTAAAAGTGTGAATTTTTGAAAATAAAAAGTATAGAAGAACCAATTGTGAATTTCCTGGCGATACAATGTGTAACAGAAAACACATAATTATTGGATTAGGACTGTCCTACTCAAGGGTTCTTGCTGGCACTTTCACCTATGATCAAGGCTGTGTATCATGCCAATAAACAACTAATCTGGATATGTTTGTTGATGTATGGATCACAGAACCACAATGGTGTTTCAAGTTCATCAAGTATTAGAATTTCACTACTGTCTAGTTTTCAGTAATGTATTGATGAGTAGAGAGGTAGAAAGAATTTGGGAAAGTGGTTCCTTAACATTGCATCATTGAATCTACAGAACTTTGTCTGTCAACAAGAAATTGTTATACTTTTTTTTTTTTAAATTCGGTACTCATGATTTGTCTGTTAACACAACAGCTTACCTAGGGAAATGTTTCATAGTAATAACCTCTTGAATTCCATCAGTCTTTTTTGTTTTATTAATATTCACTGTAAGAGACTGGTCATTTATACGGCTGGCCAGGTTCCACGATCGCAAGAAGTTCTCTCCCTCACAGACAGCCAGGCAGTATCGAAGGTCAAAGCATAATCCTACAAAATGGGAAATGTAAGTCTTTATTATTTTATAAAATGCCAGAAATAGAGACACATGACTTGAAATGATTACATTTACATAGAGTACCGATTGAAGATTGATTATTGATGATGATGCTTTTCATTGAATGCACACATGAAAAGTCCAAAGGGTTTTGGTAATTTTAAATTAATACCAACCTCCTTTAGGAACTGATGAGAATTTTGCCATATGCTTGTGGTCTTCAGTTTCCAAATTCCAAACCAATATTTCAGTGATGTTGGTGTTGGGTAACTGGGAAAAGGCAATGACATGAGATCCTTGTCGGTTCACAGCAAACTTTGTAATGAAATCATGCCCACACCCTTTCACTGTACGTATGTAAGCAAACGTGTGCACACTGAACAGTTCTATGTGTACAATATCATGCATCTTCAGAGATGGGTATCTGTAAAATATAAGAGAAAATGACAGATTATGCAATGTAAAAGGGCTAGAACATAAATAAATCTATGATGTCAGAAATGTGACCTTAAGATCTAGAAAAGACAGTTCTTCCTTGCTCTCATTTACCTATGAAGTCTAATTCATTCAATAAAACTCCACAGGTAAATCCTGGATAGATTGATTCGTTTGAACACTGATTAAAAGGCATTACATCAGAGTCTCTTTTCACCATGTCCCATGAATTGTGTTTTACATTTCTTTAACTAGTTTTCCAACAAGATCCCTCTCTCCGCTTAACTGTTCCATATTCTCCATGACCACCTCTTGCTGCAGCTTTGAGTACGCGCACATTCCATGCAGTGGTTGCTTCACCTCCAGCGTTTTTTAATTTGCATGTTTAAAAACCAGAAACATAGAAAGTCATCTACGTTAGTATGAGTGCTGCTTTTGGTTGACAACATTGTGCACCAAATTGTTTGATGAATCAAGGAGCTACATTAATAATAATCAGTATATCATAGATAGAATAATGATGATGATAGTAAAACATCTATGGCCCAGCTAAGCAGATTTCAATCTTAAATTTTCTTAATGATCTAAACATATGTTGTTGTTCCTGGGTATACAAGGGACATCAATCCTTACGTATCCTCAGGTTGTTTCACATCCTTTAGTGGACTACTTTAGTTACTACAACTGAGACTCTGACAACTAGCATGTAAACCATAAATGTATTCCAACTATAAAGGACTACAGATTATTAATAATACTCAATGCCAAAAAACACTAGGTGCCAAGGAACATGATAGAATTAAGTCTATATCTCTATCCTAGAGAAAATTGCATCACATTGTTGGCAGCTGATATTTTTTTACCTGCAAATGACTAAGAAGTATTCCTTAGTTACGGCCACTCCTTGAATAGATGCTACTGGGTTTTGTGTGGTTAGTTTTGCAACAACGGCCCCTCTTTTGGCACTCAGCACCATAGCTTCTTTACCGCTCCTATTGCAAAGATTTAAAAAAAAAAGACCACACAATAGAATTTCAGAAGATTTATACATGGCTCATTCTTCTGCCAGCAGTCACACCAACAAGAAAATTACACAGTTCTGCTGAAAGCTTTTGTTTCTCTGTGTAAATATGAGCAAATCTCTAATCACATTGTTAATAAGGACTTTCTTTTTCTTTGTGTAAAATCCTTAACATGTTAATGTTCAGTGGTTGGGTAGTGAATTATCATTAAATCTATATGTAGCAAGGGTAACAGCATAATACACCGGGAATCATTATTTTATTCTACTATATCACCAGACTTTGCCTTACATATTGTTCTTTAAAAAAAAAAAAAATAATAATATTAATTTACAGGACTATATTTGTCTCTTTACAGTTTGCACATGTTGGAACATAATATAATTTGCATACATAATGTATGCTTTTAAAATAAGACACACTCTGTATCCTATTGTATTGCATCGCGTACAATTCATTTTTAAATTTGTAGTTACTCGTTTGATCCCAATTATGTTATTTATTTATTTGTCCCAATTACCTCTTTTGCACACTTCTAAACTCCTCCAGTTAGCCTACATTCCTATACTGCCTCTATAGCAGGGGGCAACATATAGAGCATGGCTTTTGATTACACTTTATATTCCTTGTTAACATTTGTTTAATTTGTCGATGGATTGACCCCACTGCATTTTCATTTGTGCTATTGATATGTTTCTTCTCCTGACTATTTAGTATTCATGCAAATTACTTACTATATCTTGCTCTCATTATAAGGCATTTTCTTTTTCTAGTGGAGTCAAGCTACAGCTCTAAAAGTAGAAAATGTGGCTTGAGTGTGTAAGTGTGCGACAATCTAAATGTGAAGTGGGCCTTTAGAAAATTCCTAACGAAAGGCTTTTATTGGGCAACTATCACTTTATTGAATTTTAAACCACTGAGCAAAATATTGATATCACCTATAGCTTGTTTTAATCCGTTTTCACAGGATTCTCAGTTTTCTTCTAAATATATATTATAGGCTTATAACAATGATTGACAGAAAGTTAAGATGGGGCACCCCAAGAGGGTTTCTACATTTAATTTATTTTTCACACCTCACAAATAGATATTTCTTATTTTCTCATAAGTAAGCATAGTATTGAAAATCCAGGGAAGTGTCAGTTCTCAGAGATTGTCTTCTATCCCAATATTAAATCAACATTCATACTAAAGGCACACTCAAAATATAAAAATAGCCATCATTCCATAGTGGCCAAATTAGGGTTGGTAATGAGTGATCTTTCATTACAGGCTAGACATCTTCTCTTTAGCAGAAGCATCTTTCAGGGCATAAGATGCTTCAAGCCGTGGTTACTTAAACTGACTCTCCCTTTGTTGGATCTTGCTATGTCCCTAGTGTTCTGCTGTTATATGCTAAATTTTACCATATTTTTTTCATTAGTATAGTGGCAGTACATATATCCTTCTCCCCCTTTTCTAATAAATTTGTTACTTTGGCATATATTTCGGGCTAAGTGTATTTTTTTCTCCCTATTACTGATGTTCCAGGAAGCCATTTTAAGGTGCAAGTCGGTGGGATTTATTATTGTTCTATTTTATTTGGAGGCTACTTGTCCACTGGTATTCAGGACATCCCTAGTGTACTGCAGCTATACTAAGGTAAAAAGTATAGTTACCATTTGTGCATTTTGCCTTACCTGTAAGCAAATAGAATGTTATCTTTCACAGAATTTCTGGATACCAGGATAGAATAATTTTTGTGAATGGGCCTCTCATCAGCAGGAATATCAACTTGACAGACAAGTTTGCAAGAGTCTGCAAGGTCAAACACCTAAAATAAAATGTATAGGAAATTATCAAACAGATGTAGTACAGTTAAGAACATTGCACTGTTACTCAAGTGCCAGAGTAATGTTCCTCAAAATTTTTAGATGAATATCTGTTTATTAGAGTTTTCAATAGTTATGGGTAGGAGATGAAATTAAGGACATGCAGGTCCTAGGAATTTGAATTCACCGAGACACACAGGCTCCTCAAACTAAGCAAGACATTATTAGTAACATAGCGCCACAGTTTGTAATAGAGTGAGAACATGCAGTTAAAGTGGTACTGTCATGGCCGAATCCAGTTTTCTTTTAACCCCCCCTCAAGACTCCACTACATTTAATTGTCCCCAGAGTCACACCCAAATGCCCCTTAACCCCCAAGCTTACCTATTTTTTCATCTTTATTTTGTGCCCAGACCATCTTTGTTTTGGGTAGATGAAGTCCCTGTCATCTGCCCACACTAGATAGCGCTGTGAAATTCCTGCGCATGCCCAGTTAAACACTTGGGCATTCGAACAGGAATTTCATATATTCATTCGTCAGAAAGCTTGCAGCTCCCTCCTTGTAATATGTAAAAATAGAAGCGTCAGGGAGCAGTGCTTTATAAGCACTTCCTAAGCCCCCAAGTCCTCCCTCACTCAATATGACCCCCATAATAGCATAAGGGAGATTACAATCTATCCCACGAGTAGGGGTATGTATATTAAACAGTGAGCAGTCTGTTCACTATTGTAAAAAAAAAAGCCTCCACCCTCTAACAAATGGCACCATGGTGGGGCATCTATTAACTAGTGGGGGACGTAGTGTCCCCCTCCAGCCCCCAACCATGCCCCACAAGTGGGGGCTATTCAAGTAAAGGGGGACATAGTGTCCCCCTTGGTCTCAACCCATGAGTGGCAGGTGGGGGCCCTAAATGAAAATGGGGGGACCTATTGTCCTCCCCCGTCGGCCCCCACCCATGAGCGGCAGATGGGGGCCCTAAATGAAAAATATAAAGCCTTCCCACGCCCTGCATTTAGGCTTAGAGTACTCTGATTGGTTGATTTCAAGCCAACCAATCAGAGTACTCTGACAGGTAAATTAAGAGACTGTCAGGTAAGTCTCTACATTTACCTGTCACAGCATTCTGATTGGTTGGCTTGGAATCCAACCAGAGTGCTCTGAGTAATTTTTCACAGCATGGGAACGTTCTTTGGAATTTTCCCATGCTGTGTAATTTGACTCATAATAACACTCTGATTATTATTGTTATTATTGACATTTATATAGCGCCAACAGATTCCGTAGCGCTTTACAATATTATGAGGGGGGGATGTAACTATAAATAGGGCAATTACAAGAAAATTTACAGGAGCAATAGGTTGAAGAGGACCCTTCTCAAACAAGCTTACAATCTATAGGAGGTGGGGTATAAAACAAATTAGGACAGTGTCATTTTACCAACCAATCAAAGCGCTCTGAGTCTAATTGCAGGGCATGGGAAGGCTTTATAAGCTTTCCCGCCTTGCGGAGCTCAGTCTGTGCGGTGCCCTTGCTGGGTGAAAATTGATTATTTTTTTAGCGTCTGTGTTTTTTTTTCCATCGGATTCTCTTTTTTGCGCTCTGGATTTTTATTTTATTTGATAAGTTCGACGGGTATTATGGATTTTTATTTGGCCTTTTTTGGGGCTGAAAAAAGAAGATTTTAGAAAAAAGAAGACATCAAATGGTTATTTTTTATTTACAGAGGTCTAGTTTTCTCATTCCCCCCTCACTATTTTTAGGGTGAGGGAGGTAGGTAGGTCTTTATTAAAACATTTTGGGATGGGGAGTGACTAGGGCCGTGGGGACCCCTTGTCACCTAGGGGGATTTACACTTAGCCTCCACAGTCGTGCATGGGTGGAGGGTGGGGGGTAGGACAATAGGTCCCCCCATTTTCATTTAGGCCCCCACCCGCTGCTTATGGGTGGGGGCTGGGGGGATGACAATAGGCTCCCCCCCCTTATTGTAATTTAGGGCCCCCACCCGCCAATCAGGGGTGGGGGCAGGGGGGTGGAGAAGACAATAGGTCCCCCCCGCATTTTCATTTAGCATTTTCATTTAGCCCCACCAGCCGCTCATGGGTGGGGACCAGGGGAGGATAACAGGTCTCATGGGTGGGGGTCTCATGAGGGGAGGATAACAGGTCCCCCCTTATTGTAATTTAGGGCCCCCACACACCGCTCAGGGGTGGGGGCCGGAGAGGAGGACAATAGGTCCCCCCTTTTTTATTTAGGACCCCCACTAGCTCAGGGGTGGGGGCCAAGGGGGACCCTATGTCCCCTGTTTACTTGAATAGCCCCCACTCGCGGAGCACAGGTAGGGGCTCGGGGGGGACACTATGTCCCTTCCCAGGCTTATTAAGAGATGCCCCACCATGGGGCCATTTATTGGGGGGGGGGTATTTTAAAAAATGTATTACAACAGTAAGCAGTCACTGTAAAATTATAGACTAAAAACAATTAAAGGTAACACATGCAAAAAGTCACTGTAGAATAAATGCACCAAGGACAAAAAGAATTATGTTTGAATGAGAAAAAAAAAACCCAAACCAAAAACGTACCTTGACTAAGTGGCTTCCATCAAAAAAGGCCAAAAGTAGCTGACCATCCAAAGCTGAAGTTAGAATTGGAACATCCAAAAAGTCACTGGCGCCATAAACCATTTTACCTTGATGAAGATCCCATACTTGGAGGCTGTGTTTTTTTGTGACGGCAACCAGTTTGTTGTGCATGCAGACAGTGATCGAGTCAATGTTTCTTCCAACTCCATGAAGAGTGAAAACAAATTTTCCAGTCGTTAGGTCCCACACTTTTAAGGTGCCTTCTTTAGAGGCCGTTATTACCTGCAGATCATCTTGGGCTTCTGCAACTGCTGTAATACTGTCAGTGTGCCCTACATATGATGAAATTCGAATTTTAATGCTAAGATTTAACACAATTCTGTACATTTTGTATAGTATGACTAACAATTCATATATGAAATAATCAGCATTCAGTGTCAGTGACAGCCACAAAAAAAAAGGTCTGGTGGTTGGGGGGCACAACCATAGTCTATATAGGCTCTTTTTAGAAATTTAGAAATTGCAATTGAAATGCAATTCCCAAGACACTTGCCCTCTCTTGTCCCATGCTGTGGACAGCCATGATCAATTTTAGCAATTGTTAAATACAGAAAAGAGTAACAGTTAGTGTCACTTTGACAAACATATCTAGAATATAAAAAATAACAGGGAGTGAATTTTTATAAATAATTCTGTAGAATATCAGGAACTGCTGCATTAATGAAATGTATTTTACATGTCAATGTTAACCCATGGGTTAAATCTAAGATGTCGAAAAATACTTTAAGGTTTGTATGGTGAGACTAAATCATCATTATTACAATTAACAAATAATTGAAACTAACTCAATTTTTGGGGGGGAAAAACGAAACTTTTTTGTTTTTGTTTTATTGGAAATAAACTCCTCTAATATTCGAATCGGAGGATAAGTCTGCATATGTCTACGATGTCTATAACAGTTTAAACTCATTCTGAATTTTAAAAGTCCTTATCTGATCAACAATGGATCAGTCAGATTAATTATTGCTACAGATTGTAAGGCCGTTTGAGCTGGGTCTTCTTCACTTCTAACTGTCCCATTTGAATTATTATAAAATGCTGCAGAATTTTGGTGCTACATAACTGCTAATAATAATAATTATACTTTACTGTTTAAAAGTTGTTCATGTGTAAAAGACAATGGTTCTTGTAATTTTTGTAATCACTTTTGAGAATCTGGACACTGCACACAAAATTAATATTCCCAATAGCATGTAATCACTGTGTGAATATAGTCTAAAAGGACAGGGCTGTTAGAAGTAAGTTTGAATACTTGTTCTATTATAATTTACCTTTTATAGTTTCATAGAGAAGTCCTCCAGGAGGTAAAAGGCAGGTGAATGACGGCACAAACACAGGGATCGATGACTGTGTACACTGAGATAATAAAGATGGCAAAAAAGGATACTTCCTTGGATCACCTGCAATAACAAATATAGGATCACTTTATAATAGGAAACTGTATAATATGCTCAATGTATTTATTGTATTCAGTAATATATGTTTGAAATGAGGACACCAGAGGCAAAAGCAGAAAAAAAGAGCATGTTAATGTTCATTTCCCAGCTCATAGTGTTACCAAACAACTCCAGAAAAACTTAAATAGTTATTCCAACTAAAAAACAGTTTTTTCATAAAACTCTGGTTTTGGTTAGAGTAATCCTTACTGTGCTGCCCCCGTCACCCTCCCCATTAAAAAAACTAAAGCTCACTTCGATCCGGCACCAAAGCCAAGTTCTCCTTACAGCCCAATCCTCCATGGCTAACGTCGCTCTCTCTTGCCAGAGGGTGAGGAAGGTCAGGGAGATGGACTGATGGTAGGATAAGGGCAGCATGGTTGGGAGGAGGGGGGAGGGCATGCAGCCATAGGCATCAAATGCCAAATTTGCACAGGATTTACATTAGCCACTCAGAACTCTGAGCTGGCTAATGAAGTCCCATTGATGCAGACAGAGGTGAAGTTACACCTTCCTCTTCCGCCAATGGCCAAGACATTCCTTACCCAATAACTACTTAAATATGCTTAAACTATTATGGGCTGAGAGTGTTCCTTTAATGGGTCTACTGAGTTATTACTTTCATACCTGATGGCATTGTGACCAGAAATCAATATTCAACCATCCTCTTTAGTGAATACTCCCTTTACTCTTTTTATTTAGTTCTGCTCTTCTCCTCTTATACCATACTTTTTTTTTGTTGTCTAATCTTGACCCCTATTTTTAAACAATCACTTACTTTTACTTCCAAATATGCATTATCTGGTTCCACCCTCAGCCTTCTCGTTCTTTGCTGTCATTTCAGCACTGTATGTCCCTCCCGACTCTCAATTGAGTTGTAGAACATCGTGGAGTTGTTTTCATGGTAACAACAACTCCAGTATCATTATCTTTCTGAAGGTTTATCACTATTGCCTTGGACAATACAATTATTTGCTCTGTATGTTGAATGTCACATAGTTCCATGGCACTTACTCTTGTACCTTTTTGCACAGAATCTTTCGAGTCTGTCAACTCTTTGCTAGCTCCCATGCATGGTTCCTTTTGTTGAGTATTTTTTCTTTGTTATTATAATTTATGTTTGTAATAATTGCTGTCAAGCAATGTTGTCTATAGCTTATTACTATCCTTATTTTATAACTTGTTTAAAAATAAATAATATATTATTAAAAATTTTTATATTTTCACACAAACCTGAATATTGTATAGGTTTTGTGTTCAAAATATTTTTACATTTTGGGCAATGCATTCCAACTAAGTGTTGTTTTATGTCAGAAACTGGCAAAACTATCACTGAGTAATTACAGTCGTATTACATAGATTTTTTTAAAGTAGGCAAAGTACTTTATAGAATAAAGTATAATATTTTTTTTACTTTCTCACCTCTTAGTAAAGATAGGCCTCAAGTAAATTTTTTTGGATAAACTTTTGAAATGATCACTAGCTATTTGCAAAACTTTTCAAATGATTTTTTCTACAGACGTAACCATTAACGTCTATGGGACTTTCTGTAGAGAAATCATTTGAAAAGTTGTTTTATTTTTAACAAATGGCCAACATTTCAAAAGCTAAAAAAGCTAAAAAATAATATTATATAGAGGTCTAAGTATACTAGTCAACAGTGAATTTAATTGTAAACCCAGGCACATTATTGAACCATTACTTGGTGATCTATTGATACACTGAGCTTGGTGTAGTAATTGGAAAAAATATATATATAATACCAAACTTTCTTAAAAATAACACAAATAATATTTAAATAACCTCTCAAAACTAAAGCAAGAAAATACAATAGTTCATTGAATTTTACCTTTAAGCTTTATAACAAAACATTCTAAAGAAATTCTTTGCACCTCCAACTAATTCTAGAGTAATGGGAATGACACTTCATCCAGTATTAGTGTCATTAACACCACTTTACAAGGGCCAGTAAATCCAACTTGTTTAGTCACACAGTGCAAATGGCACATTTATAGACATAATGACAGAGTGATGAAATGTTTAAGATGGTGTTTCACAAGTTTATGTGTATTTTACATGTTTGTGAAATTCGAAAACGCCTAAAACTTATTATAACAAACAGATTAAGACAGGAGTATAAAATCTCAGAGTACAAAAGAGGGCAGAGATAAGGAAACATGTTAACAGAGTGACATGGACATATCAACTATCGCAAACTGTCTACCACATGACACAAACTCCATAGAACTCAATATACCTGTATAGCTGTATCCATATACCTGTTTTGTAATTAGCCTTAACAATTGGAGTTAATTAAGTTTTAACAAGAACACAACCCACACCTGTCAGACAGGTAGAGAGAGACATCCCATGCACAGGATGATTATAACAAGGCAGTATGTATGTCACCATATCCCAAGCATGCCATTTGCCCACGAAACCTATAATATATTTTTGGACCAGACCTCCAGTCAGAAATCATTCTTAATATGATGGATATACAAGGTTTAAATCCAGTATTTTTGCTGTGGAAGACAGATACATATTAGTGCAAGTTGATTCATACCTGGAGCCACAGGCTTATCTGAGGATTCTATCTGATGCAAACGTCCCATCAGCTGTGACGCCAACTGACATGGATCATGGAGTAAAATGTCATAGGACAATTGCAAAACTTCGGACAACAGATTCAAATCCTGTATTGGCCTGCAAGAAAGACAAGATCATGGATCATTGCAACATTAATGACTCAAAAAAAGATGTATAAATGTGTTACACTTGATTTTAATTAAAATAGTATGTAGACAACTATATGCAAAGACTGTGACACCGTGTAAAAATGATTTACTGACTAATGGAGCCTGATAGTTACAGTGGATTTTTTTCATTCCTATCATCCATCCCACCATCTACATTGTTGTGTTAATAAATGAGATGAGGAAGTAGATAAGGAAGTTGAAACAAATTGCAGAAAATAACTTTCCAGACCGAAATACTGTCTATCATTGCCACCCTTCAAGGTAAAATATTTTTTTTTTAACTTATTCTCAAGGTCAACATGAACTCTCAAGAATGCATGAACTCTCAATTGTCAATTCAAACCTATTCATACTTGTAGACGCTGTTCTACCTCCCTTACCTTTCAGGGTTGACAGCAGCCTTTAGATCATCCTGTATATTAATCACAGAGGTAGCCCATGCTTTATGCAGGAGGTATTCATAATTAAATATGCATTCCGTTACAAGTCGTGAGATCTGGTTAGACTGAATAAGATGGTGAGATATTCCTAAGATTTTACGATGGTTAAACACATGGTCAGTCTTGTTCTCTGACTTTGCCAACCATGACAGAGGCATCATCGGTGCTAAATGGTTATTAGAGCTGTGTTGGTTCTTACTCTCTAAGTAGTAATCGGCAAAAGAAGCGTGGATAGAAAGCTGATAATCCTTGGACTTTACATATTTGTTTATACAAGCAGTCCTGAAAAGTTCATGGGCAAAGTTAATCACATAAGTGTTGTCTGTCCTTTGTTCCACCAAATGGATCCCAAAGTCATTCTGTAACTTTAACCAGAGAGCTTGTGGAAATACAGACACAGTAACTCCCTGATACTGCTTAATCTCATTCATAACCATCTGGTCCAAAGATAAAAGGTCCAATAGTTCTCCTAGAGTAATACCATTTCTTGAAAATGAGATGTAAGAAGTTGTTTTTTTAACAACCTGTTCTCCGTGGTTCCTTTCAAGCCTTGCTAAGATCCATGAGTACATTTTGGAAAGATTAGTCTGAAGGCATGCATCTTTGTCAGAAGTGTAGGAAGTCCACAAACATGACTCTGTGTATGAACATAACACAAAAAGTGGTAAAGGGCAAGTAACACAAGCTTCTAACAATACATTCATTTGGTGACTGGTGAGTCTACGTTGGTCCCTTCTCAACCATGACCCAATCATTGTATTTATTTCCATGCTACTGAGGGCTGGTATCTGAAGAAATTTGAAATGTGATGAATGTTTCTGTAAATAAACATGAGAACGTTAATTTAGAAATATGAACATTATACTTTTTTATATTTGAGCCAGACATTTTAAAACAATTTCTCAACATTGTGAAGTTGTAGTTAGGACATTCTTTACTTGTGAGTAGGTTGTGGCCTCAATAATATTTCTCTCTTTGGTACCTACACAGTACAGTATACACCTTGATGAAAATGTAACTACCTGTAAGTTTTTTAATGAGGCACAGTCAGACTCTGTGGAAGCTGAGACAATGAAATAGATATGCTGTGGTATTATAACAGGTAACCAGGAAAGTTTAGCTTCATTCTCTGATAACTCGTCTATCCCATCCAATACCAACATCAGAGGCATGCTATCTGTGGCAAACTCCAGCAACGATGAAAACTCATTTATTAGTCCTTTTAAGTCCTTAAAATGAAGGAAGACAGATAATATAGTTATTCATTCAAAAGACACGATATTGTATGAGACACACAGAGATTATGTCTTACCTTAAGGATTTCAAACCTTTACAGCACATAAATCTCATATTAACGCCAGTGTCGGGTGATCTTATATATAAATTACATTTTTCTAACTCCCTAACAACACGATCCTTGCATGTTACATAATGATGTCCAATAGGTCAAAGAGTATTTAGTTGGCTTTTGAATATACTGTAGGTATATCTCACCTTTATTTTTTTACTTTTCTGGTTACTTGCCCTTACCAATACCTTTCTATGCTACAAGGACTAGTTACATGACCTTGGGAAGGAACCGTTACAGAACGACCCAAAATAAGTCTGGATTACAGACTATTCCTGGACCCTCAGTGCAGACTGAATAGACCAATGCCACACACTAGCAATCTCCAAAATCAATCTTCTCCACCCATTCATTAATCCAGTAGTCAACCCATGAGCTTGATTAGTGTGTAATGAGAGCAAGTCTCGCTTGTTATTTCTGTACAAAAAAGTCCTACAGAATGATATCTGTATAGTTTCTGTCAGTGTATAAATATGCCTACAGACCTGATGAAGAGCCCCCTGTGGTCCTTTTAGGAACTAGGAAAAATATGTTGGTGGTTGTTTGAAGTATCTCATTAAGAGGTACTCAATTAGAGCCTTATGGAAAAGAACATCTGTAAAACCCATCAAATGTTTGGGCTGTCTATTGCTGTCTTACGTTGGATACCTTATAACTGATTCTCTTTAACCCATTCACTACTGAGCACTTTCTAATTGAAGAAATATTAGCATAACAGTTATTTGAAGCAATAGACGCACGGTTAGCAAATAAACATATCACACAGCAAATTTGTTTATAGATTGCTGTGCATACCAACTAAATTAAAATTATGTACGTTTTCCCAACTTCCATTTTTCACTTATTCGTTCAGCCTTTATAAAAATATTTGGGAAATTAAAAGCTTTACAGTATCCTTTATTTTGTAATGTGTCTCACTGTCACAATTCTGTTTACTATGTTTGGTGCAGTACCTCACAGTGCCACTACCATTCTGTGGTTCCCGATCATGCTGATTCCCTGGGTTCCTGAGGATGCTGCTTCCCTAAGGGCCTGAGCTAGCTTTCTTCCTGAGTTCCTGGGCTAGCTTCCTTCCTGAATTCCTGAGCTAGCTATCTTTCCTGAGTTCCCGAGCTAGCTGTCTTTCCTGAGTTCCTGAGCTAGCTGTCTGTCTTTCCTAAATTCCTGAACATGCTGCCTTCCCTGAGTTCCTGAGCTAGCTGCCTTCCCTGAGTTCCTGTGGTAGCTGCCTTCCGTGAGTTCCTGAGCTAGCTGCGTTCCTGAGCTAGCTGTGTTCCTCAGGTCCTGGCTCCCTGTATCCAGAGGTCTCCTTGCTCCAGATATCCAGAGTCCTCCCTGTTTTCAGTGGGCTTCTTTCTCTTACATTGAGTTATCTGTTCTTGTATTTAATTCGATTGTGTTCTTTGTATATAACAATACACTAGTCTTTGGCTTGATTTTTGAGTATGCTGGGTTCCAACATATAGAGGTTGCTGCTCTGGTCAGTACCCCTTCCCGACCAGACCCGTGTCACCTGCATGGTCTGAAATGCTAGTATAAAAGCAAAAATGCACATTTTTCTTACATACACTAGCTGTCACAAAATTAGATAAACAAAAAAGGTCAAATGTCTTGCATATACTGTAGGCCACGAAGGTATTATTAGCAGTACAGCTCACTAAGATTGCATCAGAATGTAAAACGAATGCCGGCATATGAACATAATGCCAACATACAGTAATTGCAGTTAAATAAAATATTTATAAAATAAATGTATTTAAAATTACTATGGCAATATTTATCAATCTCTGGACTGCTAATATAATGCTAATAGTAAAATGGTCCTTTCACTCCTCCCCCTCCATGACTGTAGGAATAATATGATATACTGAAACTTCCTGTACTGTTTGGAAGTACAGGATGAGCTTACATTTTCAGCAAATTTACAGGCATTATATCAATGACTAGTGGCTTCTGTCAGAAAAATGTATTCCTCTTTTCGCTGGCAATCATAACTAAAGGGTGAGTGACACTTTATGGACTAGCTTTCACACTGCTAACTACATGAAAATAAAACTGTTTATACTCAATTTGGTTATTGGAAGGGCTAAGCAACAAATTACATTGTTACAAATGACTCTGGATACCAACTAAAATCTTTGTGTTAGAGCTTTGGAGGTGCTAGTAGGTTCCACATCTTCTTTCTTATAAGTACTATAGGTTAGTTTAACCAATGCTCAAAGAGGCAACATTTGATGTTCCATTAATTAAATAATTCAATATACCTCTGAGAAATGTGTCGAAAGGTTGTATATGTCCGCAATCTGGTAGCAAAGGCTTTGTAGTAACAAACGTATATCTCGACTTTCTCCAGTGATGCCAATAAACCGAGTGACAATCCTTAGATCCCTGTGTTACAGTGTATTCAAAGGAAATGTTTACCAGATTCATAAAAGAGATGCATCACTAATACAGATATTTTCATAGATTTTAAAATGGACACATGTGGCACAAAGAGACAAAAGAGACACACATCCCAATAGTAATATGTATAAGTAATCAAACAGAATATTCTTATTTCACTGGGCCAGTGGTCCCTGGTCTCCCCCTGCAAATAGTGAAAGTTTCACTGTTCCGTTGGGGATATCGTTTAAAACATGGAGTATAAGGACTTCATTTAAATCAGTGTTGCAATCAATAACACACATGATCATGTTAAAGACAAATATGCTAATTTTGAGTAGCATTGCTAGATTGGAACTGATGTGTTTGTGTATTATTATTATTGATAAATTATTAATTTTACAGGTTGCAAAGGAGAGCAATGCTTTGTACTTATCTCAGAAAGAGCAAGAGAGATACATAGTGAGAGCTGAGTATTACAGGAAAATAATGCCACGAGGGGCTCTGTTTACAGCATTGTAAACATAATATATACAATATAACACAGATAGTGTAGGAGTTAATGGTTAGGGGGCTGTAGGGGGTGGTAGGGGTAGTGTAAGTGTTAAGAAAGTGCGGGGTGTGTTTACTGTGATTTTTATGAAATTCTGCAAGGTACATGTTCTTCTCTCCCCTTTAATATTGATTGTCAATATCTTTATTGTTGTTACATTATATATATTTATATATTTGGGGCTCCATGAATTAGATTCAAGTATCTTCCAGTTTAGATCTTATATCATATCATAGTCATATCACAGATAATGTAAATAAATTAGTGAAAAGAAAGCAGAAGAGCAAACTGTGTTATTTACTGAGATGGATTAAACAAGAAGATACAGTTACAGTATTAAATCCCCATACAGCTGATGACTGACATTAACATGTTTTCTTTCCAGGAATTGCTTGTAAAACATTATGTTAAAGTATATATAATAACTTATTATGAGAACCAAACTTCAAAATGTTTTGGTGGAACCTCAAACGTTCCACTGTAAATAGTGTTCCATAATATCACTATCTCCACTATAATTAGGAAAGTATACCATTGCTTCAGTCACCTGCTCTAATGTATCTATGTCACAAAAATGGCTTTGCACTTAACGTCTGTGTTCTAGATTTGTGTTGTGACTAGGCACATAGCAAAGTCTTAAACATAATTTACATTTACCACTGACTGCTGAAAGAATGACAGATCCATGAGTTTAGTTTTGACATGGACATACCCGGTTATCCACTGGTTGGCCAAGGAGGCCAGTTTGGCCATAACGGAGCTCTTCCCACTGCCCTGCTCTCCCTGTATCACAGTGACATATCCTCTAGCAGCCTTAGTGCACTCTTCAACCTCCTGCAAGAATGTTTCGCGTTCCATAAAGCAGTTAACACTGTAAAGTAACAGAGACAAGGCAATAGAAACAAATAAACATCTAAATATGATGGCTTGAAGTATTTCCTTGTTTCTCCATTTTATTTTGTAAGAGATAAAAATCAGTTTCCAGAATTATCTTATTTCACTTTTAGGCACTTAAAATGGATATAAAGTTGATTGATGCAGGCTTATTTTGCATTGTCAAAAACTAAGATAAAGTACCAACTGCATATGGCATTTAAACTATATACAGGATATGTAACAAGGAGAAAAGGGTGTTAATGGGCAATGGCAAGCTGTAAAGAATGAAACGTGTAAGACACTGGATGCCTGGACTCACAGAGTATGGCAGTGCTTTGCATGTTCTAAAATCTCCTCGTTTCTTTGATTTCTGAAAACATGATCACGATTCCTTGTCTTCTCTGGCAAATTCTGCAAATAAGTCGATCTAAGGAAAAAAATATATATAAACAAATTAAATATATAGAGAAATGATGGTATTGGACAAACAAGTATATAACATAATATATAACTATATAACATCAAATAATTTATTGTGAGCAAGTGAACACCAAAACAAGTAACTATGGATCCAAAATTCATATAATTGTCTATATTTAACGTTTGTGCTACAGAAAGTATTTTTCAGTACTTTAGGAGCTACAATTAGTTTATTCTCATGAGTGCTTTATTTAGTCACTGACCATTATTAAAATTTTAGTCATCAAGATCACTAAGCAAAGGTCAGGATAACACTTTTATTTAGAATCAGTCTTTTACAGTTCAATTTAAAGGGACAGTATAGTCACCAGAATAACTATGGCTTAATGTATTTATTCTGGTGTCTACGTCATGTCCCTGCAGGCATTTTAATGTAAATACTGCCTTTTCAGAGAGTGCTGCACACTGTGTCCATGCTTGGCAAGGAGGCACTGAACATTCCTCATAGAGATGCATTGATTTAATAAATCTCTACGAGGAGATGCTCAATGGCGCAGCACAGTGTTTTGCCGCACGTGTGCCTTAGCCTTTCCTATGGGAAAGCATTAGATTGGCTGAGATCATCAGAACTGATGATCTCAGGAAAGGAGGCGGAGCCTCAAGGAGACCCACGCAGTGCCAGAAAAAGGTAGAGGAGCAAGGTGGACTAAATGGTGTTTTACACCTAGAGTGTCAGGAATACACATTTGAATTCATGACACTATAGTGTTCCTTTAAGTAATGTTTCTCCTGTCTATCCCTCTAAATGCCACAATAAAAATCATACCAGACAAGCCTCATTTGTTTAAACATACATTTTTATCACATGTGTATTCTATTTGATATAAAAGCCATTCCAAAGAATTTTACATGGAGTCATAATTTAAATGTTTCTATGTGTTCATCTTGTAAAGAATGCTAGATAAAATCACGTTTTCTAATTCAATCTATTTTATTGTAACCTTTTTCTACGAGTGATTTATTTTAGTTATATGTTGGGGTAAACAAGCTATTATCCTATTAGTCTCTTTAGTTTCTGTAATTTGCTAGGTGGCACGATAGGAGAGAATTTAAAGTTAAAGCAACACTAAGTCACCAAAACAACTTTAGCTTAATGAAGCTGTTTTGGTGTATAGATCATGCCTCTGACGTTTCACCCATTTAGGAGTTAAATCACTTTTGTTTCTGTTTATGCAGCCCTAGCCACACCTCCCCTGGCTGTGACTGACACATCCTACATTAAAAAAATGTTTTCCTTTTCAGATGTAACTTACTTAAAAAAGTTTTTAACTCCTGCTCTGTAAATTGAACTTTAATCACACACAGGAGGATCCTGCAGGGTCTATTAACAGAGCAGGAGATTTAAAAAACTTCTAAATTAAACTGCATTTGCAATAAAGGAAGTGTAAACATTAAATTACTCTTTACAGGACATGTTTAGGAAGGCTGTGCAAGTTACATGCAGGGATGTGTGGTTAGGGCTGCATACACAAAGTGATTTAACTAAGTTACAGATAATTGAGCATTAAGACTGTAGGGGGAGGATCTACACACCAAAACTGCTTCATTAAACTAAAGTTGTTTTTTTGACTATAGTGTCCCTGTAATTCAAATTAGCGAACTGGAGGTCTAAGTGAGCTATGCTTTTATTTCAGTTCCTGTGACCTTACATTTGAAATTCACTTTAAATTCACCTTTAACTCTCATGTTAGTGAATAAACCTGTAGCTCTAATTTAGTGTGTCCTCTGCAGTGCACGTTTGTCACTCCTATGGTTCTTTATCAGTCATAGGCTAAGAGGAATCACTGAAGTTGAAATTAAACAATAGATGAAAATACTACATTTTGGCTAGCCAAGGTATGCATTGTGTCTCTAGGATGAAAATATAAGATAGCTTCTCCAATACTTTATTTTTTGATTTGTGTATTTCTATGAGGCATTTTCTTCACTAAATGAAGAGGCATTTTTTTTTTTCAAAATCAGTGCCCTGAACATCTCCTTTTTCATCCGCCTACTAGCAAAATGAGACAGCTTCAGCCAGAAAGTGAATAATTCGGCCCCAAATGTGGGTTTCAAATCCCTTTTTGGGTTAGAACTAAACATACTCTCTCTGTCCTGCCCAGAGAAACACAGCAAAGCATTATGACTTTTGGTGAGTAAATTACACACCCCAACACTTTGGCCCAAATTGCACATGATTTTGTCTTAAATCTTCCCCAATAAATCATCATGTATGCTTTCAAATGATATTCTAAGTCTCTAAGGTGACCTGTAAGCAGACCTGTTGAAATGTGTAGTAACATTTCTCTGGAAATCCCGACAAAGGCGATCAAGGTAGTAGGCATGAGATCTATTGGTAATTGGATTTATTCCATCCCATCCCCAGCTGACATTGTTCTTGTAGATATTCGTATGCCGCAGCTGAAAGATGCATAGAGGGAGATGATGGAAGTATTTCTTTAACCACGTGTTGCAATTATTTCACAATTGCCGTCAGCACATTATTATTCAAGAACAAATTACTAGTGAAAAAGATACATCGCAATAGAAATGTATGTAGTTACTGGTAGTGAAGTTTGTTGGTGATGATGTATGGAAATCAGACAAAGGACATAATTTTCTTACATTTTCCCATGCAGCCTGTCAGAGTGCTCTGATTGGTTGACTTAGAAGCCAAACAATATCTGACTGAAATTGCATAGCATGTGGAAGCCCTTATAAAGGTTTTTCCCACTATAAAAGCTTAGTCTGTGTAGAGCCCTCGATGGCCAAAGATGGATAATTTTTTTGGTGTTGCAATTTTTTCATCTTTTTTCTTACGATGCATTCTTTTTTTTATTATACATTTTATCGGGTCTTATTGGGGTTTTTGAGACTGAAGAAATGAAGATTAAGACATTTGATGGTAAATATGATTTTTTTTTTTACAGGTAATAGATTAATTGCCCCAGTCCCATACAATAATTAGGGTGAGGGAGTATGCAGAGTTTATTTTATTCGAGATTGGCTAGGGCTTGCAAGCCTCTAGATGCTTGTGTGGGGGACTTGTGGGCATTTTGGGGTCGTGAATAATGACACATCCAGGGCCAGATTAAAGGACCACTCTAGGCATCCAGACCACTTCAGCTTTATGAAGTGGTCTGGGTGCCAGGTACCTCTAGGATTAACCCTTTTTTTAATAAACATAGCAGTTTCAGAGAAACTGCTATGTTTATACTGAGGGTTAATCCAGCCTCCAGAGCCTCTAGTGGATGTCTCATTGACAGCAGCTAGAGGCGCTTGCGTGCTTGTCACTGTGAAAATCACAGTGAGAGCACGCAAGTGTCCATAGGAAAGCATTGTAAATGCCTTCTTATGCGACCGGCTGAATGCGCGCTCGGCTCCTGCCGCGCATGCGCATTCAGCCGATGACGTCGCGAGCAAGGAGGAAAGGAGGAGTACAGCTCCCCGCCCGGCGCTGGAGAAAGGTAAGTGTTTAACCCCTTCCTCTCTCCAGAGCCCGGCGGGAGGGGGTCCCTGAGGGTGGGGGCACCCTCAGGGCACTATAGTGCCAGGAAAACGAGTATGTTTTCCTGGCACTATAGTGGTCCTTTAAGAGCCCATTGTGCCTGGTGCTGACAATTGTGATGGGCCTAATTACAGAATCTTATGGACAGAAAGCACTAAAATAGTTATACCTCCTGTGGCGGAACCAGCCTTGCCACTGGGCATTGGAGAAGACTGATTGCCAGCCTCCTGCCATGTGACTATGGCCCCTGGGATGTATTGCCTGCTCTCCTGTACTGCTGAGGATTGCTACCAACTAGGTGGATTTGGCTATGGAGCTTGTGTAGTGCCCTCTGTTGGTAGCAACAGTAATATGCACTACCTGAATAGCAAGACTGGTAATTTGCATATTCGGGTAGATTTGCATAACGCTAATTCTGAATGCAAGAGAGACATTTTGTGTTAATTACGGTCTTCCCCACCCATTTATAAATATGTAATTGTATTATAATAAGTCACTGTATGTTGCCTGGTATGATTTGACTGTTTGTAATTTTATTGAGTTTTCACAGCAATGTTAATGTAATGACCATATGGGCTAGTCTCAAGTAAAATAAAGTTTTAGACAATTCTACTTCACCCTCAATTTGGAGTGCCGTCTCTTATTGGGGGAATCTGCTACAAGGGATTGCTATGCTTGTCATACTCCCTTGCTAAATCACTACTAAGCTCTTGTAAGAGCTTGTTCCTGCATTGCTCTCTGGAGAAGTCTACGGTGGTTATGATGTTGGCTGGAGTGCTTGGAGCCCTCAGGAAGTGCTAGGAGCATCGACCCAGTCGGGGTGTCAGGTGATCTGTTACACCTCCCAAGAGTCATGTATCTGGTGGAGGTGGTGTTGGAGGGAAACTCACAGGATATAGCTATCAGAAAACACATACCCTATGCTAATCTCTCGCTTTCATCTTTTAAGTAAATTCATACCCCCTAACAGCCTGTTCATTGAAGCAGAATGTCGGTGGGCGGGGTAACCAAACTGTCCAAAGGAGCGAACATGCCCAAAAAGGGTGCGAGTAGACCTGAAGAATTAGAAGGTCATCCTAGTGTAAATTCATGACAGGCTCCCTGACAATCATGCAGACTGGCCAACAAAGAGCAAACAATGAAGACAGCACCCTGAGCTTGGCATAAATGTGTCTAATGATACCCTCGCGTCCTGCTTTCTAAGGACTGTCCCCTAGCACTCACTTGTCCATTCCACTTACTAGCGGACAGAAGCTCTTGTTATTCAGTGTGGGACAGAGAATAGGTGTATGTATTGAGTGTAGAAGAAAGGGAACATGCCACAGTGTTAGAGAGACTGACGCAGCAAGAGAATTTGTATAGTGCACAAAGTCAGCTTTACCTTAACTAATTTAATTGTCAGCCAGTCCACACAATTTTTGTTCTTCTACATCCCTCTTAAGTTTTCATACTTAAGCAAGAGCATGTAAAGAGTAGTAAAAGAAAAAAGTTTTAAAAAAAAGTTTAACAATTGGCCTATTCCATGGGCATGGGCCTGGAGCTGCAGCTACATCAGCCCCTATGTTTAACCGGCCCTGGGCACGTCCTCCCCTCTTGTATATTTAATTAGAGCCCCAACGCCCATCAATGGGGATGGCACTATATCATCCCTGCTTTATTATTTAAAGGGTCACTCCAGTGCCAAGAAAACGGATTGCAGGTCCCCTCTCCCTCCCACCTCCCATCCCCAGTTGCTGAAGGGGTGAAAACCCCTTCAGTCACTTACCTGAGACCCCCGCCGATGTCCCTCGGCGGTGGTTTCAGGTCGCCACAGCTCCTCCCCTTCCTTACGTCAGCCGAGCACGCGCATTAGACCTCCCCATAGGAAAGCATTGAAAATGCTTTTCAATGCTTTGCTATGAGGAATTGAGCGACACTGGAGGTCCTCAAATAGCGTGAGGACGCCCAGCGACGCTATAGCACAGAAAACCTGTGCTATGAAGCAGGAAGTGCCCTCTAGTGGCTGTCTCATAGACAGCCACTAGAGGAGGAGTTAACTCTGCAAGGTAATTATTGCAGTTTATAAAAACTGCAATAATTACAGTTGCAGGGTTAAGGGTAGTGGGAGTTAGCACCCAGACCACTCCAATGGGCAGAAGTGGTCTGGGTGCCTGGAGTGTCCCTTTAAATTGACTTTTACTTACTTTCTTTTTTTAATGATTAACAGCACAAACTTTTTAAAATGATCAGCTGAACCAGTAGATTCAGTAGAATGGAATTGAGGCCTTCGTTTACCTAGCCATCTTATTTGTGTTTTAGACATGTGAAAATTATGCAGCGTTGATTTACGTTAGCAAAAACTTGCCCCAAACTCAGCATCTTGGCAACAGAATGTTAAGCAAAATATACACCAATAATATCGTTACTCCTACATTTCCATCCATTCCTAGTAGCCTCTGTTTTCAGTGACATTTTGTTTAAAGCATAGCTTATGTGCCAAAGCATGTAGTATGATTTAAATCAACAAATGCCTAGCCACAGTTGTTTCATCCTGGTGAGTCTCATGAGTGTAATAATGGGAAAAAACAAACAAACGGTTCAATCAAAATTTGTGAAAAATTCTAAAACTAATTAATATACAATTTCACATATTGAGCTCAACAAAACATTATTAACATCATAGGACAGGCTGGATAGGTGGACAGGCAAGAAAAGCCTTGTTCAACATTGTGCAACTATATATGAATGAGAAGTTCAGAACAATAAATATGATACAAAGTAATATAAGCCAAACATACTCTTTGATGAATTCCCTTGATCACATGCTGCTGTGCATCAAATAGCACGTGGTTAATTTCAGGTTTGTTTGGGAGGATGTCCATGTATTCGGAGGCACGCTTGTTGGATAGGTTTTGTTTTATGTCGGTGATTATTCGTTCAAAGCAATGGAAGTGGTTTTCTGGATTACCAGTCACGCAGAAGGCTTGGTCTATTTCCTGTTCCAGTACTAAGAATACAAACAGAAAGCTCCAATCTATGTTGTTGTAGATCAGAAATCCCTACTCTCTTGTAGGACTCCATTAATGATTCTATTACCCTTCATATTAGATTACTATTAGCCATTTATCATATGTAATTTCCCTCATTTAAATTAAAATGATAAATAAACCAATTTAACAATAGCATATACCCATTTTAGGTTTGTTGAAGGTCACAGGCAAACAAAACATAACCTTATAGGCATCTATAAACAAGTACCACATTTCTGAGAATGTGCTGAAAACTGTTATTCTATAATTTTCACACACATTCACAAAACACACACGCACATGGACATATCCTCTGCATTAACACAAACTAGACTTCCACAAACACCTGCATGCATTCGCATACACACACACACACACACACACACACACTAACACTCCACACTAATAAACCCATACATTCACACTTTGACTGACCCTCCACACATACATCCCTGAATCTACATACACTAAAAACAAAATACGTTTTGCGGTATCTAGTAAACTTGCTTTGTTACTAGGTCACAGCTATAGATTTCTAGGTTTACATATTTGTAATGCCTATTTAACGCACCTGTTTTAAGAAGGGTGGCAGCTGCATCTTTCCCAAAAGACAGAGGTATATACTCTTGGAATATCTCATACAGCTTTTGCTGTGTGCCTAACCATTTACTTTTAGCTTGTTGTCTGCGTGATGGGTCTTTGCTAAATATATCTGCATGGAAAGTGCTGAAGTTAAAGACAGAACAAAATATCCTTGTTAAAATAAACACATTGATAACATCACAGTAAATAAAACTGGCTAATTATATCAATTCCATCTTAAGCGGCATATATATGAAACGATACATCATTAGATTTCACAGTCAAAAAATAAATTAATCAAATCTTTTTTTTTTTATATCTCCATGGTTTGATGTTCTCCATGTGTGTATATATTATAATTTACTTTACTTGCCCCATTCCTTGATTTACTGACTGCCGAGGAGTATGGCCACAACATCAGCCTGCTCCAAATAAGGGCAACTGATCAGAGTCCATCAAAGAAAAATCCTGCTACCACCCGTGACCCCAAGCTGCTCGAGCTATTGGCAAGCATATCAATGGCATTATTTTTAGCCTCTCTGTATTCTCCCCTGGACATTGAATTCTTGGTCACTGCCGATAGGAGGTGACACAGTAACTAATAGGAGCATGGATGCTCCTAATTTTAGATTGCCCCTTCCTTAACATTGTGTCCTGTTGCCTTTAGCCCTACCTGGGTACCAGGGTGCCTGGGTGGGGATTTGGGGTGCAGGCCCACTTGGCCACATTCATCGGCTTACCACCAGCCCTAGCTGCAGACACACAGACCTCGGACAGCCCAGCTACACACCACAAGTGAGCAAAACCCCAGAAGGGCTTCTCATCACTCCAGCCACTTCCAGACCTTACTCCCAGTCCCATGTCCTGGTTGAGCTGACGAGAGAGCAGGAGGTCTACAAAGAGGCCCAAACAACCTGTCCACCATCTTGGAGCTGTAAGATCTAGGAAATACTCAGTGAGTAGGATGAATAGCCACATCATATCATCACATTTAAACAAACTGTAGTGGTTCATCTTCTTTTTTTGTCTATTGCACTCCCAGTGCAGTTTTTTTGCCCTTATTTGTTTCTAATAGTAATTAATTTGCTGATCTGGACTGAAAGGTCTCTTGTTTGTCCTGTTGGACACTGTTTGACATAGTCTTTGGTGTATATATTTTGTATCAGAGGAGCCACAATGCATACCTCATCCTCCTTTGAGTTCATGGGGCAAACCCCATGAACACAGCTTCAGTGAACTCTAATCACTTTCTTTTCTTTTCCTGTTTTGTTTTACTTTGCCCAAAGGCAATGCACAACTAAAACTGAGGGCCTCCGCTGGTACTATCTCCTGACCTGGGTATCATCTAGTCACAGTCACAGACCATTACACTTCTGAATCAGGACCTCAAAATACTTACTAAAGTAGTGACAACTAGACTTCAAAATTTCCTACCCGCGATTTTGAACCCAAATAGTAGGGCTTTGTCCTGGGCTGACATTCTACACAGGGAATAAGTAGTGCAATAGCAGATATAGTGTCAGCAAAATTACTGAGGAAACTATGTTGCTAATTCTTGATGCCCACATCGTATTTAATATTGTTGCTTGGCCAATTTTAATAAAATATAGATTCTATTACCTCATCAAAGTGTGTCTACTTACTAGCGTGACCACCAGTGGTCTGGATTCTAACTCAATTCTAATGGGACAGGGCAGGGGGAGGGAGAGGTGCACAAGGGGCCCCCCTTTCACCACTTTTAGACTCTATTATTAGATTATTGCATAATTTAGAGGATTTTACAGGCATCCAGGTGGGCTTTCACTTTATTAAAGTCCCAGCTTTTGCTGATGATGTGCTTTTGTATATCTCAAACAAACTGAATCTACCAGATATAATGCATGTTGTTCATACTCATGGCACCAATGCAGGGTTTTACATAAACTTCATTAAGTCCACAGCTTTGAGCTTGTCGGGTGAACCTTTCACAAAACAGGCATTCTTGACCCAATTAAATTGGAAACCAGCAAGACTCAAATATTTGGGAACACTTTTACCTAAAAAGAAAACCTTTTATACTCTGTAAACATCTCTCCCTTTGACACTATATGGTAGAATTTACCTAGCAAATCGCTACTCATACCAATATTTAATTATATACTTCAGTCTACAGAAAAAAATATGTAGATGTTGATAGTAACAGGTACATGAAACAAGAAATGTTACCAATATGCCAATGCATTACTGTTGGCAGCTAGAATATTTTTTTTTAAAAAAGTACTAGGCATGCTGGAATAGAAAATCATACTTAGAAATCTAGCTCAAGGAATGGGACAAAGGTATTATATATATATAATTATAATATATACACACACGAACATCAAACCCTGGCAATATTATAAAATAAAAATCAAAGTTATTATTGGATTTACTTATTTTTGCCACTTTAGGTTTCCCTAAAGCAGTCATGGTGCTGGGCAGCGAACAGCTGAGAGAATCACAGCTTGTCCAAAAAGTTATACAAGGCTTGAGCACTCTCCATCAGAGGATTCCTTATGCAAGTTTCAGCCACTGTTTGACTTGTCATGTAGATATTGTCATATAGGTCACCATGAAGAATCACTAAATTTCAATGATGTACTGAGGGAAGGAGTAACCACCCCAAAATATATATTTTAAAAAATATGTAGGTGTGTTAGCATTCAAATATTATCTATTATATGTATTAATATCTGGTAAGCAAAACTGAAATTAAAATCAAATACAAACACGTAACTAATGAATATCATTAAATTAACTAATTAAATGCCTTTCTCCATAATCTCCCTGCTTTATAATGTTCCATCGTTCTTTTACCTGATTGGTTGGAGCCTGTACACCATAGGATTGCAGTTTTCATCCAATCTATACCACTTGGTAAGCAATTGTAAATCTTTGTCATACTTCAGAGAGGATTTCTTTGAAATGGGCTCAAAAATTCTTTTTTCCTCAGTTCCATTAGCGACATGGTTTAGGATTAGTTTATCTTGATCAGTTGTATTCTGGTGGGCCTCGGTCTTACTCTGGTTATCACCATTCGTGTAAAGGCCAGAATCGCCATCCCTTGGCCCCATGACACCAGGATCAGTTTGCTTTTGAATGCTTGTTCTTTTCTTCATCAATTCCACTGAGCATTTAATGGCCTCAAATGTTTCTTTATTTACAGTATCCAGAAGAGTAATCTGGTCAAATTTCTGTCCTAAAAAACACTAAACAAATAAAAAATATAGTCAAACAAAAGAAAATTAATAAAGAAATAAAAATACGTCCAACTCACACTAAAGTGTAAATATATAGATATATATAGGGTAATACCAGCAATACATAGATGGTATTATACTATATATATTTATGTTTTTTTTTTTCTATTTTGGAGATTATAGTTTCCTCTGAATCTTCTATATAATAATTTCAGGTTGTATCTCTATATATTTACACTTTAGTTGGACGTATTTTCATTCCTTTACTATTTTTCTTTCTTTTGACTAATGTATTTGTTGGAGGGAACACTTTGTGTAAAGGGATCTAGTGCGTTCCAGGTTGAGCTTATAGTGATTTTCAGTTTTGTTTTTTGGACAAAAAAAATATAATCTAAACTCCAAGGACAACTTAAAATATACTTGACGGATGCCTACTTGCAACCCAGGCATTACTTTTGAAAGTTTCAAACATGCAACTGTTTTATTTTTCTTGTTCTAACTCCTCTTTCTTTTTCATGTTGTGCGATATTACAGGCCCCAGCTTTGCTTAAACCTCACATTGTTTAATATCGGGGCAATCCACCTAGAATGTCATTGCATTATTTGGGGTCCCTAATTATCTCGTTATCAATAAGGGACAACTTTTTTCCTCTCCCTCTCGTAACCTCTCACAATGCATAGTTTACAAACTTTCGCTTATATAGGTGTACTACCAACTGGTTTAATTCACTCTGCATAAGCCCACCACACATTCTGCCCCTTTGGTTCACTCGTCATATGCATCCTACATATATAAACTTAACGTATATTAGAATTTACAAACATATAAATGCTGTTACCTAAGCTAGATATTTCCGTGCTACCTCTGTGAGCAAATATAGTACTTAACAACTGGGACAAGTAAGTGTATATTTTCTTCCTGGTGATTTCTCATGAGCTATACATTTCTCTGTTGTACCTAGCCAAGAAACTTTTTATAAATATAAAAAAGGCTTGGTTTCTTTAATATGTACAATTCATATTTTCATGCATGTTTACTACACTCTTGTAAACTATGAAATATGTCTCGGCAATGCACAGCAAAAATAAAGAATATATATATAAATATACAGAGAGAGAGAGATTGAGAGAGAAAGAGAGTTTATGAGAAACATATTCAGAAACATGTGTACATAATTATTTCTTTATATGTATATATAGAGACATCAAGACAACATAATATCTGTAAGACTGAGTGGTTTATGAATGTTTCCGAAAACCCAAGCTGGCATTATTTTTCCCTAACACTCGGTTCAGCATTATATATGCTTTATATTACATAATATTTTTTTAATAAGGGCTCGGGATTCAATGATCCTAGACCAACCCTGGGACAAACATGTCCTGATATGTCTGACATTGGGATGAGTTCCACTCCCATGCATCAACTGCCTTTTGTGGCTGTTGTGCTTGATTCCTCCCCTCTGGATGGTGAGCTCATAATACAGATGTTCTATTTCATTACTGGGAGAGGAGACATTGTCTGGGAAATCAACTAATCTATGAACGGCCAGGAAATATTACTAAAAGTGCCTTATGATGATTATTACTCCCATACTATACACTGTACAGTGTGCATTATTGTTTCAATATACTTGTGTAGTCATGAACTGTGTATTATGAAAAACTAATACCATTTAGATATTCTGGACACATCAAAATAAACCATGAGTCCAAAGACCAAGTGGTTAGAAGGTTCTATATTTGTATCCATGGCAAACAAAGTTTTAGAAAACTGAGCTGAACTAATAATAATAATAATAATAATAATAATAATAATAAAATATTGTGAAAATGTTTTCTGATTAAAAAAAATCTGTTTGTAATGGACTTTTTGTCTTGGATAAAATTTTATATTCAGCATTGCTAAAGTGGCAGAGACCTGTAAAGATAATGGGAAAAATGATATAATATATAGTAGTCTTACAAAAAATGCAGTCTGCCCTTCTTCTTGGCATTTTCGAAGAGTTTTCAGATGAAGAGAAGGCATTATATGGTAATTGCTGATCCCTTCACTAAGGCCCCATCTCAGATCAAACATGCGGAAGTCAAACCCTCTCTCCTTAAAGTAAACATATAAATCTGGATATGCCTTTTCAAATAATGCATTTCTTTCTGGGTGTGAATCTGCAAAAAAATAAATAAATTAAATGTTAATATATGCTTGTGTCCTTATTTTCCACCTAAATAAATCAAACCTGTTGTTTCCAACCCAGTGTACACAAGGCACAAAAAAAATTCAGATTTAAACATTTTGTTTTCCAATGTGAATCCTGACAAAACCTGGATTGTGGTTGCATCTTGGGAACTGTGTTAGGAACCACTAGATCAACAACGAAAGGATAAGGAATTCAGTCCAAAATGAGTTTGGAGAAAGCAAGGGGCATCTGGTAAGGGTGGGCCAGACTATTTAAGGTGCAATTTAAATCATCTGAAGTAAGGAAAGTGTTCATTTAGCAATGTTTGCTGTATAGATCATGCCCCAGCAGTTTATTGGCTTAATTCTCTACCCTTTAGGTGTTAAATAAGTTTGTTTATGCAGCCCTAGACACCACCCCTGGCAATGACTAACACAGCCTCACTACACAACTCACTACACAAGTCTAACGATTTAAGCTTCCCTTATTGCACAGTGTGTTTAATATTAAATTTCTTATATACTGATTTGTTAATTGTTAGCTAGACCCTTCCATAGACACCTGTGTATGATTAAAGTTCAAATAACAAAACAGGAGATAAGAAATTCTAGTAAACTCTAGAAATTCTAGTAAACACACTCTGATTGAAAATGAAACTTTTTTTTATGGAGGCTGTGTGAGTCGCAATCAGAGGAGGTGTGGCTAGGGCTACAAAAATAAAAGTGATATAATTCATAAATAGCAAAGAATCGAGAATAAAACTGTTTCAGCAAGCTAACTTTGTTTGGTTGCTTAGAGTGTCCCTACAAGTTGGAGTCTCATGTGCAGACACAAAACAGAAAGAAGATTTGTGTCATATATTAAAACACTCCAAAATCAAAAATAAATAATAAAATAATGTGAGATCTAAAAACAACATCAGTTGACTAATTATGACAAATATTCTTAGCAGTAGGTGATCTACACTGGAGCAAAAACAAATTGTGGTTGGGTTGACAAGGACACCAGGCAAACAGACAAAAATAGAACATTAAGCAGGATTACTTCAAATGTTTTAGCTTGTTATGTAAACATCTAAAATAAAATTTACAAAGTACCTGCTAGGACAGGTACTTTACTTTAAATAGCCATCCTGACACATTAGACTTACAAAAGATTTGTAAAGACATGTTGGGTCTAAACCATTGAGTTTTTGTGTCAAGTTGTTTTTTTAACTAGACACGATTCTTGCATTATCTCCTGTGTATCCTCATTATCCTAGTCACTCTTTAAACCCTACTTGAACATTAAAATAGGCCAAAAGCTACTAAATTACTCAGCTAACAGTTCAATGACTTCAGTGTTTCAAGGTCAACTTCAGCCAGCTTTATATTAGCCCTTATAGTACTAATGGGCAGCCTTGGAACGCCACAATTAATATTTTTTATATATAGATGGTGGAACTGCACTCAACCCTTCCCTTTGGACTCTCAGGGTGCTGCTGGATCAGTCCCAGTACCAAAGAGAAGCTTGACAAAGTCCCGAAGGGGTCGAAACATTGTGTGGTTCTTGGGTCCAATAAAAATTGCCTATCGTTTGGAACAATTTGGAGTGCCTGGATTATTTTCTACAATTACAATTAATATCTTTGTCTAGTAGGCAATGATGGACAGTGCGAAAACGTTGTATGACCTGATCTCCCTATTATCTCTCCATGTTTACCTTATATGATTTACACAGTATCATAGAACTAGCTGAATATATATATATATATATATATATATATATATTATACAGTATAGTACTATGATACTGTGTAAATCATATAAGGTAAACATGGAGAGACAATAGGGAGATCAGGTCATACATCGTATTAGCACTGTCCATCATTGCCTACTAGACAAAGATATTAATTGACTCTGACTCTATACATATATTTACACCAAATCTTACACGTTTTACACCACTTTCACATACACTTTGTGTACGAATCACCAATCTTACCTTGGTATCCTCCACTTATGTAGGTCATAAAAATTTTCCTTTGTGCTGTATATGGCAGGTTAATGTGACCTTTTATAATTTTGATCTCCGTGTCAGACAAGTGCTCTAACGTATCATCTTTCTGTTCTGCGTGTTCTCTGTAATTATATGGAGGTGTTTTATCTATCTCATCACCTCTAGAGTCAATTCTGTCATCTCCACTGTATTTTCCTTTGTAATTTGATAAGGAATAAACATTGGTTTGTGCGCTGTTTGGATGATTATTGCCATTTGTCGTTTCCATCCATGTATTCATGTAGGTGCCATTCCAAGATTCCGGAATGGCCTCTTCAGCTTGATGACCTTCATCTGGCGGCTCAGAAATGGCCTCAGAATTCAGAACAGTTTCCTTTTCAGTGGGTTTCTGTCTGGACTAAATAATTAAATTCACAGAGTTAAGCTGCATATACAAGAATGTTATTACTATTTGACAGAACTGCAACTCAATCACAAAGGTCATATGAATGGATATGAAATGGATTATTATTATTATCATGTACATAGCATTAGCATTAGCATGTTCATATCATTGTAAAGTGCTGCAGCACTTTACAATGATAGATAAGTGAGAAAATACCCTCTTCAAACGAGCTTACAATCTATGAGGATCTGAGGTAGGTAAATAAATAGTTAGTAGTCTTTCCCAAGGACTCTTACTGGGGTGGTGGTATGTCTGGTAATCGAACCTGTATTTCCTGCTTCTATGACAGTGATGTTTTGCTCTAACCATTCAATATAAAATTGTCATAGGATAAGGTATTTTGTAACCTAAGATGTAAGTATTGTTGTATAAACCATTGGAATACCCACACAATAGATTAGTGTTCAAACTCAAGGAAATCGGTCTAGATGAAAATGCTTGTTCTTGGGTAGAGCATTGGCTTAAAAACAGAGTACAAAGAGTTGTCATTAATGGTAAATTTTCAAGCTGGACAGAGGTGGCAAGTGGTGTCCCTCAGGGGTCTGTTCTGGGACCCCTTCTATTTAACATGTTTATAAATGATCTTGAAGACTGCATTGAAAGTCATGTTTCAGTGTTTGCAGATGACACCAAACTTTGTAAAACAATACAATGTGAGCAAGATATTACTTTGCTGCAGAGGGATTTAGATAGACTGGGGACTGGGCACTCAAATGGCAGATGAAATTTAATGTTGAAAAATGCAAAGTTATGCACTTCGGCGTAAAGAATACACAAGCAACGTATACCCTTAATGGAAGCGAATTAGGGATAACAACACATGAAAAGGACTTGGGAATTGTTATAGACAACAAACTATACAACAATGTGCAATGTCAATCAGCAGTGGCCAAGGCCAGTAAGGTATTGTCATGCATGAAAAAAGGGCATTCATTCTCGGGACAAGAATATAATTTTGCCTCTTTATAAATCACTGGTAAGACCCCATATTGAATATGCTGTGCAATTTTGGGCACCTGTTCTAAAGAAGGATATTATGGCACTAGAAAAAGTGCAGAGGCGGGCTACAAAATTAATAAAAGGAATGGAACATATCAGCTATGAAGAAATGTTAACAAATTTAAACCTATTTAGTTTAGAAAAACGTCGCCTGAGAGGGGATATGATAACATTATACAAATATATTCGGGCCAATACAAACCATTGTGTGGAAATCTATTCACAAACCGGACTTTACATAGGACACGAGGCCATGCGTTTAGACTGGAAGAAAGAAGATTTCGCCTAAGGCAAAGGAAAGGTTTTTTTACTGTAAGAACAATCAGGATGTGGAATTCTCTGCCTGAGGAAGTGGTTTTATCAGAGTCCATACAGATGTTCAAACGGCTACTAGATGCATACTTGCAAGAACAGAATATTCAAGGATATAATCTTTCAATGTAGGGTAATAACTGCTTGATCCAAGGATAAATCTGACTGCCATTCTGGGGTCAAGAAGGAATTTTTTTCCTAGCTTGTTGCAAAATTGTGCTTCAAACTGGGTTTTTTTTGCCTTCTTTTGGATCAACAGCAAAAAACAAATGTGAGGTAGGCTGAACTTGATGGACGCTAGTCTCTTTTCAGCTATGTAACTATGTAACTATGTAACCCACGTGGGTAAATTGTTATAAATGAGAAAATGTAAAAAACTAATTCACTTTTTTTACTTGCTTGAGTTCTATTGAAAATAAGTCTCAGTTCTAGATTACTCCTGACAGATGGTCAAAAGTGGCCTACAGGTAAGACAATGATCACTAGTCTTGAAGATTAATTTCATACAAAAGTGCAATACGATCAAATTTGGGCCTATCAGGCCTTCTGCAAAATTCCTGAATTCGGAGCAGAAAAATATCCAAAAATCAAACTAACAAAACTCTAAATGCTGTACATCTCTCATATTGATTGCTGTAATTCTCTCATAACTAGTCTCCCCAGAAACTGTACTGCCTTGCTACAGTCTGTAATGAATCCTGCTGCCAGGCTGATTTTCCTCTCCTGTCGCTCCTCTCACAACTCGCCCCTCTGTCAATCTTTACGTTGGCTTTCTGTGCCATATAGGAGCCAGTTTAAAATACTAACCCTTACCTATAAAGCTCTAAACAACTCTAACCCATGTTACATTTCTTCACTGATTTGTAGGTCTCTCCTCTCTGCTGGTGACCTTCTCCTTTCCGCTGTTCGTACCCTTACCGCTAACTAGCACTTGCAAGACTTCTCCTTTGGTACAGTTTGCATATCCCAATGTTGTTGTGTTTTTATACCCCACCTCTTGTTTGAGAATGGTCCTCACGAACCTGTTGTTCCTGTAACATTTTGTAATTGTCACATTTATTTTTAAATTTCCACCTTTATAATATTGCAAAACACTGTAAAATAACTTTCTGCTAAATAAATGCCAATAATAATAATAATAATAATAACTGCCAGATTTTCTACCATGAACAAATATGTGTTGTTCCTGTCCAATTTCATCCATATATGTCCATAAGCATACTTTGCTTAACTTCCCCCAAAACCCAACCTTTTATCCAGGGTCATTTAGGACATAAATCCAGACCTGCTTGATTTGATGTAGGTCACTACCGTGTTTCTCCGAAAATAAGA
This sequence comes from Pelobates cultripes, assembly GCA_933207985.1. Classification (NCBI taxonomy): domain Eukaryota; kingdom Metazoa; phylum Chordata; class Amphibia; order Anura; family Pelobatidae; genus Pelobates; species Pelobates cultripes. The sequence continues at coordinate 86,301,690 of OW240917.1, read as the reverse complement.
CCGGGTCTTATATTAATTTTAGTCACAAAAAACACACTAGGGCTTATTTTCAGGGTAGGGCTTATTTATTTACGGTACCGGTATGTACATTGAACCCCCCCTTTAATTAATCCACCCCCCTTTAATAAATCCACCCCCCTCTAATTAATCCACCCCCCTCTAATTAATCCAGCCCACCCCTTTAATTAATTCACCCACTCTAATTAATCCAGCCCACCCTTTAATTAATTCACCACCCCTTTAATTAATTCACCCCCTTTAATGAATTCACCCCCCTCTAATTAATCCAGCCCACCCTTTAATTAATTCACCACCCCTTTAATTAATTCACCCCCTCTAATTAATCCAGCTCACCCTTTAATTAATTCACCACCCCTTTAATTAATTCACCACCTCTAATTAATCCAGTCCCACCCTTTAATTAATTCACCCCCCTTTAATTAATTCACCCCCCTTTAATTAATCCAGTCCACCCTTTAATTAATTCACCCCTCTTTAATTAATTCACCCCTCTTTAATTAATTCACCCCCCTCTAATTAATCCAGCCCACCCTTTAATTAATTCACCACCCCTTTAATTAATTCACCCCCTCTAATTAATCCAGCCCCCTCTAATTAATTCACCTCCCCTTAATTAATTCACCCCCCCTTTAATTAATTCACCCCCCTCTAATTAATCCAGCCCACCCTTTAATTCACCCCCCTTTAATTAATTCACCCCCCGCCCCCTTTAATTAATTCAGTCCCAGACATAAAATATCTACCGGTACTCACATTTCAAAGTTTCCTTGCCGAGTCCGACCACTGGGAGCCTCACCGCCTGGAAATGGATCCTTCCGCTGAAGATCCGTGAAGGCAGACTGACGGCGCTGCAAAATGTCGTCATCACGTTGCGCGATGCCGCGGCCCGCAACGCTCCTCCTACAGTAGAAGAAGGAAGTCTCGCCGAAAAGGTAAAATGCCTAGGTCTTATTTTCGGGGTAGGGCTTATATTGCAGCCCACCCCGAAAATCCGACTAGGGCTTATTTTCGGGGTAGGGTTTATTTTCGGGGAAACACGGTATCTGCTTCCCATTTGCCACTGATGTTTAACCTTTGATATACCACAACAGCAAAGCTTTCTTGTTCTAGTATCAAAATATGAAGGATGCAAGCGTTTCATTAGTAGACGTGGATATATAAAACATATCTCTGCTAGTAGTGTACTAGCAAAAACATTAACAGATTTATTTAACCAATCATTGTTAACAGGAGTAGTCCCAGAAGGTTGGAAATTAGCGAATGTTGTACCCATTCACAAGAAAGGTAATAGGGAGGAGTCGGGCAACTATAGGCCAGTAAGCCTTACTTCAGTAGTGGGGAATGTGATGGAAACCATGTTAAAGGATAGGATTGTTGAACATCTAAAATCACATGGATTTCAATATCAGAGACAACATGGGTTTACTTCAGGGAGATCATGCCAAACTAATCTTATTGATTATTTTGATTGGGTAATTAAAATTATAGATCAGGGTGGTGCAGTAGACATTGCTTACCTAGATTTCAGTAATTCGTTTGACACTGTTGCACATAGAAGGCTTATCAATAAACTGCAATCTTTAAGTTTGCATTCCAATATTGTTGAATGGGTGGCTGAGTGACAGGCAACATAGGCTTGTCACCTGTGGGTACCTCAGGGATCTGTACTTGGACCCATTCTCTTTAATATATTTATTAGTGATATTGCAGAAGGTCTTGATGGTAAGGTATGTATTTTTGCTGATGATACCAAGATTTGCAACAGGGTTGATGTTCCAGGAGGGATAAGCCAATGGCAAATTATTTAGGTAAACTAGAAAAATGGTCAGAGTTGTGGCAACTGACATTTAATGTGGATAAGTGCAAGATAATGCATCTTGGGCGTAAAAACCCAAGGGCAGAGTACAGAATATTTGATAGAGTCCTAACCTCAACATCTGAGGAAAGGGATTTAGGGGTAATTATTTCTGATGACTTGAAGGTAGGCAGACAATGTAATAGAGCAGCAGGAAAGGCTAGCAGAATGCTTGTTGTATTAGAAGTAGAAAGAGGGAAGTGCTCATGCCATTGTACAGAACACTGGTGAGACCTCACTTGGAGTATTGTACACAGTACTGGAGACCGTATCTTCAGAAGGATATTGATACTTTGGAAAGCGTTCATAGAAGGGCTGCTAAACTGGTTCATGGATTGCAGGATAAAACTTACAAGGAAAGGTTAAAGGATCTTAACATGTATAGCTTGGAGGAAAGACGAGACAGGGGGGATATGATAGAAACATTTAAATATATAAAGGGAAGTAACACAGTAAAGGATGAGACCATATTAAAAATAAGAAAAACTACCACAACAAGAGGACATAGTCTTAAAGTAGAGGGATAAAGGTTTAAAAATAATATCAGGAAGTATTACTTTACCGAGAGGGTAGTGGACACATGGCAAAGCTTCCCAGCTGAAGTGGTAGAGGTTAACACAGTGAGGGAGTTTAAGCATACGTGGGATAGGCATAAGGCTATCCTGGATTTAAGATAAGGCCAGGGATTAATTGTTATGAAAGTATTTAGAAAATTGGGCAGACTAGATGAGTTCTTATGGGTTCTTATCTGCCGTCACATTCTATGTTTCTCTGACATGTAAGTCCCCATACTCAATTCTAAAAGACAAACTATTAGTTACATTGTAAATACAAAACTCATTTCAACAGGTATCTCTTCACTCTTATGTTTGTTAACATTAGTTTCTTTGTCAGTTACATTGATAATTATGATCTGAAAATCAGACAATAAAATCCTTATATTGATCGATTTATGCATGCCTATTGTTATTCGGCACACAAACTTTCAATTCTGATCACCTCTCTTTCTGGAATGTGACACTATGTGAAGTCAATAATTTTCTAGATTATATTACCCTCTGTCTCCATTGTAGGCAGTTACCTTTAGTAAAAAAGATTCTGTGTGCTCCAGTACATACTGACTTTCCTCTGCCGAGCCAGGCTCATTATTGACTCTTTTCACACGCCGATGGTACATATGATTCTGTCAAAACCAAATAGGAAAATGTAAGAATTCTGAACTTTTAGAATGGTCTTGGATTTGAGGAATGGGAAGTGGGCTTCACAAAATCAGCAATGTTATGCTTAATCATCATTACTAATGATCATGTTTCTATAGATTTTTGAGGACGTTAAAATAATGTAATATTATAAAAAATGTGTTTTTATATATTTTTTGATTAATATTTTGTATGCATTATGCATTTTTTGATATTTTAATATTTTGAAAAAATAATTTTAAGAGTTTATCCAAAATATTAAACCATTTGTAAATCGTATCCAAAAATATTAAATTGAGGTCTATGTTTCTTATGATACCCTTTAATATGAAAGGCATGGATCATATAAAAGGAGCATACATATGAAGGAAAGGGACAAGATGAGGAAAGGGAAAATCAATATAGGTACATCAATATATGGCACTGAAAACTCTTTCACCCTGATGTCAGTTACCCTTGGCTCACCTCTTGTCTAGGTAAATTATAAACTGTAAGCCTTTTTCTATCAGACAAACCACTTGTGTTTTACCATTGAAGTGTCTCAGTCATTGTGTATATAGCTAGACACATTTGTAAGTAAACATCCATTATGCATAATCACAAGAACATGTACAATCAAACAGACAATTGACCAACAATGGCCTTTGACCTGCTTTCTATAGAAACAGAACAAACACAACAATGCACATACTTATTTACTAACAGGTCTTTTTTCCAGTCCTTCATTATTACACTTCATGACTATAACTGGCGAACCAGTTTTGTGTGGACTCACTGCCCATGGTATAGGAAGAAATTAAGAGTCAATGGTCATTGTGGATAGTACAATGCTTATGGGAATAGGAGCAAAATGAGAAAAACACTGAATGTAACTAAACAAAACAAAGGAATAATGAGAGCCAAATGTAAAGTTACTGTACTTGATCTTTAGTATTGCTTCAATGTGTAAACATGATAATGAGATTAACAACTGGGATGTAAATAGTTAATATCTACAGTACCTTGCAATAAATAATTACATGTGCTGGACATTTACACATATGGTAGTGTACTATCTGGAATTAAAATGGATTTTAATGGGATTTTTACACATCACTTTAAAGGTGCAAAATATATTTGAATGCAATTAAACAACGGAAAATACAATTAATTGGATGCATTATTAGATAGAAACACTTTGGGTTGCAATAACAACTATGACTGTTTTGGGGTATTTTTCTACCAAGTGTGCCCCATTGCTCTTGGCCAGATTGTGTACGCTCTGCCAGGTTGGGTGAGTACACTTGATGAACAGTAATGCTCTATCAGACTGTGGTATGGGCTTTGACTGGGCTTCCTAAGTTGTTTAAGATCTTGCTTTTTAAACCAAGGTCATTTATTCTGCTACATGGTGAACCTCCACTGCAGTATCATGTGTCTTGCAGACTGAAACTCTTTTATCTTTAGAATTGTTCTTTCTTGCCCTCAATTCTAACTGATTTCACAATTCATGTCAATATAAAGGATGCTCTGTATGTTTAGCACTAAGAACAAAAAGTTTGAATTTAGGCTAAACGGACCAGAGGAGCTTTTTCCACGTTTGTTATTCTGGTACACAATCAAGGCTGGTGAGATATTCTCTGCTGCAGTAAGTCAGCTTTATTTGGAAAAAAAAAAACAGTATTAAAAGTCCATAATTATCTGTTATGTCACAATAACAAACATTTTAATTTGTAGGTGCTGTTTAGAGCAAAGATGGAAGATATTGTAAAGGTCATATTAGGCTCAGACTTGCCTAAGGCTTCCAGTATCCCCTGACCACAATTTCAAAGAACTCACCTTCAAATGTGTCTTGATTTGAGTGTTAGTCTCGCCCCTTATCTTCTGGTATGGTTTATTCCAGTGGCAGTCTTCTAGCTGGACCCATTGATTAAATTAGATTGAACAAATGTTTCCATTAAAAAACAAGATATATGTATTGAAAGTTGAAAACAAAAAAAATCAAATAAAAAAAAATCAATAAATAGTTTTCCTGACACATGTACGACTTGCATGTCTGCACACCTCTATGTACAAATTAAGTACTAATACTCCAATTGTTAATTGGGAATATTTTCTCTGGAGATCTGTAAATTTGACAGTATTGTATAACAATCACACAGGCAACTTATAATATTGTAAGGCATATAGTTTTATCCATATCAAGATATATAGTATAAATAAGTGTGTAATATGGATGAAATATGAATACAAGTATATTTTATTTAGAAAGAGAGCAAATAAATTGAAATGTTATTCACTTACACAAAATTAACGCTTTACTTTTCCCTTTGGAAAAAATATTGTGTCCTGACCTGCATTTCATCTTTCTCATCCAATGAACAGATACTAGTTACAGGGTTAGAAAAATGTCTCGTGCCCCAACTTTGTATTGGTGTGATTAAATGTTTGTGTCACTCAGTACCACACATTACCCTTCTCTTTATTAAAGGTGATATTTCATATGGTCCTGTGTGTTTGTTCTGTGGGGTCTCTGGAACAAAACTCTAATGGAAGCAGAATATGAGCTTATTTTATTGACCAGAGTCAGGCAAAGCTACCATATCCCAAAATTCTGTTGATGGTTTCTGCTGGCATTGCGCATCTAGCATTTAAAAAAAGGGTTGTTTTTTTGCCTTTTACCACCCCTTTTTTAATTTCTACCATCTCAGCTTTTCATGTTAAGTAAAACCTGTATCATCCATAGCTCAAATAATGTACATATATACTAAGAGTAAATTAATAACCCTGTGCACTAGATGGCCGTTTTTGTTAAATAAATCTGTAAAATAAATCCCATGTTTACACCTGCGTGTAGATACTCACACTAACGTCTCGCAGACTGGTATGCCTGTGAAGTAACCTCTGAGCATCAGATATCTGCATGGAGAAAAACATGTCCTGGAGAGATCGGGTACTTGCTTGACCACCCCAACTTCTCCTCTACAAGGCAAAAAAGTCTTTGTAAGTATATACTGTGCCTAGTACAAGTAGCACAATTGTGATAACACATAAAGGCAGTTTCACCAATTATACATAAATTAATCAGATAAAAAATAAATTCTGACAAAAACTGCTGTATGGCACTGTGTAATAAAGTATTTTTAGAGATGTGACATGTAACAGAGTTACTTATTAAAGTGAGAATTTATATTGAGCATGGTCTTGAAGCATATGTGATAGTTCTGACCAAACACTTCCTATCAGAGAGGACTAAATGACTGAGCAAAGCTGAGCCAGGAGATGCTCTAAAAATGTATAGTAAGTTAAATGTTTGCATTAAAAGTTATACTCAAATGGGCTACAATACATACAATCTTTTATAGTAATTCATTACAAAAATTAAGAATGTTTTGCTCGAAGTCCACTCAGACTCTTGCCATGCCAGTCACGGTACATCCAATAAAGGTTAATGTTTGAGGGGTTCAATAAGGTAATATTTCTTGAGGAGGTGGTTTTGATCTATCCCCTTACATTTTGACAGCTAAATATGTATTTAACATATAAGATTATATTATTTTTTTTTACCATTTAAGACTGAGTGACTATTATTTTGAGTATTTGCAGTAGGTTTGCAGTGTTCCAAGGTTATTTACGAAAGTGTGAATTGCATTAAATTAAAAGTGATTCATAGATAAGTTAATATTTCAGGCTAAAGTAGTTGAACTGCAAAAAAATCTCTAAATCATTTATGCATCCAGTTCCACTATTTTGGCCTTAAATTTGAAATGCACTTTAATGAAGAAACTGTCATCATTTTTATTAAATGTGAATTATATGTAATTAACATGCCTCTAAATTTCAGTACACAATAAATTGTCATTTAGTGACTCAGAGTATAAGTTAGGCTTAATTAACTTAAAAAATATTTGTCTTATTTAGCACTGAATCATGCTGAATTTGAAATGTATTGGGAATTAGTTAATTTTAATTTAAAAAAGCAAAAAAACTATGAAAAATGAGCTGAAATTGAAAGCCTAAATTTTTCAGTTTGGTTGACAATTTACTACATTTCAGCGCCTTACATTGGGACAATTTACAAGCAATTTTACCAAAAAACAAAAGACTAAATGGACTACTCACTTGTAAAAACATTACTGTGCGTTCATTCATCCCAGCTACATTCTGCGATGTCGGCTAAAAAGAAATCAAATAGTGGCCTCCCTCAGGCTTAGTTTGCTTATTTCATTAGGAAAAAAATAGGAAATTTCTATGCTAAACAAATTAATGCCACAAGACACTATCAGAATGATGATGTAAAATATGAATTGTCGGGAATCGAAATTGAATTCAACATGAATTTCACAATTTCGTTCTAAATTGCCAGTCTATAAAAATTCTCCAAGTCTGTTAACTAATTTGACCAAAAATATGAAATTTGAGATCCTAACAATTTGCATTTTACATGGCTATTCCCTAGCGTGAGAATTTTCGAGAACTCGAGTAAATTTCAAATTTGAGGCCCAAAAGCTGAAAGCATAGTTGAATTTTTCCAGTTAGGCAATACTGGCTTTAAATTCTGGTCACACTTTGAATTCCAACAACTCTTACTTTAATGAATATACCTGTTAGTAAATAAAATTGTAGATGACATGTTAGATGACTTAAGCCCATTTTCTTTTACATGATTTTTCTTAAGTTGAGAGTCAGTGCTATCAACTTTTCATACTAAAGGTTGATGAAGCGCACATTTAGATATCGTTAGTAATATTAGGGAAGCAAGACCACAATTCAGAACTCACCTGATTGTACAATACAGACTGGTCTATAGGGGCAGGTGGGGCAGTACCATCCCCCCCAATACACACAGAGTTTTGGGGCATTAAAACATTTGTTGGCATAGTATGGACTAATGATTAGTGTGTGATAGAAAAAAATGTAGAGTTTGTCTTGATTAGTTCTGTGCCTCCCCTCACCCATTCCCGCTCTCCCTCCCCCTCCACACATTGACGGTTGGAGATTGTGTAAACAGACTGAGCAACCAATCATGTCAATACCTTTTTCAAATGATTTGGTGCCATTTCCTGCGGTATAGACCCCATCAGACATGTTTAGACTGCTTTAACAGGACTAATGACATTGAGTCGTCAAATCATAAATGCCTGAAAGACAGGTTTGCTCAATATCCTGTCTTTGAGGGCGGTCACTGGATAACAGAATCAGTGGGCAAAGTATGAAATGTTTCTTGTGTCCCAAATACATGTGACTATGAAAGTTCAAGGTGTTGAACAAGGCATTATAGTGGTTCATGGTGGAGCACATGGGGTTAAGCAGACAGAGTCCAGAGTCCATGGGAGTGTTTAGTGGCCCTCCATCTTTAAATTTTACCAGTCACCAGTGTTTGGTAGCAAGAGTGACTGCCCTTTAAATGAATTCCCATGGTCCACCCCACAGCTATGTATCATCCCATGATTTTGCTGTTCATATCCATAACCATGCTCCATGTAGTTCTCTTATACCCACTATGTAAGATTGTGTGGACATGAGCCTCAACTTCTTCCTAAGCCTTACTGTAGCAAGGGTGAATTGGTAAGTGGAACATCAAAAAATTGAAAGGCATTGCTTACCCTTAGCGACTGTGATCCAGTGGGAGGCAATTTGCTTATAGGTGGAAAGGCAACACTTTCCTTTTTTTCCTGTTAAAAGGAAATAGTTTTGTTACAATTTCAGGACACTGTAGTGGTTAGAAACAACCAGCACAACAATTACATATGTCTAAGTAAAAGACAAGATAAAGGATGCTAACTTTTACACAATAATTAGTGAAAAATATCCTAATCAACAGTAATGTATAAAAGTGCAGCAATAAACATGTGCGTGCTACAACCTTCCTAACACACAACATAATGCTAAAGCAAACTTTGCCTAGATTGAGAAGTACCATTGCCAATTCACAGACTGATCTTCTGGGCTTTTTCAATTGGTTCAACCAGGCTAGGCAGCGTTAGAGTTTTAGTTTAAGTATTCTTACTTTATAATTTCAGTCACCAAGATATCTGTGGTGCTAGCGTAGACAGCATTCCAGCGAGTTATGTATAAATATTGTTATAATAAAGAATAAAATGGAATATGAATATTCAAAATATGATAGCATTACTGTAAAACAAGCATGTCAAACTCAAAGTCTAGCACGGGTCAAATAAACAAGGTTTAAGTTTATGTAGGCCGCAAGAAAAACAAAAAAACTTTAATTTTCATAGAAACATAGGTTTATTTTAAAAAGTACAGTATAAAGAAAAAACCCAGCATCCCCCTCTACTAAACTACAGCACCCCCTTACTAAATCCCAGTCCCCCCTGTCTACTAAATCCCATTCCTCCCATATACTAAATCCCGCTGCTAGTATGCGACTCCGGAGTCCGGCCTCTGGTATACACCAAATGGCGTCGTCCACACTCTGTGCCAAAGCGGATCCTCCTCCTACTTCTTGAAACCCTGTGAAGGTGGAGCACGTCGACGTCACGTCAGAATGTGACATGGCATTGCATGCCTCCATGCACCTCCCGGTACTCCACTGTCCAGCCGCGGCCATCGCAACATTGACACACACACGTCATATTCATGAAGGTGCTCTAACTCTAAATTACCTGCATTTCCTTACATTGAATAAGTGGTGCTTCTCACTAAAGAGTATACCAAAAAAGGCTTAAAGAGATCTAATGGGTCACTTTAAGTTCCATAACCACTTAATTTTACTGAAGTGGTTATGGTACAAAGGCCATGTCCTTGCAACTTTTATTTTTAAAAATGTTTCACAGAAAGTGCTGTATTGTGTTAATTGGAGAAATAAAGAGAATTACCCAGCATCAGCATTTAACCGGGGCATTATTGTCTCCAAAACAACTTTAGTTCAATTAAGCAGTTTTTGTGTATAGATCACTCCTCTGAATTGAGCAGTGAGACTGCAGAGGCATAATTTTTACACCAAAACTGCATCATTAAGCAAAAGTTTTTATGGTGACTATAGTGTCCCTTTAAGCTTGGTGTGGGGTTAGGGATGATGTATTTATAGGGATTAGTTGAGTCAGTGTAAGGTTAGTATTAGTTTTAGTGCTAGTATTAGTGCAGGGTTAAGGACTGAAATGGAGTTAGTATAGGGTCAAGATTATGGTTGGTGCCAGGGTTAGGGTTGATGTAGGGTTAGTTGGGATTGATGTTAGGGTTTGTCAGAAAAAGGGCTAGCTAGGGTTAGTGTCAGCTAGAGTTTGGTTTAGCTAAGGCTTGGATTTGCCAAGGTTAGACTGGGTTAAATAGTGTAAAAATGTAAAGATGGCCAATACGCTGACTCGGATAGTGTCAATTCACAATATAGCATTTCTGAAGTAAGAATAGAGGCTTGTCGAAATTAGGGTATGTCTGATATTTGACCCTTCTTGTCCTGCACACAACTGGCAAAAGTATACTTTTGTGGGGTATTGCTGTAATTGGAAAATACTGCAGAAGTCTTTAAAGAAGTAGAACACACAAAACCTATGAAACTTACCATTATAATACAATTTGTACAAGAAAAGAAAATACAGCTAATTTTGGTGAAACTTGAAAGGGCCATGTGAAAAGTCTCAAAATGTCCCAGACTGTCTTATTTTGGACATGGTATGTCATTATGGGAGTATAGTGCAGTTGAGAGATGCCATTTTAAATGTGACAGGGGCCCAGTAAACCAGTGAATGTTGGAAATTGAAAAAATATGAAGCCTTTACTGTAGAGGGACACACATGGCCTATAAAATTTCCCCCTGAAATTTAAATGTGTGTGAAAAACACACAAATAAATGAAATATAACCAGCATTTTGGTTATTGGTCGGCTGTGTGTAATGGAAGTAGGCAGTGATGGGGCACTAATCTCTGTGTTTGTCTTTTGTCTTCTACCTTGCACACCCTACTGGAATATAATGTCACTCATGACAGGATCCCAGCAGCCACACTAGACCTCAGGGACAGGATCATAACTGGACCCCCAGGGACGGGAACCCCACTGGACTCCTCAGGAAAGGGTCCACACTGGACTCCCAGGGACAGGATCTACACTGGACCCCCAGGGACAGGATCCCCAGGCAGTCCTCTTGCTCCCTATCACTGTAGTACCACCCCCCCTACCCCTCCCCCCAATTGTTGGGGGAATATTGGATGCACTGATGCCAGTATGCTGGAAGTGAAGCCAGCATATTAGTGTCAGCATGGGGGATTGCCATTTAGGAAGTGACCCAAAGAAGGGACAATCACTCCACACTCACACGCAGCCAAACCCCAATATTATATTTTAAATAATAATAACATTATAAAAGTTTTCCTTTAATTGGTAAATTGGTAAAGTAAATAATTTCACAGTGACATTTAATCTACTCTCCCAAATCTCAAAACTATGCCTTGAACTATATTGGAGTGATCCTGATGGATTCCGGTTCCTCCCAATTAGTTTAATTTACTATTGTTCAACTCTTTCTAAATATAATATGACAATAATAAACTGCATATTTAGAACAAGATATGTGTAATATTAATGTATCCTTGTCAATTAATGACCTATTTCAGTGAATAATGGCATTACAATGTATATTGGTTATAGGCACCGCTCCATAATACCGATGAAACAGAAATTGGTGAAAATGTTTTAAACTAAGTAATATAATTTAAAATGTAATACTTTCCTTTGCTGGATATTTTGCAGACCTGTAAATACTTGCTTGTATATGCAGTGTGTATACCTGTCCCATCAGTCCTCAATCTCACCATATATCTTTAAAATTATTTTTTCAATTTTAAATACCCAAATGTAGAATATGACTGTCTAAAGCTAGTGCATTACTGACCCAGAGTTTACAGAAAAATATAAAGAAAAATGTATAATTGAAGCCTTACTTTTTGGACATGTTTCCTTGGAGCAATGTCTTTCATGTACAGGGTCCACATAGTCCTCCTGAGCTTGTCTACACTCTGGAAACTGAAGAACACTCTCTTTTATCCACTGGATGTTATCTTGGGTGCTTTGGCTCAAGGTAGTGTGAACTGGAGTTTTCTGGACACATACACCATGTTACTATTACAAATTAAGGATCTCACTGCTTACTGTGAGAAGTTCATAGAATACAATGAAATCCCAGGTGTTAAACTTGGCAGGTAAATCATTTCTTCCTCAGAGATAATCAGTTTGGTGGTGATCACAGTCCTACTACAGCAATATTGTGCTTATATAATATGCAATCTGGAAGAAGTAATATTCTCAAAGAATTCAAGCATAGGATTCTATGAGCAGACTCCAGAATCTATCCAGTCTTATGACAAGTCAGCACTGTCTATTGCAAAGGCTTCAATCGTGCAGGTTGACATTACTCCAAAACATAATGTCATCATATTACAAAACATTCTAAATCATCCCATAGTGGTAAAATACAATAAGCAGATCTACAAGCCAAGAAGCTACTATGATTCGTGTCCAGGTTCTAGCAAGTAATTCCAATGATTAAAAATAGATTAAAAAAAAAAAATACTGACTTTTTAAACCAGTATGAACAGTTAACCACAAATACTTGAGAAGAACGTTCTGTGAAATCAGCCAACAGAATAGTAAAAATATATTAATAAAAATAAAAGTACAAAATGATACCAAGTGGGTTTGTGAAGTACAGCCTGATGAAGCCTAGAATTGTGCCTGTATCATTAGTGTGGGTCCCATCTGTGTGTATCAGGCTTGGTTTGTGCTATAGCCTCCTGACAGCAAGCAACAGAGACAGTATCAGTTTCACCTGCTCAGTTAGTTATTGGACACGTTCCAAAGGTAAAGCTGCGGTCAGATTCAAACTAAAATCCTCATGGCAACGCACACTCTACCTGTCAGCATTCTCCCCTGGAGGGATCGCTCAGCCCCTCCTCTCTTTGACACACAACACACCTGTATGACAACAGACTCTATAGACTGCATTCCCATACAGTTGACTGCAGCACACACAACTGTCACTATGAAGCAATACATATGCATTTCACAACAGTTACTTCTTTATTTCCTTATTTTAATTATTTTTTTTATCAATGACCATAAAACAGAGAAACAGTAACACTTCTCTAACTGAAATGATCCTATATCTTTGTAGTGATGAGAAGGCATTACCAAGACATTAGCATAGACTTTATATACAAATCAATACAGTTGCTTGTTTTGGAGCAGTTACTGAGCAGTGGTTGACATGAATCATTGTAGTAATATGAGGCAAACAGGCTGGGTACAGGGATTTAATTTAAAGAGATATTTGATCTTTGTAGCAAGTGACTAAAATAAGGAATGAATTCAAGTCAAACAGTAAGGTATTTAAAGTGATCTATATCACTAGAAAGAAAATAAGATATTTTTTCCCACACACCGCTGCCCAAATACAAAACAAATACAAATCACTGTGTAGTATATATACCCCAAATGAAAACTTGCATGCTTCTAATTTTGCATTTTTTCATTGGGGGTATGTCTAAAAAGAGCTAGCAAAACCTGCAGTTCTCTTGTCTGCAGCCTTTGCAAATCCTCCCCTTCTAACCCTGCCCAGACTTTTTGTGGCTGTCCAATCAGACTTCACACTGCAGCTCAATGAGATGTCTTTGCAAGGCAGGTGCTCAGGTTAATTGCTGCCTCTTGAGTTTAGCTTCACTGAGCTAACCAAACCACGAAGCAACAGGACCTGTTGTCTAGTAAAATGAAGAAAAGAGGGTGCACTCTTCACACATAAAGCTTTTTATCAAGCTAAAGTGCTTTAGGGGTCTGTCATTAAGTATCCCTTTAATGTTCAATTAAAATGCAATATAATCACTATTAATATTAGTGAACAAGAGAAGGAAAGACAAACATAGGAATTAAGTTAAATGGGAAAATACTCGGGAATTACAAATTTTAGACTGAAATACCAAAATTTAAAACATTCTCCAACCGGGCATTTGGTCAGATGTATATTTCCTACATCATCTCTCCAAATAACCAGTTTAGTGAACAACTCTGGTCATTTTTTTTCATATTGTATTTTATTGTCTTTTTTTTTTTTTTTTTAGCAAGGTTTGGTTGCTACAGTGTGTTGGTTTGTTTGTTTTGGAATCCAATGTTGTTTCCCAGTAGATTATCAGTACGGAATAGATCAAACGAATCATCATATTGTAATTCTTCTGTGTTCAGCCACTGAGTCACCTAATTAGTTGAATACTTTTTTTTTATATTCAAATGCTGCCTTTATACATCTGGTCACCAATAGTGTTTACCTTGTTTTTGTAAATGTATCTTGTTTTTTAAATGTCACTTTGAGAGTATATTTGGTTACACCGTGTCCTCTTTCACAGTAGCATTTATTCCCTAAACTGGAAATTGTGTAAAACTGCCAAATATACTTGGGAATTTTAGACCAAAAGAGTTGAGGGTGAAGAAGAGCTAAACTTTCCATTTCGGCTGTTTTGGAGTGAGCTTGTCAGTAATTATATAATATTATGAAACGTAATTAAATGTATCCAAAATAACAAACGCAATAATTTCTCCCACGAACAGTGCAGGTTGGCCAAATAACCATATCCATTTAACAGAGATATAAAATACTTACTTAAGAGAAGCATTGTGGACTGTGGTCAGATTTATATGGGGAGGGCCCTGTTGCAAGACATTTTATGGCCCCCCCTCTAAAGCAAGGGTGGTCAAAAGGTAGTTTCTCAATTGTCCTCCAATGCTTTTCCAGCTGGGGATCTAGTATTTGCCCATTCTTGCAGGGTTCTATTTGTGGGAAAATCCTACGTTTTTGCATGTAAGCATGTTTGTGTATGTAGTATGTGTGGGACTGAAGGTGTGTATTTGTGTGTAGTGTTAGTGCTTGAATGTAGTTGTATTTTTTCCCCATAGGAAAGTGTTGAGTCGATGCTTTCCTATAGGTAAGGCCTAACGTGCGTGCCATAACATTAGCAATAACATAACATTAATACCCATAACATTGGAGGAAGTGTAGATTGAGCCAGCGGTGAGGGACCTTGGCGCTGGAATAAGGTAAGTGGAAAAAATATCTTTATCCCTTTCTTCGCTGCGGCAGTGGATATGGGAGCAGAGGGACACTCTAGTGTTAGGAATACAGGAAACAAATGTGTTGAACACCATCAGGGTTATTTTTTATAGTGAGAATTCAAAATGAGTTTCAAATGTAAGGCCTGAGTAGCCAAAACAAAGCATAGCAGGCTGAGAGAATGCATCCAATTTGAATATATTGACCTTAAATTTGAAATTAATTTTACATTCTTACTTTTCTTTTGGTGGCGATAGATTGGGCACAGCCTACTGGATAAAAAAAAAAGAAAGAAAAAAAATCACAATCCCAGGAATGGGAGAAAATATTGAATTTGTCGCTTGCATAAGCTCGTTACTAAACCGAACCTGTAGCTTTGAAGTTATAGACTAGTGATGCCAGAATGTAAATGTAAAAACTGCACCTGGAGTTTGCCCTGATCGTTTTCCAAAGGTATATCCTTTATTTAAACATTTCCAAGGTTGCAAGTAGAGTTGTGCCCATTATGGTAAATAAATCGCTTGAACAGTACTGAAAACATTCATTAAAATAATAGTTTGTCTCCATTTAAATATTTCACAAGTGTATCAATGAAAGGATACTAGTAAGAAAAAGAATACGGGATATTAGTGTGTGATCAGAGAGGAACATAAAGGAGTACACTCTAACATTTACACTGAGCTGCTTCCATGGTACATTCAAGCCAATTATTTGTTTACAACTAACTCAAGCCCACAATTACCTATGAATAATGATAGCTCTTAAATTGCATTTAGGAGAAAGGGCATCAATTTCACCTTAAATTGATGACTTGAAAATGAAGGGCTCAGAAAGAAATGATAGATTGGAGAATGACAATAGGTTATATGTTTGAAGAAAATGAGGGAGGTGTGTAGGAATGAAAGAAAGTGTTAAAAAAAAGTGTGTTAATGAAAGGAAAATGTCTTCATATGAGAAATGAGATAAAGGTAAAGATATAATTAAAGATGGAGTGAACAATGGGGAATAAGAAGGTGATATATATGTAAAATGGGCTGGGTTCTTATATATGATGGCAGGAGCTGTCATAAATGTGTTGAGGACTCGAAGAATGACTAGAGAAATCACAATCAGGTGTGTTATACACTGACCAGCCACAACATTAAAACTACTAAAAGGTGAAGTTAATAACATTAACTTCTCACCATCACCCCCTCTTCCCCGCATCACCCCCTCTCATTCTCACCATCAGCCCCTCTCCTTCTCATCACCCCCTCTCCCTCTCACCATCACCCCCCTCTCACTATCACCCCCTCTCACCATCACCCACCTCTCCCTCTCACCATCACCACACTCTCCCTCTTACCATCACGCCCCTCTCACCATTACCCCCTCTTCCTCACACATCACACCCTCTCCCTCTCTCTCACACCATTACCCCCTCTCCCTCTCACCATCACCTCCTCTATCTCTCATAATCACCCCCTCTCCCTCTCAAAATTACCCCTCTCACTATCACCCCCTCTCACCATCACCCACCTCTCCCTCTCACCATCACCACACTCTCCCTCTTACCATCACACCCCTCTCACCTTTACCCCCTCTTCCTCACACATCACACCCTCTCCCTCTCTCTCACACCATTACCCCCTCTCACCATCACCCACCTCTCCCTCTCACCATCACCACCCTCTCCCTCACACATCACCCCCTCTCCCTCTCACCATCACCCCCCTCTCCCTCTCAGAGTGCACCCCCTCCTCTCACTGTCACCCCTCTCCTTCTCTACCACATCACCCCTCTGTCTGTAATCACCCCCTCTCCCTCTCAAAATTACCCCTCTCACTATCACCCCCTCTCACCATCACCCACCTCTCCCTCTCACCATCACCGCACTCTCCCTCTTACCATCACCCCTCCTCTCACCATTACCCCCTCTTCCTCAC
>OW240917.1:86271340-86284561 GCA_933207985.1 Pelobates cultripes | reverse complement strand
CTCCCTCTCACCATCACCCCCCATCCCTCTCACCATCACCGTCCTCACCCTCTCACCATCACCCCTCTCCTTCTCACCATCACCCCCTTGTCCCCATCACCCCATCTCCCTCTCACCCTCTCACCATCACCTCCTCTCCCTCTCACCATCAACCCCTCCTCACCTCTATCACCCTCTCCCTCCTAAAATGACCCCTCCCTCTCTGTACTAACCCTCCCCTTCTCACCATCACCCTCTCCCTCTCACATCACCCCCTCTCCCTCTCACCATCCCCCTTCTCCCTCAGACCATCACCACTCTCTCCCTCTCACCATCACCCCTCTCACCCTCTCACTATCACTCTCCTTTCCCTCTCACATCACCCTTCTCCCTCTCACCATCACCCCCTCCCTCCCTCATACCATCACCCCCCTCCTTCACACCGTCACCCTCTCACACACAGGATCACCCCCCACACACACAGTATCACCCACTCACACACACAGCCTCACCAGACACACTGTTAGCATCCCCTCACACTGTCACCTCCCCACACGTTGTCACCCCTCCCTACACTGTCATCAACCCCCCCACACTGTCAGCCTCTTCATGTATCCACACTCACATTAACCACTCCTAATCCTGTTAATCTCACCCCCTCCAAACTCACCTGCCCTCACTCTGCCACACTCACCCTATCACATTAACCCTCCTTAATCCTGTCACACCCGTCCCTCCTACCATGCCACAATTTGCCCTGACACATTTACCTCCAAAACCATGTCATACTCCTTGTCCCTCATTCTCTCTCACAACCCCCCTCCCCCCACCACCACCACCCTGTCCATTTACCCCCTTTGCCCTGTCACACTCTCCCTGCCACTGGTACCCCTTTACTCACCTTGTCACAGTCACCAGCTGAAGACATTCATCATACACACACAGTCAGGAAACATAGCTTTGCCATAAACACAATGCTCAAAGGCTACAGGCAGACCCCCATACACACTTCAAGCAGCTACCCCATACACATATGGTCCCAGACAAAAATGCAAAGATGCTCACAGAGATATACATTCACACACTCAAGGATACTCTCTTGCAGACACCCTCTCAGGCACATACACAGGTAAACTGTGCATCAATGTGTATATGTGACAGTGTGCATGTATTGCAACTCTATTTTTCTCACTTTTTTGTTAGTGGGGCCTCATGTTTGAGTTTCGCCTAAGGCCTCATAAAGTCTAGAGCCGCCTCTGGGTGGAATATGTTAGGCAATAAGTGAACAATCTGTTCTTGAATTTCATGTGTTGAAAGCTGGAGAACATGGGAAAGTGAAACGATCTGAGTGACTTTGACAAGGGCCAAATAGTGACAACTAGAATACAGAGTCAGAGTAACTTAAAAAAAAACAAGTCTTGTGTGGTTTTTCCGGTATGCAGTGGTCAGTATCTACCAAAATTTGTGCAAGGAAAGACAACCGGTGACTGGCATCCTTGTCATGGGCAGCCAAAGCTCATTGACCGTATGAGTATTTGCAGTTGGTTCACTGATCATATTGAGGTTCCTGCAGCCTGTCATGCCCAAAGCTCATAGGCATGTGCCTATGTATGTCTGATAGTGTGTGCTTGTAGATATGTGTGATAGTATGTTTCAGCTGACACCTCCTCTGCACACTAGTGATTGTTCCCTCTACTGTGCATGGCATATGCTCACTTACACACAAGGGATCAGCATTAATAACATGTCTTTCATTACCAGAGCAAAGTAGCAAGCAGTCAAACCTGCCTATCAAGCAGCAAGAAAGAACACATTTGTCAAGTGTACACACATCTTGTATAAACCCTACAGACACATATTGTTGTGTTACGCTGCCCACTTCTGACTACATTTAGTGAAGGTTACACATTTTTTTAGTAATGTAGATTCACGAAAAATTACATGGTCAAATCATATTTATTTCACCACCATGCCAATTCGTATTTTCATTTTATTCATGGTATAGCAATTTTCTAATATGCAATAACTACACTGTACTGGAGTTAATTTACCTTTTTTCATCATCATCATCATCCAATTTTTATTCCACCTTGAAAAATAATAATGGGACTCCGGTGTGGTTCTAAACTCAGGGGTCTTTTCATATCCTTAAATGGCCAACTATACACTTAGCCACTAGTTCACAAAGCATGCATATTCTACTTCCATTTTAATTGGAGTGCTGATAAAATATATATCAGCTACGTATCTTTAGAGCCCTGCATGAAAAACCCTACCACCATATATACAGTCTTAGGAAAAATAAAGTACACCCTCTTTGAATTCTGTGGTTCTACATATCAGGACATAAAAACAAACATCTGTTGCTTAGCAGGTCTTAAAATTAGTTGAAAACAACGTCAGATGAACAACAACACATGACATTCCCCCGTGTCATGATTTATTTAACAACAAAAAAAAGACAAAATGAAGAAGCCATGTGTGAAAAACTAAGTAAACCCTTACTGCTTCCATAAAAATTAAGAGTCAGAGTAGCTGCTAATCAAATGCCTTTAATTAATTGGTCATTAGCAAATGTGATCACCTCTATAGAAGCCAAAGTTTTAGCACTGTGCTGGTCTCAAGCATTCAGGTGTGTGTTATAATGAAGCGTTATAAGGCCATTTACAAACAATTTAAAGTCCATTATTCTACAGTGAGAACGTTTTTTTAAATGTGGAAAACATTCAAGACAGTTGCCGATTTTCCCAGGAGTGGAAAGCCTCTTCTCTCTAAAAAGAACATGAATGTACAACTTATGTTCGCAAAGCTTCATCTGAACAAACAATAAGGCTTCTGGAACAATGTCCTTTTAACAGACGAGACCAAAGTGGAGATGTTTGGCCATAATTCAAAACGACACATTTGGCAAAAGCGAAACACAGCATATAACCACAAACACCATGAACTACCAAGCACAGTGGTGGAGGGGTGATGATTTGGGCTTGTTTTGCAGCCACAGAACCTTGGTACCTTGCAGTCATCGAGTCAACATTGAACTCCTCTGTATTCCAAAGTATTCTAGATTTAAATGTGAGGCCATCCTAAATACTATAGAAACAAATGTTCCAATGGTACAGACTAAATAGTCCGTTTGGCACTGCGTATGAAATCTGCAGATAAGGATATGCAAAAAGGTATCTTAATATCGATTCCCAAATGCTATCTCTACTAATAATGACCTCCCTTACAATTACTTCATATAGGGAGATCCTTATTGGTGCTAGAGACACTGGACAGGGGATATAACTGTGTGCAAGAACGATAGCAGACTACTATAGTAAGTATAATGAGGAGATACAGGTGAAACAGATTTTATTCTCAGTCACAGCCTTCCGTCACTCAGCTGATGTAGCCTTCTGTGCCCGATAAGTGCCTATCTAGGCATTAAAACTGTCAGTATTGATACATTGTGAGAATGAATATCGATCGCTACAGGATCGGCAAAACAGATCACAGGTAATTCGGTATGTACAAATATATGTCGGCTAGTATGTTCAAATATCCATAATCTGGAAAGCCTAATACAAATTATAATTGATAGGTAAAGAAAAGTTACTGATGAGTCTTAAAGGCACTAGGCAGAAGGTATCGGTATGATCTCTATGAATAGGCTATCTATTAAATGGTCTGCCATAAATTATTCCTGTTAAGTTGTTACAATTAGACACTCGATACAAACTGTATCTAGGAGGGAAAGTTAGATAAAAGCGAACAAGCACTTCACAAGAACTAGGGCTGAAAATATCCTATGCTTATTGTACTCCCTGTGCCTTCAAGGGCACCAATTACTGCTGGGTACTAAATCCTAATAGACAGAAATAAAAATAAATGAAAAATAAAGTAAAAGTTCAAACTAAGTAGTACGGTCGCAAGTCTATATGCTGAACTCTAAAAACCATAAGAGTGGCACACTGCAGACTCCAACGCTGTGTCTATAAAACAAAGAAGGATAAAGATGAACTAGCACTGGGCAAGTATTAGGGCTGTAAATATCCCATATTTTTATTCACCCTGTGCCTTCGAGGGCACCTTTCTCTGGTCCCACTTGTAGCTAGACACTAAATCCTAATAGACAAAAATCATATAGAACGAAAAATAAAGTAAATATTTAGCTGGGTAGTGTGGTCACAAGTCCATGTGCTAAATTCTAAATCCATAAGAGTAGCACACTACAGACCCTTAAGATGAACTAGCACTTAGCAAGTATTAGGGCTGTAAATATCCTGTATCTGTAATTACCCCGTGCCTTCAAGGGCACCTGTCTCTAGTCCCACTTGCTGCTAGACACTAAATCCTAATAAACCGAGATCATGTTGAATGAAATAAAATAAAATAAAGAAAATAAAGTAAATATTTAGCTAGATGGCGCGGTCGCAAGTCCATGTGCTAAACTCTAAATTCATAAGAGTAGCACACTGAGACCTCTGACGCGCACGTTTTGCCCAACTTGGCTCATCAGAGGGGAGTGTAACATTGGAACATTTGTTTCTATATTATTTAGGTTACTCTTTATCAAGAGTAACGTTTTTTTAGCACCCATTTTTAGGTTCACTTGTTTCTTTTTTGTGTGTACATTAGCATTTTTGGTTTTCTTTGTCATTATATGTATTCATAATAAAATTTATTTATTTTTTTCAGTTTTATCAGTAGAGTACTTTGTCTGATCGATATTCTCCTTGTAGACTTAGACATTAATTCTCGTACTCACAGTTTATTATTTTCCTAGGTACACTATTTCTTGCCTTTTTAAATAAAAATCCCAGTCGCACTGAATAGAGGCAGAATGATTTGCCATTATTTAACAAGCTGTGACAATTGTCTAGAATGTTGGGATTTTATTTTCTTTCTCATAGAGTAGTGTAGCATTTTATGGAGGAGGGGGTTTCTGCAGGTGTTTAGCGTTGCAGTCTCTCAGAAGTAGAATAGTATGACTAAGTGGCTCAACAGCCTTTAACTTTATTATTTGTATACATTTTTCATCGTATGATGCTTTTTGAAGGATAACTGTCAGAATATTTTCCCTTCTCGTTTGTTATTTTTCAAAACTTATGCTACAATTGCTTTATGTGCTCTGTGTAAACTTGCAGCAGCTAGCACAAGAAAGTTAGATTCAGCAGCAGTTGGTCAGATAATGGTAGAGTCTTGACCAACATGTCTGCTCAGCCACATGAAAAAAAAATCAAAGTACATAATTTAAAAGGACACTATAATCACCAAAACAATTTTAACATTTTAGCTTAATGAAGCAGTTTTGGTGTATAGAACATTACCCTGCAGTCTCATTGCTCAATTCTCTGCCATTTAGGAGTTAATTAACTTTGTATACCGCCCTGGTCACACCTCCCTGCATATGACTTACACAGCCTTCTTAAACACTAAAAGTCATCTAATGTTTACACTTCATTTGCTTGCTAAACCTTGCAGGAGGCTCTTGTATGTAATTAAAGTTCCATTTACAGTGCAAAAGGTTATAAAATGTCTAAAGTAAGTTAACATCTGATTGAAAATTAAACATTTTTTTTTTTTGCAGGCTGTGTCAGTCCCAGCCAGGGGAGGTGGGGCTGGAGCTGCACTGACATAAAGCCAAAACAATCATCTGGTGTTGCTCTATCGGAGGGAGTCGGTCAGCATTTCAAAGAGATATAAAAATGGTTTAGGTTCTCTCAAGCTATGTGAGCTGTTGTTTGTTCTCAGTATTCTATTGAACTCTGGTTTGGTTCAATAAGAATAAAAACATTATAATTAATAGATCTGTATGTTCCAGTATGTAGTACATGTAATTACATACATCCATTCTTCCAATAAATTAACTTTTTTTGTGTGCTTTTAATTGAATAAAGTCAAGTAGTCCAATATTTTAATATTAACATATTTTCTAACAAAGCTGCAGAAAGTTCCGTATAAATATATACTGCTAATTCTATTCTTTTTTAGATACACCACATTCATAGTTTATGTAATTATACAAAACCATAAAGTATAGCCAGCATTCTTCAACCTGCTTTTTTTTCCTTTAATTAAATCTTTATAGTCCTATAAGAATTAGATTTAGCAAATACAGAACTAATAGACATAAGAGAGTGATTAACCGTCTACCTGAAGAAGTAGTGCCGAAGAAGGGTAGCATCTCCTAATGCCAATAATAGTATTTTCTCTGAACAGTTTTAATTTTACTTCGATTTTCTTTCTGTTTGATGGGTCAGCAGTGAAGCTCCTTTGAAGGAGGGCCATTTTACGTGTCTATCAGTAATTCTTGACTTCTTCATATACTTTTTGTAGCCCAAAAAGTTATGAACCTGTAAAAAAAAAAAAAATTAAATATCTATTTTTTCAATAGAAACAAAAATCAAAATATATGCTGAAAGTAAAGATATCAATTGAAGATTATGCTAGCTTTAGTGTTCTTATAATCTTAATTTTAATAATGACAGGAGGCGAGTATTTTGCATTAACTCTCTTTACTAACTCCACAGCAGCAAAGAAAAATTATAACAAGAACCAATCAAAATGCAGTAGGAGGTATAGTATCCACAGTGAATAGGTTCCTCCTCCTCTTTCAGCTAGCCACATCACAGACGGGAAAGTCCCAACAGAATTAACAAAGATAATCCTTTTGAAACATAGGGTAAACTTTGTGTAGCACCTCCAGAAGAAATCAGAATCCTGCCATGAATTAAACTGAAAAGAGAATGTGAAAATAGGTTAGGCACTAGTCTCAACAAGGAATTTACCCAACTATAAAATGATGAATAACTAACTAAGTACAGTTAAATCAATAAGTACAATAATTTATCTAGAATTACAAGCTGTATTAAGCACTAAATCACCTATTATATCCAAATCCAGACATGCATGACCCTGCACCTAATCTGAGTAGTGACATACATCAGAGACCGTGATGAAGAAATACAAGTGGAGACAGGGGATAGGGTATAAAGTCGAAGAAGTAATAGAAAAGCAAACCATAGAGATAGGACAGGTGAACACAGTTCCCTAAATGACCTGCTGAGCAAATCCCTAAATTCGAATAAGGGAGGGAAAGTGTGGAAAATACTCCCCTCCTGTCATTATTAAAATTAAGATTATAAGTACACTAAAGCTAGCATAATCTTCAATTTTATTACATGACAGGAGGCTTCCTATTTTGCATTTTTAACGCTAATGTAAGAGGGACAAAGCCGCACTGGGACTCAGTCTAACGTAAAAGATCCAAAATGTGGATTCACAAGACCAGTCTGCCATAAGAAGCATATCCAACAGCGATGCTCTGGCCGCGATGAAGCAGCCACACCACGCACCAAATGTAGCTCCCACGCCCGATAAGGACAATATCCATCAAACCCATCTGGCGAGTATAGTGACTGAGACTGGGTTATGTGGTCTAACGTAGGGCACCAGTAGTTGTCCAGAGGCAGAGGTTCGGAGTGGGGTTGTAGCTTCCATGTAACTCCGTAAAGTCGAGACCACACATAGTTGAGGGTCCGTGACAAAAAAAGGGATAAAATATCGAAGACAAATTTAATTTGGTGCAACAGGATACCCGGAAGGTGACCCCGTCCGGAGAGACTGAAAACGTATGGCCCTCAAACGCCCATACGTCAGAGACCCGCGGAAAAGAGACAAGGCAAAGCAAAATTGTAATCTTGGCTGAAAGTTGTCAAAGTGAAAGCCTGTCATTGGGAGGCCAGTCTCTTAAAAAATGGAGGATGACATCGACGTCCCAGAGGCGTGTGTATTTGGGGCCCGGTGGTCATTGTAGGTGAATACCTCTCAGTAATCGACGTACCATAGTGTCCTTACCCACCGAAGTCCCTTGAATCGGGACATGCCCCACCAAAATTGCCGACCATACCATGTTGATTGACCTATAAGAGGTCAATCGCATCGACCTCAAACGCCCGTACGTCGGAGACCCACGGAAAAGAGACAAGGCAAAGCAAAATCGTAATCTTGGCTGAAAGTTGTCAAAGTGAAAGCCTCACATTGAGAGGCCAGTTTTTTTAAAATCGGAGGATGACATCGACGTCCCAGAGGCATGTGTATTTGGGGCCCGGTGGTCATTGTAGGCGAATGCCTCTCAGTAATCGACATACCATAGTGTCCTTACCCACCGAAGTCCCTTGAATCGGGACATGCCCCGCCAAAACTGTCGACCATACCATGTTGATTGACCTATCGTCCGGAAGAAAATAGTGATGATAAGAAGTTCAGAATGGCTGATAGACTGATCAAAGTTCCGTTCCATGCACCAAGTGGACCAGGAGATCCATGCAGAGAGGTAGCATCATCTCGTCCCTGGTGCCCCTGAGTCCCATAGGAGGTCCCTAGCAGCCTCCGATAGTTCGCCGATCTGCCAGGCACCCCGGAAAGAGTCCAAGCCACCAGGGGTAGACTCGCAACCAGTAACAGTGGCTGAGGGTTCCCTTTCGGATCCGTGTTGGGTAAGACGGTAGTAAGAGTGGGTCTGCGTAGGATAATGCCAGCAGATCCGGGAACCAAGGTTGAGGGAGTGATTAGTAGTAGAGATATTTGGTGGACCTTCAGGTAATGGAGAGTCCTCACTATCATAGCGAATGGGGGAAAGGCATACATGTTTGTAGGAAGGCGTCCACTGCTTTGCTCTCCGGGTCTGGGAGACAGCTGAAGAAGTTCCAGATCCAGATGAAACGGTCCTCTCAGGTACTACCATTTGTACATATGTATATTTTCTAATTCTTCTTTACTTTTATTTTTGTTTAACACTGTATATATTGTGATTAATCACTTATAATTTAGTCAGTCTCTTTATTTATTCTAGTGCGGTTATACTGCCACCTTCTGGCCATGCTATGACCAATTTTATTTACTGCCATAAGAAAAGTAAATTGTATCTAAATATTCGGGCTAGAAACTTTCTCTTTCCTTTCAACTCTCAGGTGCGAGAGGGTTTCGAAGATCTAGGGGTCCAGCATCCAATGGCTGCCGTCTCGCCAATGGCGGGAGAACCAGTCTGCCGTAAGATTCGTCTCCCCTGGCAGGTATTCTGCCTTGAGGGAAATGTTGCAGGGAAGGCAGAAGTCAAAAATCTCCTTTGTTAGTTCCGACAGGAGTCGTGAGCGGGCTCCACGTAGGCGGTTGAAATAGCGGACTGCTGTAGTGGAGTAGGATGCAATAATTGGACCTGTCTTTTGCAAGACTGCGTATGGTGAAAGAGCCCGCCAGGAATTCTAGGCAGTTGATATGTAAGGTGAGTTCCAGTGAAGACCAGGCGCCTCCCGTTGATATGCCCTCACTCATCACTCCCCAGTCCCATAGGCTGGCGTCCGATTCTAGAATGAAGTCCAGCGTGTCTCCAAAAATGGCCCAAACGTTTCACGCCTGCATGCTGTTTAGCCACCATCTTAGTTCTTTCCTGACTTCTTCGGTCACTGGTACTGGTTGGTCGTAGGTAGGGTTTTGATGAAGGAATGAGGCCTTGAGGAATTGCATCGCCCTGTAGTGAAGCGGTCCTGGGAAGATGACTTGGATGGATGCAGACAGGAGATCCACTATCCGTGGAGTGGAACTGTTTGGCAGCGGATGACTCTGCGGAGTTCCTTCCATATAGCTGAGATCTTTGACACCGGCGGGCGAAGCGTGCTAGATTTGGAGTCGATCTCGAAGCTAGGAATTGTACGGTTTGGGATGGGGTCGTAGCCGACTTCAGGTGGTTCAACACCAAACCCAGTGATTCTAGAAAGTCCATGGTAAATTGTGCGTGTAGTGTTAGTCGGGACTTGTCGGAGTAGAATAGCAGGAGGTCGTCCAGGTATATAATGCAGCGAATTCCTCTTGCTCAAAGATGAGTAACCACTGGCTTCAGCAGCTTGGTGAAGCACCATGAGGCTGAGCTGAGGCTGAAAGTGAGGCATGTGAATTGCCATGGCTGGTCGATCCACATGATTCGAAGGAAATGTCTGCAGGAGGAATGGATGGGTACCGAAAGGTAAGCGTCTTGGAGATCCAACCTCGTGAACCAATCGCCGTCTTGAAGGAGGTCCTGTAAGAGGTGAATGCCCTCCATCTTGATGTGGCAATACACCACGTGGGCGTTGAGCTTCTGGAGGTTAATAATGGTTGGAAGTCCCCGGTTTTCTTTTTCACCAG
Organism: Pelobates cultripes; assembly: GCA_933207985.1. Taxonomy (NCBI): domain Eukaryota; kingdom Metazoa; phylum Chordata; class Amphibia; order Anura; family Pelobatidae; genus Pelobates; species Pelobates cultripes. Next base: position 86,274,415 of record OW240917.1, on the reverse strand, counting down.
GAACATATTGCTGAAAAATCCCCCAGGTTCTGGAGCGGGTTCGAACGCACCTTTTGTGCGGAGCTCCTGCAGTTCGATTTCGATTAGTCTGGAGTCCTCCGCAGAGCAGTTGAGAGGTCGAGGTGGAGCTGACTGGAGAGGGGTGTCAACCAGGTCTGTGATATAGCCCCAAACCATTTGTAGAATCCAAGTGTCTGACGAGATGGTCGTCCAAGCCTAAAAGAATAGAGAAATACTGCCTGCAGCATGTAAAGGAACTGGAATAGAACGGTAGCTTACTTGTCAGGAAACGTGTCCTGCCATGTCCATGTTCGCCGCGACCTCTATCCGATCCTCTTGAATATTAGAATGGTTTTCTGTATCCCACCTCCGAGTAGAAAGGTTGGGGTCTTGATGAATGGAGGCCTTAAGGTCAAAATCAGCTGACAACACAGCCCCTGGGCAATTTGTCACATAAAGAACCAGTTACAAAAGGCAGTTTGTAACAATGAGGAAGGGGTAGAGATACGCAAGAGAAATAACAGCATGTCAGAGGGGGTAGGGATTAACGATACAATAACTGTGTCAAAATAAGCTTGTAAAAGTGGTGTGTGGAAGAACCAAATTGTGACAGGAGAGAGAGTGAGCTGGTCTATGGAGGCAAGGGATGTTGTGAGGGCAGAGAAATGAGAGAAAAATCAGCCAGAAAGATGGCATGCTTTCCTGAAGAGGTGTGTGTTCAGTGATTGATCATTTTCAGTATGGTCTTTATCAAGGAGAATATCCAGCTGGTACTGTTAGTATATTGCTGTTATTCAGATTGTTTCGAATCTTGGTAGTTACCCATCTACATTGCACCCGGGGCCGGTGCAAGGATTTTTGCCGCCCTAGGCAAAGATCCATTTTGCCGCCCCCTCATGAAAGCAAATACAGTCTCGCAGAGGTTCATTCACTAAACTCGGAATTGCAGTGAGTTGAAAACCAAATTGCAAAGTTTGTGTGTAAGGATGTAGATATTAAGCAGCATTTGTGTATGGATGTAGGTATTAAGCCCTAAAAAACAACTGAACTGTGACCAGGCCCGGACTGGCCATCGGGCACACCGGGCAAATGCCTGGTGTGCCGCGGTGGCCATGGGCCGAGGCCGGCAGGAGAGGTCCCAGGATCTCCCCTGCCGGTCTATGCAGGGCCGGAAGGGAGATCAAAGATCTCCCTCACCGGCCCACTTGGACAGACCTGCGGCTGTGGAGGGAGAGGAGGACCCGGCGGAGCTCTATCATACAGCTCCACCGGGTTCCTCCATGGCAACGCCCCGATCTTGTGAGTTCACTCACCAATGGCAACACCCAGAGGCTAGAGTTCACTCACCACTGGACCACCAGGGATGGTGTGCGAGTGCCGGTCCCCCCTTCCAGGTACCAGCGTGCTGGTCCCCCATTCCCAGGCTAAAGGTAAGAAGGGAGGGGGGGATTTAATGCCTACTTAGTTTTTGTATTTGTTTATTTACACCTCCCCCCCAACACACACACACAATCCATTCTAACATTTATACACAGCACTCTCACACACAGCATTCTCACACATATCACACTCAGCACTCTCACACACATCACACACAGCACTCTCACACAGTACTCTCACACACATCACACTCAGCACTTTCACACACATCACACACAGCACTCTCACACACATCACTCTTCTACACATCACACACAGCACTCTCACACACATCACACTCAGCACTCTCACACACAGCACTCTTACACACAGCACTCTCACACACATCACACTTAGCACTCTCACACTCAGCCCTCTCACACACATCATTCTCACACACATCACTCTCACACACATCACACACAGCACACTTACACACATCACACTCAGCACTCTCATACACAGCACTCTCACACACAGCACTCTTACACACATCACACACAGCACTCTCACACATATCATACACAGCACACACACACACAAATCCCCCACAGCACCCTCACACACAGCACACACAGCACACACAGCACCCACACACACACAGCACCCACACACATCACACTCAGCACTCTCACACACAGCACTCTCACACACAGCACTCACACACACATCACACGCAGCACTCTCATACACAGCACTTTCACACACAGCACCCTCACACATATCATACACAGCACCCACACACACACAGCACCCACACACACAGTACTCTCACACACATCACACTCAGCACTCTCACACACAGCACTCACACACACATCACACGCAGCACTCTCATACACAGCACTCTCACACACAGCACTCTCACACACATCATACTCAGCACTCACACACACACAGCACCCACACACACAGTACTCTCACACACATCACACACAGCACTCTCACACACAGCACACACACACACACACATTCTCCACACACATCATACACAGCACTCTCACACACAGCACTCACACACACAGCACTCTCCCACACACACATCACACTCAGCACTCACACACACATCACATGCAGCACTCTCATCCTTACACAGCGCTTACACACATCACACACAGCTTGCTCTCACACAGCACACTTACACACATCCTCCAACACTCACACACAGCACACTTACACACACATCACACTCAGCACTCTCACACACAGCACTCTCACACACAGCACACTCAGCACTCTCACACACATCACACACAGCACTCTCACACACATTACACTCAGCCCTCTCACACACAGCATTCCCACACACATCACTCTCACACACATCACACACAGCACTCTCATGCACAGCACTCTCACACACAGCACTCTTACACACATCACACTCAGCACTCTCACACACAGCACTCTCACACACAGCACACTCAGCACTCTCACACACATCACACACAGCACTCTCACACACATTACACTCAGCCCTCTCACACACAGCATTCCCACACACATCACTCTCACACACACATCATCATACACAGCACCTACACTCACAAATCACCCATAGCACCCTCACACACATCACACACAGCACCCTCACACACATCACACACAGCACCCACACACACACAGCACCCACACACACAGTACCCTCACACACAG
>OW240917.1:86244619-86271240 GCA_933207985.1 Pelobates cultripes | reverse complement strand
ACACACACAGGACCCTCACACACAGCACCCACAGCACCCTCACACACATCACACACAGCACCCTCACACACAGCACCCACACACAAATCACACACAGCACCCACACACAAATCACACACAGCACCCTCACAGACTGCACTCACAGCACCCTCACACACCGCACCCTCACACACAGCACTCTTACACACATCACACACAGCACTCTCACACACAAATCACCCACAGCACACTCACACACATCACACACAGCACCCTCACACACATCACACACAGCACCCACACACACACAGCACCCACACACACACAGCACCCACACACAGTACCCTCACACACAGCACCCTGACACACAGCACCCACACACAAATCACACACAGCACCCTCACAGACAGCACCCTCACACACCGCACCCTCACACACATCACACACAGCACCCCTCACACACAGCATTCATCACACACACATACTGCACCTCTCACATACACACTACACCCCTCACATACACACAGAACCCCCCCAACACACTGCACCACACACATACACAATACTTCCAAACACACACATATATATACATACAGCACCCCTCACACAAACTGCACCCCTAAACACATTACATTCCAGACACACACTAGATCCCTAACCGAACTCTGGATCATCTACACACATACACACCCTAGATCCCTATATACACTCTGAATCCGTTATATACGCACACTCACTGGATCTCCTAAACACATTCTGGGTCCTTCAAACACACACTAGACTCATATATATATAAATAAATATACACACACACACACACACACACACACACACTACACTCTTAAAATACACACTCTGGATCCCCTATACACACACTAGATTCCTTGTTAGCAAACACATACTACACCCCTAAACATACACTTTCTACAAACACTACATCACCTATACACACACACAATAGCCTGTATGCACACACTTACTATATCCCTTATACACACATTCTCTACAGTCCCTAGCCACATATGCATCACATTACACCACAAACACAACACGACTAAAAACGACCTTATTACACAATACCACACCACAATCAGCTCACTCTACACACACGCAATCCCACAAGCAGGCTCCAAACACATGCACAATCCTCTTTCCTGGTCATTTTCTCTCCTGGTATCCATTTATAGAGACACCAGAGACAAGTTGCAAGGAAATACAGTGCAAGCACGTTATTAAATTTACTTGCGCTGGGCAGAACAAATACAGGGCTTTTTTGGTCTGCCCTGGAAGAGGCATTGAACCAACATGCTCACTTTGAGAGGGGGCGTGTTTGTCATTAATGATGACAAAACACACCCTCTCTGCCCTGCCCCCTTCTTAGTGGGCTGCTGTGATAAAAAAATGCCCGGGCCGAATTTTTTCCCAGTCCGGCCCTGACTGTGACTGTAGACAAATTGGAGAATTCTTCTAGATCAGCTATTTTGGCCTAAATTTTTCCATATGGTTTTCAGGTAGGCCTGCCTAATACACACACACTGCTTAAAGGACCACTATAGTGCCAGGAAAACATACTCATTTTCCTGGCATTATAGGGTCTCTAGGTGTCCCCCCCCCCCCCGCCGGGCTCTAGGGTGAGGAAGGGTTTAACACATACCATTTCTCCACTGCCGGGCTCCCTCGGCGGTTGGGCACTCTCCGCCTCCTTTCCCCGTCATCGGCTGAATGCGCATGCGCGGCAAGAACCTTGCGCATTCAGCCAGTCTCATAGGAAAGCATTCTCAATGCTTTCCCATGGACGCTGGCGTCTTCTCACTGTGAAAATCACAGTGAGAAGCGTGGAAGCGCCTCTAGCGGCTATCAATGAGACAGCCACTAGAGGCTGGATTCTCTGAAACTGCTATGTTTACAGCAGAAAGGGTTAATCCTAGATGGACCTGTCACCCAGACCACTTCATTAAGCTGAAGTGGTCTGGGTGCCTATAGTGGTCCTTTAATGCATACTTCCATAAACACACAGCGCCTAATACCTACATCCATACACACATACTGCCTAGTACCTACATCCATACAAACGCACTGCTTAATTTGTAAATCCATACACACACTGCCTAATACATGCACCCATACACACATACACTGCCTAATACATGCACCCATACACACACACACTGCCTAATACATGCACCCATGCACACACACTGTCTAATGCGTACATACATACACAAATGTGCAAAAACAGAGTGGTAAACCGCGCCACAGAAGAATTAAAAGTGGTTAAAATATGAAAATGGTATACACATACATACAGGATATTCCAACAATATGATGGTGTATAAAAACCTTAAGAATATACAAATATAAAACAATGATAGTGCAATATGTCAATTGAATGGCTTCTAAATAAAATATACGGAGAACCAGTAAAAAGGCTAACTCACACTTTGCAGAGCTACTTAGAGCTCTGCCGTATAGTGCCTGGACGGTATAATAATGGTGGAATGTAATATACAAAGCTCCACAGCCGTACATAAAAACAAAAGCACAAATAAAATCCAATGGTGTAGTATGTACTATAAAATATTGGTAAATAGAAAAGTAAGTATCCTACTTACGATTTCCAGAGCAATAACTTGCTCTGGTGATAAAAGCTTATGGTGGTATAATCCCCACCAAGGGATATGAGCAGAATCCAAAGTGCACCAGGAACAAAAAGTAAACCAAAGAGAGGGATAGGAAAAAAACTGCAACTTTATTAATAAAAAATAATATAATAAAATCTATATATAAAAGTCCAGCATCCAGTCTCTCACTCTACTTAACGCGTTTCGCCCGGGTTGGGGCTTCTTCAGAAGTATATTATTTTTTATTAATAAAGTTGAATTTTTTTTCCTATTCCTCTCTTTGGTTTACTTTTTGTTCCTGGTGCACTTTGGATTCTGCTCATATCCCTTGGTGGGGATTATACCACAATAAGCTTTCATCACCAGAGCAAGTTATTGCTCTGGAAATCGTAAGTAGGATACTTACTTTTCTATTTACCAATATTTTATAGTACATACTACACCATTGGATTTTATTTGTGCTCTTGTTTTTATGTACGGCTGTGGAGCTTTGGATAGTACATCCCACCATTATCCATATATCCCAAGACGGGGATTATACCGTCCAGGCGCTATACGGCAGAGCTCTCAGTAGCTCTGCAAAGTGTGAGTTAGCCTTTTTACTGGTTCTCCGTATATTTTATTTATAAGCCATTCAATTGACATATTGCACTATCATTGTTTTATATTTGTATTTTCTTAAGGTTTATATACACCATCATATTGTTGGAATATCCTGTATGTATGTATATACCATTTTCATATTTTAACCACTTTTAATTCTTCTATGGCGCGGTTTACCACTCTGTTTTTGCACTTTTTGGTTATTAGCAGGTATTGGGAAGTCCTGCTGGTTCATTGCTGCCGTATACTTAGTTATTTTAGAGAGCGCCTATACCTGTTTTTTCTATTTACATCCATACACAAATACTGCTTAATGCGTACATCCATACACACATACTGCTTAATACCTACATCCTCACACACATACTGCCTTATGCATTCCTACACACATACTGCCTAAGGCATACATTGATACACACATACTGCTTAATGTGTACATCCATTAAAACATACTGTCTAATACATGCATCCATACACACATACTGCTTAATGCGTACATCCAAAAACACACACTGCCTAATACCTCCATCCATACACACACCCTGCCTAAGACATGCATCCATACCTAAATACTGCCTAATACCTACATCCATACACACATACTGCCTAATACATACATTGTAAATTGAATACATAATGTTTCGCTTTGATAAATTATGTATTCAATGCATTTTGTGAATTTAATTAATAAGACTAGCACAGCTGAGCACACAGACTGACAGACGAGCACAGTCACTGACAGACACACACACTGACAGACACAAACAAACACTCACAGACACACAGTCTCTAACACACACACTGACAGACACACACATTCACTGACAGACACACACACACTGATAGACACACACACTCACTGACAGACACACACACTCACTGACAGACACACACACAGACACACTCCCTAACAGTCAAGCACACACTCACTGACACACAGACTCACAAAAATATAGTTTTTTTTTAGGCAAATTCAGCCTCCCTACCTCCCTGGGGTCAAGTGTGTGGCAGCTTCTTACTCCTCCAGCGTGCTGTTTAGTATGCTGAGGCCATCATATAGGGCGCGCGAGGGAGGAGTATGAAGCTGTAAGAACATCCTCCCTCACCGCACACACTGCCGTCTGCCTCCTGTCCCCCTCTCCTCTGGCATTTAATGGCAGAGCAGGCACCTACCATTCCTTAAAAGCACCGAAACGGCTAGATGGCCACCTCCTGAGCCCACTGTGACAGGGCTCCAGGCGCCCCCACCTTCAGGCGCCTGGAGGATCGGCCCAGCGCTGGGGGGGAGGCTCAAGAGCTGTTTGCCCAGCTTTGGTGTCAGGATTAATAGTTGATCCAACACGTAGAATTATATCACACCTAGGACTAAAGGTAACGTCTTACTGGGCCTTAGAATGGCCGGACTTAACGTACCAAAGAATTGTCAGAATACTTACCGAGGTCAGGGACACAGAAGGAGACACAACGATTAGAGAAAGCCAAAAGTCAAGGATACCAGAATACAGGGAAGTCAAAACAAAGCCAAAGTCAATAACAAGAAACAAACGATCAGGAACACACTCTCGGACAACCACGAAGGGAAACCACAACAGGGCAATGAGAAAAAGGCAAAAGGAGTTTAAATAAACCTTTCTCAGATCCGATTGGCCGTACCCGACCTCCAACCCCAGAACGTGCGTGCGCGTCCTTAATGTGACGTCACACGCACGTCTCCATGCCGTGGGCGAATGTGGGATACAAACTGGTGTGGATCGGCAGCGGCCGGCATCCACCAACATGCTGCAGGAGTCAGACACATTGACGCATGGCTGCTGAATTGCACTATTGCACTTGGTTAACCTATTGATCCCAATTAGAACGTTGCGGTTAACCACAGACACTTCTCAATTAAAACCGAATACAGGGTGGTCGTCGTTCGTATGTCGACCACGAGGCGGCGGCCATTTTAAACAATGCGAAAGACCAGCGGTGTTCGGCATTGATTTCATGGAACTGAAAACTGACACTTTTTCACACCGCTGAAGCCGTCGACCTCCCTTCTCAATCGACAGGAGTGTGCGAACACCGGCCATTCGGGAGGTTTAAAGGCACGAATGGACTTACCCCAGATAGCCTTCCCATGGAGTCAATCGCATACCGAAGAACTGTAATAGACTTTGACTCCATGGCGATTGAACTATGCGTATGGGATCTGAGCGCTATTCGCCAATAATATGCACTCAGATCCAGGCTATTGGGGATATGTGATACGAATGGATAGTATTCAACAAATGTAAAGTTATCTATTTTTATGTGGGTTTTTTTTTAAATTCTTTATTTATAACAAGATCAGACACCACAGCAAAACATTCAACATATTGCAAGAGAAAACCAGTATCACAGTCAACAGTCGGTATTAATTGAGAACCAGCATTATTAGATGACCTTACAACCGATTATGTTCATCAAATATAACATATGTCTTCCGACTATGATTGTCTGTTTACTGCAGCCTCCAATCTATTTTATATTAAGTAAAATACAAAATCCTGGCTGACCATGTGGCGTATGAAGGTATTTTGCGTCGTCTTTCAACCTTAACCTTTAATATGCCTTAGGAGTCTAGTAAAACTATCGAACGAATATCTAACGTACAAGGTTAACAATTGTATAGTACCATTGAACTAGCGATCCGCCTATAATCGCCCCGCAGCCCGCCTCAACCCAAAAGGCTCTAGTTAGCTAAATGGTCGCTAGACAGTAGTCAGTCAGGATAAAAAAAAAGGGAAAGAGAAAAAAAGATAAAGAGAAGTAAAGAGAAGAGTAGATAAACCATATGGAAAGCACCATGAGAGTAGAAGAGAAGAGGAGAATGGGAGAGGGAGGGGGTATGATATTCCCGAAAATAGTAATGATGCCAGCCGACCATGCGGCCGGGCAGCTACAAGCCGGTAAATTCTAGGGATGGACCTCCGAGCCCGTGAGGAAAGCTATAGACCGTAGACGCCTCGGTGGGAACCCAAAGGTCCAACTACAAAAGGGAGATAGAAAGTTACTATCCAACCCAGAGTCAGTAGAGGCATGTCAGGGTACATAGGAGACGAGTATTTTTATGTGTTTTTATGTGTTGAATTTAAAATGGCGATTTGCCTCTGTCCTGGAGATAATTGAATTACTTCTCAATTATCTCCAGGGCAGAGGGGAGGAATTACTATTGCATGCTGGGAATATTTTGTGTCTGTGGGTCCTGAACTGCCATATGTCTATCTGTTGTCACAGTCTCCCAATTGGTCCCCTAGGGGATTGTCCACCAAGTGGGAGACCTGCATAAATACGGGCAGGTAGCCCACAGTAAAGCCAGTTCTTGTTTTACCCACAATGCGGAGCTTGGTCTCGTTATTGGAGGAATTTATTACCGACAACTAGAGACTGCTGGATGGAATTATTAGCATCTTGGGAGATACCTGTGTTCCGCTAATATTGGCGATTCGTGAGTCTGGAGCTCGTGGAGTGAAGTGCCCATACGGATCCCGTTCGTGAGTTTGCAGCGTTCCCTTGCTTGCGGTTCGCATGATTATACTGGATACGCATGCAGCCTATGTTATTGCGAACTGGGAGCATTTACTAAACGGCGGTTTGTACATTTCATGCTGAGGGTACCGTAACAAATATGTTACAGTTGGGGCCCAAGATAGAGGCAGCCCACCAGGAGACATCTCAGTGGGCGCCCACAGCAGGCCGGCGCCCTAGGCGAATGCCTAGTTTGCATAACGGTGATGCCGGCCCTGATTGCACCTCATATTTCCCTGTAGGAGAGGTATAATTCTTTATCTTCTAAAAATGTGGCAAGGTCTACCAGGTTATTACCATGTGCTTCTATCTCTGATAATGAGTTAGTATAGAGTAGAGTATCCTGATGTTGTCCTTCTGTTCAATGTTAAACCCTTTTTGAATGGTGTGCTGTTAAACAAAAATCCCCAGTAGCCCGTACCTTCTGTGCTGTTCAGGTAAATGAGGAAGTATTAGTTTAAGCAGCAATGGGCAGCGGTGATTGGCCGAGAGAGTGTAAGAAAACACCTTTAACTTGGTCAGAGCATCCTTTCTGGCCTGCAAGTTGTTGAGTCTTATAACATACATTATCCATCGAGTTACAGTCCTTTCAGACTTACTTTTTCCCTTACTGGCACATGATCTAAACATCTCATGAGATCCAGTAAATTCAATTTCATTTTTGCCAACATTTATTGGTCAGAGCATCCTTTCTGGCCTGCAAGTTGTTGAGTCTTATAACATACATTATCCATCGAGTTACAGTCCTTTCAGACTTACTTTTTCCCTTACTGGCACATGATCTAAACATCTCATGAGATCCAGTAAATTCAATTTCATTTTTGCCAACATTTATTGGTCAGAGCATCCTTTCTGGCCTGCAAGTTGTTGAGTCTTATAACATACATTATCCATCGAGTTACAGTCCTTTCAGACTTACTTTTTCCCTTACTGGCACATGATGTAAACATCTCATGAGATCCAGTAAATTCAAGTTCATTTTTGCCAACATTTATTGGAATCAGAGAGAATTTACAACCTCCTGGATGGAAGGTCGTAAAGGACCACTCTAGGCACCCAGATCACTTCAGCTTAATGAAGTGGTCTGGGTGCCAGGTCCAGCTAGGGTTAACCCATTTTTTTTATAAACATAGCAGTTTCAGAGAAACTGCTATGTTTATTAATGGGTTAATCAAGCCCTCAAAGCCTCTAGTGGCTGTCTCATTGACAGCCGCTAGAGGCGCTTGCGTGATTCTCACTGTGAAAATCACAGTGAGAACACGCAAGCGTCCATAGGAAAGCATTGTAAATGCTTTCCTATGAGACCGGCTGAATGTGCGCGCAGCTCTTGCCGCGCATGCGCATTCAGCCGAAAGGGAGGAGAGGAGGATGATCGGAGGCGGAGAGCTCCCCGCCCGGCGCTGGAGAAAGGTAAGTTTTAACCCCTTTCCTCTCCCCAGGGCCTGGCGAGAGGGGAACCCTGAGGGTGGGGGCACGCTCAGGGCACTATAGTGCCAGGAAAACGAGTATGTTTTCCTGGCACTATAGTGGTCCTTTAAGGGCTGAGCAATATATTTTTTAGATAGTTTATGATGCTGCCCCTGCAGCCTTAGCAAATGAAGGCAAAGCTGTTTCTGAGAAATGCCACTGTTTACATTTGCCAATTTCCTTGCCTTTAGTACCAATACTCAAATCTATTTTACATCCATCATCTGCATTACCAGACTCTGTGTATGTACCATACCCACTACAACCTGTTTAAGTACAGTTTTATTATTTACCTGGATCCCCTGGGTGTCCACACTATAGCCAGTCTTCCTCTGGAGGAGAAGACAGATAGCTCTATAGAAAAAGCATATCAGATAGAGGATAGCACAGAACTCAGTTGATGTTGTTAGCCACAGTACTGCCAGTCTTTGCTTTGTTCTGTGGAACAATCCAGCTTGCAGGATTGTTGCAGGAGATGAGGCTGTGAAGGCCCAGCGAGGCTCACGTAACTTGTGAAACCATAATAAAACTGTTAGATTACTTTCTATGGGATAGCACCGGGACACTTCTGACACCATAACCCCTACAGCAGTTGTATTGGTTATGGTGCTTGGAGTGTTCATTTAATCCAAATATTTAACTTATCATTTCAAAATAAATTATTGATAGACATTTCCTTTCAAAAAAGCCCTGCCAATGCTATACACGCAAATGGCGCTATTGGCTGGAGTTTCTGTCCTCCTCAGGGGGCTGCCCTATATGTAACCATGCAGTGCTCCACCATACACAGACCCTGTTTGAGATTGCGCAATCCATATATCTTGACACAGACCTCCGAAGCCAACGACTCTCCATTCTGCCTTCCCCCTCCTCTTTTTTTTATTTTCTCTTCTTCACATTGTCTCTCTCTTTTCCTCCCTTCCCTCTTCTTCCTCTTCTTCTTAACCCTACTGGATGCTCCCATCTCTCCTATTGTCCACCATGCCACCTCCTCTCTCCCCTTCTTTTTCCTCTTTCTATGAAATCCATACTGCCATTCAGGATTACTTCACCATTTTCATGGTCCCTTTGTCTCCTGACTTAATCTGGGGCCATTATATCTAAGCAACACACATAAACCTACAGATCCCCATGGCTCATTATTTGAAAAGGCCCCACTCCTCTTATATTATTTCTGGGATGGATTGGCAGAGGAAACCTTTTTTTATTTTTTTTAGGCAGGCCTGGCAGGGACACTTGTCTCATTCACTACGGGGAGCTTAGCTTGATACCCTATGGGGTCACGTTTGACATACAATTGTTCTTATTGGTACTGTTAATATTTTATCCTTTTTTTGTTCCACTCACTATTCACTCTATCTTTATTGAGGTATACTGTCAGAGACGACAAGGGCTGGATTTAGATTGTTATCAGCCTCGGGTACCTTATTTCGTTATTATTTGTATGTGTTTGAAATGTTAGTTAATTCAGTATTTGTACAATAAGTGTTTCTATAACTGCGAATACATTTTGTTGTTGCTTGTTAACTTACTGTATTTTCTGTACAGAAGTCTCAACTATTTAATAAACTCTTATTAAACGCACAAAAAAAAGCGCTGCCAACAGGAATCACATTTAGGATATAACTCATTAATTATTTCATTTTAAAAACCTTTGTTTTCTGAAACAAAAGTAATGGAGCTATCACTAATGCAACCAATTAACTTGCTAACTGTTCCCCTTTTAGAACTTTCTTCTAGAATTGCACTTTATATGCAAGATGCACTGTTTCATTATTTCACACAAGTTTATTTACTAAAGTGTACATTGTCAGGAATTCAAAGTAAATCTCAAAATTTAGCCCAATGTAGCCAAACTAAAAAAAATAGCTAAATTGGAGAATTTTTCTTAATCACTTATTTTGGCTTAAACTTTGATATCCAGTTCGATTTTCCTTTAAATTCCCGACAAGTCACTAGCTGTAGTGAATAACCCTGACCGTGTAACATTCCAAAATCTCCGATAAACGCAGTGATTTAATGTAACACAAAGTACTGTACCTTGCACATGAAGGCTCACTCAGTGCCGGGCCTGTAGTGATACTGTCTGCTGGAGTCTGCTTCTCAAGTAATGATGTTGAAAACAGCAGCATTAGTCCTGCCATTCAAAGTGTATTCATTCCTATGGAAACATGCATAATATTGGAATGGAAAGGCTGGGGGAGAAGGCGGGACTGGCCAGAGCTCCTTTTCACACACTGGGTTTCTGCTATGTAGGTAAAAAGTGCTTATAAAACAACCTAGAATTGCTGTATTAATCTCACTTACAGAGCGATACTTTGTAATATTCCAGGAATGCGTAAAAGTACCCTAGACACAAAAAAGTCATGCATGAGTATATAATTGCGTTATATATTATTTCGATTTTAAGATTAATCTTTTTGAATAAAAACTATTTTAAGCCACCTTCTATAGGTACTATAAGTTTATTGTTGCCTTCAGGGCCGGACTGGGAGAAAAATTCGGCCCGGGCATTTTTTTAGCACAGCGGCCCACTAAAAAGGGGGCGGGGCAGAGGAGGTGTGTTTTGTCATCACCAATGACAAACACGCCTCCTCTCAAAGTGAGCATGTTGGTTCAATGCTCTTCCAGGGCAGACCATGCGCAGAGCTCTGCTGAAGAGCTCTAGCATGAGAAAAAAGTCCTGTATTTGTTCTGCACAGTGCAAGCAAATTTAATAACATGCTTGCACTGTGTTTCCTTGCAACTTGTCTCTGGTGTCTCTATAAATGGATACCAGGAGACAAAAGGCCAGGAAAGAGTATTGTGCATGTGTTTGGAGCCTGCTTGTGGTATTGCGTGTGTGTAGAGTGAGCTGGTCGTGGTGTGGTATTGTGTAATAAGGTCGGTTTTAGTCGTGTTGTGTTTGTGGTGTAATGTGATGCATATGTGGCTCAGGGACCCCCTCCCGCCCGGCTCTGGAAAGGGGTTAAAACTTACCTTTTTCCAGCGCCGGGCGGGGAGCTCTCCTCCTCCGATCCGCCCCGGGCTGAATGCGCACGCGCGGCAAGAGCTGCGCGCGCATTCAGCCGGTCGCATAGGAAAGCATTTATAATGCTTTCCTATGGACGCTTGCGTGCTCTCACTGTGATTTTCACAGTGAAAAGCACGCAAGCGCCTCTAGCGGCTGTCAATGAGACAGCTGCTAGAGGCTTTGGGGGAAGGCTTAACCCATTGATAAACATAGCAGTTTCTCTGAAACTGCTATGTTTATAAAACAATGGGTTAACCCTAGAAGGACCTGGCACCAAGACCACTTCATTAAGCTGAAGTGGTCTGGGTGGCTAGAGTGGTCCTTTAAGAGTGTAGTGTGTGTGTGTATGTATATGTGTGTGTATATATATATATATATATATATATATATTTGGAAGTATTGTGTATGTGTGTGGTGCAGTGTGTTGGGGGGGTTCTGTGTGTATGTGAGGGGTGCAGTATGTGTGTGTGTGAGGGTGCGGTGTGTGTGTGAGGGTGCGGTGTGTGTGTGAGAGTGCCGTGTGTGAGTGATGCCGTGTGTGAGTGATGTGTGAGAGTGCCGTGTGTGAGTGATGGGTGTGAGAGTGCCGTGTGTGAGTGCTGTGTGAGATGGGTGTGAGAGAGTGCTCTGTGAGAGTGCTGTGAGAGAGTGCTGTGTGTGTGTGAAAGTGCTGTGTGTGATGGGTGTGAGAGTGCTGTGTGTGTGTGAGTGCTCTGTGAGAGTGCGCTGTGTGTGATGGTGTGAGAGTGCTGGGTGTGAGAGTGCTGTGTGTGATGGGTAAGAGTGCTGGGTGTGAGTGATGGGTGTGAGAGTGCTGTGTGAGAGTGCTGTGTGTGATGGGTGTGAGAGTGCTGTGTGAGAGAGTGCTGTGTGTGATGGGTGTGAGAGTGCTGTGTGAGAGAGTGCTGTGTGTAATGTGTGTGAGAGTGCTGTGTGTGATGGGTGAGAGTGCTGTGTGTGATGGGTGAGAGTGCTGTGTGTGAGAGTGCTGTGTGTAATGTGTGTGAGAGTGCTGTGTGTGATGGGTGAGAGTGCTGTGTGTGATGGGTGAGAGTGCTGTGTGAGAGAGTGCTGTGTGAGAGAGTGCTGTGTGAGAGAGTGCTGTGTGTGATGTGGGAGAGAGTGCTGTGTGTGATGGGTGTGAGAGTGCTGTATAAATGTTATTGTGTGTGTGTGTGTGTAGGGGGGGGTAAATAAAAAAAAATAAAAAGTCATTATTTCCCCCCCTCCCTTCTTACCTTTAGCCTGGGAGGGGGGGTCCGGCACGCTGGGAGGCGGGGTGGCGGTGTTCCCTGGTGGTCCTCGTGGGTGAGTGAACTCTAGCCTGTGAGGCTAGAGTTCACTCTCGCGAGATCCGGTCGTTGCCATGGCAACGCGCCGGTGTTCTATCAGTTTGGTATACCCCGTCAGATTGCTATACCCACGTCACTTCCGGGGAGGGGAATCAGCTGTCTCCTGTGCTGCACATGCGTGCTAGCACTCCTGCTACTCCACCACAGCAAGGTCCTGGAAGGTAAGTAAAACTAGTTTTACACTTTCATTATAGTTAGTGCATTCGCTAAGCTTAGGACATGGGACATTTAGGGTTAATGTTAGGGTTCAAATTAGGGTTAGGATTAGGGACTTGTTCATATTTAGTGATATTTCACATTAGGGGAATATCACTAAAAAGTGCTTTCTCACACTTTATTTTAACCCTTACCCCAAGGGTTAGGGTAAGAATAGAGTGTGAGAGAGGTTAGAAGCACTTACCTAACCCTAATTTGTACCCTCACTTAACCCTAAATGTCCCGTGTTCCTAAGCTTAGTGAATGCACTAACTATAATGAAAGTGTAAAACTAGTTTTACTTACCTTCCAGGACCTTGCTGTGGAGGAGTAGCAGGAGTGCTAGCACGCATGTGCAGCACAGGAGACAGCTGATTCCCCTCCCCGGAAGTGACGTGGGTATAGCAATCTGACGGAGTATACCAGACTGATAGAACACCGGGTCCTCTCTCCAGCCTAGCTAGCTGGCTGTCTCCCTCTCCCCGCCGGCGGCCGCATGTGGGCCGGTCAGGGAGATCCTTGATCTCCCCACCGGCCCGTCGTGACAAACAGCGGGGCCGGCGCTAGGAGAGTGCCGGCCCTGCATAGACCGGCAGGGGAGATCCTGTGATCTCCCCTGCCGGCCTCGGCCCATGGCCACCGCAGCCCACCGGGCATTTGCCCGGTGTGCCCGATGGCCAGTCCGGGCCTGGTTGCCTTCACTCAGACACTTCTTAGGAAGAGTTTATACAATAAGGGGAAATGACGCCGTGCAGAGAAATTACAAATGCATTGTTGCTTTCTTCTGAATTATTAGACTTCCTAATACATCACTGAAAATCCGAAATCGCATGTCAACATTTACCAAGCTAGCACGAAGATCGGGGAGTGTATGTGAAAACGCCCCCTGCCATGTATTGTTTTATATGGCAAAGAAGTGGGCAGAATGTTAGCAATATTAACTGTTTTTCATTAGAAAAAAGAATCGTAGGCACTTTGACATTTCTGCAAAAAGAAATCGAATTATTTGTTTAGCATTTCACTCATTTGCTGGAAAGAAAATGTTAGATCTGGATTTTCACGTTTGTAGTCATTTTTTGCCATAAACTTATCCAAGACTGCAAAGAACCAGCGAAATTTACAGAATGCTGAAACCATTGCACTGTCAAACAGATAATTAATTAGTGAAAAAAAAGCAGGAGCCAGTAGCACAAGTCAAATCCTATATTTAACTGATAAGTGGCATCAACATTTTTCCATGTAATAGAACATGTTAAATCTTTTTATGATAGCGAAGGAGAAATTGTCCCCAAATTTGTTATCATCGACCGTGATTTGAATTAGTTCTGTTTTTATTTTTAAATATTTTTTATTAAAAGGTTTTGTTTTTTACATCAGTATATGCAATACTTTATAATGAATACAAATAAAATAAGTTGTATATAAATGTACATAAATGAAATACACACACAAAACAATAGTTTACAGTAATAACAATACAGTTAATTCATTATATTATTATTTTGTGTATAGTTAACATTGAATGTTTTATGGGGGATAAAGAAAGATAAAAAAAGATTGGCCACCAACCAAGTAACCAGTAAGAATACAGTTTTGATTTTGTATATTACCTTATCCCAGTACCTGCTATGATGTTTTTCATACAAACATGCCTTGCAGGTAGTGCTCTTAGCAAAACAAAGATGGAAGAATGTGTTTTAAATAATTAAGCAGCTATTACCAAAGCTCGTTTGGCATTTAAACATAGGTTAGCCTGACAAACATTAGGTCTCGAGGATTTCACCATACAATTTAGCACATTGTTTAGTGATACATGCTCAAACAGCATTGTGTTTAACTTTAAGAAAAACAAAAAACTCATGTTAAAGTCTGACACGCGTTTAGTAATATATGTAACGTATTCTAAGGTTTTGTGATGTATATAGCTGTAAGGCTAGCACTACACTGCTATTGAGTGATAATTAGAATTCCAGTGCATTATTCTTACCAAATTCTAATAAAACCATCAATCAGTCTTGCAACAGTAGCTTTTATCTCACAAAAGCACACAGTGTTTGGAATTTCAAATAATACTTGATACTTGGCCTGTCTTGGAAAATGTGTGCAAGCAAGTATGCTAAGCTGCTTGTTTGAAACATTTCCAAACAAAAAACAAAACACAATTTAGAAAATTAAATAAGTAGTTGAAATGAGGTTTTGGAGTGCATTGAATGGTCAGTCTTACACAATAGGTACTTGCTTTAAGTACTCTGCACCCACTCTCATAGAGACAAGAGCTTTTTTTTTATGTATTTATTTTAGAAAACCTGGCATTATGAGTGTGCATTAAGCATGGATCACATACAGTCTGAGGCTCACCTTACTATCAGATTATTGACTATTTCCAATCATTCTGTGTGGTGAATAGAACTTTGGAGATCAAGTGCTTGCTTTACAGAAGATTATGGGAAGGAGGAGCTAAGGCGGAACCTGACCCAGTGCCAAGGGACATCGGCACTGGTCTCAGATAAGTGACAAAAGAGTTCTGCCCTGCAGGAAGGGAGGTTGCGTGAGTGGGGGATGTGGAGGCACTATAGAGAGCTAAGGTTCTAGGAATACAATTTTGTATTCTCAGCCTATAGTTTCTTTTAAATCCCTGCTCAAACTTTGGAGTCCAGGTATTAAGTGATAACTGAGGCTCCCCACTGTCATCTGGGGTCATATTTACTTGCTAGGAAATCCATCTGCTGATAACAGTTCTGATATTAAAAGAAAGGAATTCCTTCTAGTTAAAGGACCACTATAGTGCCAGGAAAACATACTCGTTTTCCTGGCACTATAGTGCCCTGAGGGTGCCCCCACCCTCGAGGTCCCCCTCCCGCCGGGCTGGATGGAGAGGAAGGAAGGGGTTAAACTTACCTCTTTCTCCAGCGCCAGGCGGGGAGCTCTCCTCCTCCTCTCCTCCTCTTCGGCTGAATGCGCATGCGCAGCAGGAGCTGCACGCGCATTCAGCCAGTCCATAGGAAAGCATTCTCAATGCTTTCCTATGGACGCTGACGTCTTCTCACTGTGATTTTCACAGTGAGAAGCATGCAAGCGCGTCTAGCGGCTGTCAAGAGACAGCCACTAGAGGCTGGATTAACACTAATATAAACATAGCAGTTTCTCTGAAACTGCTATGTTTATTAAAAAAAAAAGGGTTAACTCTAGCTGGACCAGGCACCCAGACCACTTCATTAAGCTGAAGTGGTCTGGGTGCCTATAGTGGTCCTTTAAGGGTAGGATTAGATGTCGGGTAAGGTTAAGCAGAGCCGGATTAACATAGGGGCTGATGGATCTGCAGCTCCAGGCCCAGGTCCATGGAATAGGCCCATTTAAAAAAAAATATAAAAAAAGTTTTTAAACTTTTTTTTTTACATACTACTCTTAGGTTTGCCACCTGACTGGTATTTTAAGTCACAGCCGTTATTTGAGGCTGCCTGGCCGTGATGGTATTGCAGTAATACCAGCAGTGCAAATATTTTTTTCAGTATCCACGGAGATTACTCTGCAATACCAGCACCAGCCAGTTGGGGTCACTGTGTGTGTGGAGAGAGACAGAGTAGGAAGTTACAGCATATCCCTCCCTGCCTCTCTCTACTCACTGATCTGCAGGGGAGCAGCTACACAGCACAGAGAGTTGCTTCTGGGAAGTGAGAGATGAGGGGAAAGGCAGCAAGGAGACACTGTCACAGTTCTTACCGCAGCACACAGACAGCCAGACGTGGTCGCCGAACCAGGGAACTTCACAGTCCTGGTCCTGCTTCCTACCTCATGAGCCACAGCAGCTTTTATATTCTGCAAGTCATTCTGATCCTGTTCATCCTGGCTTGTCTATTACTCTGGGGGCTGTACCTTGACTTTGGCTGTGCTTCACCTGACCCTGATCAGACCTCAGCAGGGTATTTAAACTCAACCTTGCCCTGTGATCAAGATCAAGTCTTTGATCCTGTTGTGTGTTTCGTACCAGTGTTTCGTACCAGTGTTTCTGTCGTTTTGATTTGCTACTTATTATTGACCCCGGCTTCTGACTACGTTTACTCTGACCTCTGGCATCCCTTGACTTCGGCCACTCCTCGTTGTTCCTGTCCTCTGGCATCCTTTGACCTCGCCTATCCCTTGACGATCCTGCTGTTTGAGTCCTTGCCTGTCCTGCGATTTGGTACTTCATCCTGCACTGCCCCCGTGCACAGACCCACAGGCCGGGTGAAATCTTACCTGACCACCTTGGCCTGTGGCTATCTGCAAGGGTGAGCAACATATCTGCGCTACAGACTCCCAACCCAGGTAAGACCCTCACAGAGACATGGGGACACTGACACTGGGAAACATGTGGGCACTGAGACACTATTGGACACTGTGAGACATGGAGACACTGAGACACATGGGGATGCTGTGAGACATAGGTAGACACATTGGGACATGGAGACACTAGGGACACAGTGTCTCCATGTCTCCCAGCCAGTGTCCCCTAGTGTCTCAGTGTCCCCTAGTCTCCTAGTGTCCCCATGTCTCCCAGGCAGTGTTCCCATGCCTTCTAGTGTCCCTATGTCTCTCAGTGTCCCCATGTCTCCCAGTGTCCCCATTTCTATGTCCACAAGTATCCCCATGTCTCCCAGTGTCCCCTAGTCTCCCAGTGTCTGTTACCATGTCTCTCATTATCCCTAGTGTCTTAGTTTCCCCACATGTCTGTGTCCCCATGTCTCAGTGTCCCCATGTCTCCCAGTGCCTCCATGTCTGTATCCACAAGTGCCCCCATGTCTCTCAGTGTCCCCATGTCTCTCAGTGTCCCCATTTCTATGTCCACATGTGCCCCCATGTCTCCCAGTGTCCCCTAGTCTCCCAGTGTCTGTTACCATGTCTCTCAGTATCCCTAGTGTCTTAGTTTCCCCACATGTCTGTGTCCCCGTGTCTCAGTGTCCCCATGTCTCCCAGTGTCCCCATGTCTGTATCCACAAGTGCCCCCATGTCTCTCAGTGCCCCCATGTCTCTCAGTGTCCTCATGTCTCTCAGTGTCACCTAGTATCCTAGTAACACGGGACACAGTGAGACATGGGGACACTGGGAGAAATGGGGACACAGACACTGGGAGACTAGGGGACTGGCCTTCCAATTCTTTGGACACACATCCCCTTTTTGGGCATGTTCACCCATTTTGGCACTTCTGGTTACGTGATTCGCATCAGTGGCCCACTCTTTTACCCCGCCCATTGACTTCCTGCTTCACTGGACACTGCTGTTAGGGGGTATGGATTTACTTGAAAGATGAAAGCATAAATTAGATAAAGAAATTAGCATAGAGTATGTGTTTTTTTTTTATAGCTTCATCCTTTGAGTTTCCCTCCAACACCAACTCCATCAGATACATGATGCTTGAGAGGTATGACTGTTTTAGTGTTTTTTGGTCGATAAGATTCTGTAATTAGGCCGCATCATAATTGTCAGCACCAGGCCCACTGGGCTCTTAATCTGGCCCTGAGGTTAAGGACCCATGGCTTATACACACATCATTAATGTTTGAGTGGCTCCAACCATTCACAGTCTTTAATGTATACCTCACATTTCTTTTTATATGCTCAAGCATGTTGGAGATGTTATGTTGAATTTAACTTGTCAGTCTAATGTCTTGTATTGTACCTTATATATCTTTGTTATATTTCCTCTATTTACTAAACAGAGATTGTAAAAAAAAAAAAATAATGGCTTTGTGAATAAATCAAATAGTTTTGTATATCACAAAATATCTGGGGAACCAGCTACACCTCTATCAAAATGAAACACAACATAGTGTAATACTGATATAAAGGAGTAGCAGTGGGACACAACAAGGATCACAGGAACTCCAGCAGGGTGGATAGTAGAAAAATCAGCTTTATTTAAAAAAAAAGAAAGAAAGATAAAATAGATAAAAACAGGTCCTACGTGTTTCTTTCCTTGCAAGGGATGTCCACATGGATCAAATCAATTTTTCTAAACAAGAAGCTAAAAGCAGCAGCCATCTTTATCTTTTTTATCATTTGTAGTTTATTCAAAGAAAAGAAAAAAAATTTCCCAAAAGAAATCAATTCCAGTACATAGTTACAGTTCACAGAAGTACAGAGAAAGACAAGCTGGATAAGCACTATCCGTGTTTACATGAAACATAAAATGGAAATTGCAGTTTAACAGCGTTATATCTTAATATCTGAAATGTAAAGTTCAAAACAGCATAAGTATACCTTGATGTCTAGGGGGAAATTGAAGGGGAATGAAGAAAAGGCAAAACAGGAAAACAAATGGATAAAGTAAATGAAAGGGAACAATAAACAAGCTCACATTGTGGTATATCCACGGTAGAAGGGTATTAGGTGTTCAGGGGTTCATAGTAAGGCGGAAGACACCTTTAGGTGAATCTACTGTGGGTAACCCGTCCGGACATGCAGTTGTGCATGTGTGCTTTATGGGTGTGTAGATGGGCTTCATATGTAAAGAAAGATGGAGTAGGTTTTCAGGTAACCTTGCCTCCCATAGCGACCCCACCTTTGGTCCAGTCCTCCCTCCATAGCTCCCATATTTTCTCAAAGGCCAATGCTTTTGTCGGCGAGTAAAGAGACATACGCTCATATACATAAAATTGTTTTATTTTGTCTTTGAGTTGTGTGAGTGAAGGGCAAATAGTTGTCTTCCAATTATTGGCAATGAGGTTTCTGGATGCAAGCATCATCATTACCGCCAGTTAGCACTGCCCTTGGCTTAGGCCTCTAGGAAACAATAAGAGAAAACATGTGGTCACCATAAGAGGTGTTTTTATGCTGAATGAGTTGAGAAGCGCCTGGACATCGTCCCACACTGGACGAATGCCACTACATGACCACCAAATGTGGAGTAAGGTCCCTTCCGCTGCCACACAGCATCAGCATTGGGGGAGACAGTCGGAAACATTTTATGCAGCCGCACAGGGGTTAGATACCACCTGTAAAGCAATTTCCTATGGGCTTCTATGTGGGAGTAGCAGTTTGTTCATTGCTTTAAGCCGTTCAGGGCCTGTAACCAGTCCTCATTCGTCAATGTTGTCTATATGTCTCAGTCCCATTGGTTCTTGCATTCTGGGTTAGTCTGGGGTGTCAGTTCTAGCCAAGTTTTGTAACATAGCGACAGGGCTTTGGGTTTCTTAGGTGCTGTCCAACATCTGTCCAGTGTCAACTGAGGCGTTAACGGGGTTGTATCATCTACAGATGGTTTGTGCAGGACATGGGCCGTCAGGAGACTTTTAAGTTGGAGGTAAGTAAATTGGTGGCGTGCAGGGATGTTCCATATAATCTGCAAATCGTGGAATGGTCTGAAGGTATGTCTATCATATATTTGGGCAATAGGGGTGATGACCAAACAGCTCCATGTATGCATGGGAAGATCTGGAGATAGAGCTTTGAGCACTGTCAGTGGGGCTTTGGGGTGGAGATGTGATTTCCAACCTAGTGAACCCATAAATTCATCCCATACCTTTAGTACTGCTGTGGTAGTCGGGAGAAGTTTAGGTTTTAGGGTATGTAATGTGTCCATAAATAGTCAGTCAGGGATTGTGTGAGCAGCTCACTGCGTTCCATGTCTACTCATTGGGTATCACCTTGAGGGGCATGGAGCATTATTCCTGCTGCAAGAATATTAGCATTAAAATAAAGCTTGATATTCGGGAGGCCTATTCCTCCTCTCCTGGGAGGATTTTGGAGTAGGCTTAGGGTAATCTGGCTTTTTTCCCATCCCAGATAAAGGAGTTACCAACAGCCTGTAATGATTTGCAATACGATAAAGGCAGAGTTATGGGTAGCATTCTAAAACAGTATAGTATGCGGGGGAGAATCATCATTTTGAATGCATTATCTTTGCCTAGCCAGGAAAGTTTGAGTCCTGACCACTTTTGAGTTTCCATTCTGCAATTCTGTAGGAGGGGAGTGAAATTATGTCTCATAATGCCCGCCAGGGTTGTGGGAATCCTAACCCCCAAATAAGTGACATACAAAGATCTCCAATCCATTGGATAGAGAGTGCACAGGTTTTGGGTGGTTGTTTTAGGCAATCCTACAGGAAGGGCTTGCGTTTTGTCCTGGTTTAGGCAGTAATGAGACACCTCACCAAAGCTTTGCATAAGGGATAGTAAGTGGTCCATAGATCTTGTCGGATCTGAGAGGGCTATGAATATATCGTCCGAAAAAAGAGCTATTCCTTATCCATAAATTTAACGCCTGTGGTATCGGGCTGATTGCAGATCTTCCAGGCCAATGGTTCCAAAGATAGAATGTATAAAAGTGGTGACAAGGGGCACCCTTGACGGGTGCCATTTGTAATGTAGAAGGGGGAGGAAAGAAATCCTCCATTGGCAACTTTGGCTGCCAGTGCACTATATAAGGCCATGATGCCGTTGATGACCTCTGTGAGAAAGCCAAATTTTAGTAGGACTTTGTTTATATACAGCCAGTTAAGTCTGTCAAAGGCCTTTTCCGCATCTAATGCCAGGAAAAGGCCTCCGACTTGACTGTGTGACTGTGTGACTGTGTGTTTGTGGCCCAGAGCCCCACAGGAGCGGGGGGAGCACAGCTCACACATACATTGTGGCAGGGGCGGAGCTAGCGTGTGGCGGGGCGGAACTTAGTGTGTGAGGGGTGGGGCTTAGCGTGCGGCGGGGCTTAGCGTGCAGCGGGGGCCTGGCTAACTGCAGCATGGGAAGCAGGAAGGAGTCCCTGCTTCCCCAACAATCACCCTCCAGGAGCTCCAAGCAGGAGGTAAGAAGCAGGTCAGTGTGTGTCTGTGTGTGACTGCCTGTGTGTCTGTCTGTGTGAGTGTGTTACTGTCTGTGTGAGTGTGTGACTGTCTGTGTGAGTGTATGACTGTCTGTGTGTGACTGTCTGTGTGAGTGCATGACTGTCTGTGTGAGTATGTCACTGTCTGTGTGTGACTGTCTGTGTGAGTGTGTGACTGTGTGTGACTGCCTGTGTGAGTGTGTGACTGTCTGTGTGAGTATGTGACTGTCTGTGTGTGACTGTCTGTGTGTGACTGTCTGTGTGAGTGTGTGACTATCTGTGTGTGACTGTCTGTGTGTGACTGTCTGTGTGAGTGTGTGACTGTCTGTGTGAGTGTGTGACTATCTGTGTGTGACTCTCTGTGTGAGTGTGTGACTGTGTGTGACTGTCTGTGTGAGTGTGTGACTGTGTGAGTGTGTGACTGTGTGTGTGTGACTGTCTTTGTGAGTGTGTGACTGTGTGTGTGACTGTCTGTCTGACTGTCTGTGTGAGTGTGTGACTGTCTGTGTGTGACTGTGTGTGTGTGTGACTGTGTGTGTGTGTGTGTGTGTGTGTGGCTGTCTGCCTGGGGTGTCAGCTGTCTGCCTGTGTGTGTGTGTGTGTGTGGCTGTCTGCCTGGGTGTCAGTGACTATCTGCCTCTGTGTGTGTGTGTGTCTGCTAGTGAGGGAGCCTCTGTGTGTGTCTAGTAGTACTTACTGCTAGTGAGTTTGTGTGTGTGTGCCTGCTAGTGAGTGAGCTTGTATGTGTGTCAGTGAGCTTGACTGAAACATTGATCTTCTCTTAAATATTTCAATAAAAGTTAAATTTTCAGGAAATCCGAGAGTGCAGCCAACTATTTCAATTGCATATATATATATACATATATATATATATATATATATATATATATATATATATAACAACCTACATAGCACAATGACTTATGGGGCTGGCATAGATTTTTTTCCAGGGCTGCTTCGTATCCCCAGTCCGGCCCTGGGTGGAACTGTCTGTCAGGGTCTTTGAGGAGCCCATTAGACGAAGGCAGGAGGTGTGGAAAGTCCAACGTCATTTCCAAGAGAGAAAGAAACAATGGTTGGGATGGCCACAGAGGCGTCACAATTACATGGGTCCCACATTGGCATCGCAGGTGATGAAGGAAACGTGGTATGTGCATAAAAGGAGGGAAAGTTCAAATTTTTACTTACCCTAAATTTATTTTTCCTTAGGAATACAGACAGTGCACTACAGCTGGGATATTCTCTAATCTGGAGGGAAGGCAGACAAACAATTATAATATAAAAACAAAAACTTAACAAGAACTTTTTCTCAGTTTCATTCTGAGGATTTTGACAGAATGTCAGGAGGACAATTTCCTGATTAATGTTTGAAGTAGATGCAACTTTGGGAAGAAAGGATATATGCAATTTAAGGACCACTTTATCCAAATGGAAAACCAGATAAGGAAGAGATGAGTTCACCCAAGCGTTTGGAAGAAGTCACAGAATCAAGAATATTGTCTTAAAATTGAGAATTGTAAGACAAGCTGTATCTAAAGGTTCAAAAGGAAGCAATACAGTTGCAAGAAAAAGTATGTGAACCCTTTGGAATGATATGGATTTATGCACAAATTGGTCATAAAATGTGATCTGATCATCATCATCTAAGTCACAACAATAGACAATCATGGTCTGCTTAAACTAATAACACACAAAGAATGAAATGTTTTTATTGAACACACCATGTAAACATTCACAATGCAGGTTGTTTTTTTGCAGCCCACATTAACTTAAACCTTGTTTATTTGGCCTGTCTTAGCCTTTGAGTTTGACATGCTTGGTGTAAACAATAGACGTAGAATTATTTTTTGCCTTTTCGACCGACTGCATTGTGGAATACCGAACGATATTTGGAGGGATGGAGATTAATTCCAGTTGGTAGCCTCTTCGAATAACAGACAATACCCAGTTGTATGTAGAGGTTTCCTGACAAGTTGAATAAAAACCTAGCAGTCTTCCTCCCACCGGTATGTTGTCACAATTTTAATTCCATTTCTATTCCCTGGGGTGTTGAAATTGAAGGTATATCTCTGTCTTCTCCTATTAGAATTCTGTCGAAAGGAAAATTACACAGGGGATTTTTAGATGTTGAATCTGGCAAGCAGCTCTTAAAGGACCACTCTAGGCACCCAGACCACTTCAGCTTAATGAAGTGGTCTGGGTGCCAGGTCCTTCTAGGGTTAACCCATTTTTTCATAATTATAGCAGTTTCAGAGAAACTGCTATGTTTATGAATGGGTTAAGCCTTCCCCCTAATCCTCTAGTGGCTGTCTCATTGACAGCCACTAGAAGCGCTTTCGCGATGCTTCACTGTAGCGAAAATCGGCGAGGAAACTGCGCAGCGCCCATAGGAAGCATTTTAGCCAAATGCTTCCCTATGGGTTTCAACTGAATATCTTTGTGCCTTCTTGCCCAGCGGCGTCGCGCATTTCAACCCGGCCAGTAGCAGTGAGAGGGAGGAAGGCTCCCCGCCCAGCTGGAAAAGGTAAGATTTTACGCACCCTTCAAACGGGCGGGAGGGGGTCCCTGAGGGTGGGGGCACCCTCAGGGCACTATAGTGCCAGGAAAACGAGTATGTTTTCCTGGCACTATAGTGGTCCTTTAAGCCAAACTGCTTGTCTAGCTACATTTGCTAGACCAATGAATTTTGCTGCCACTTTTAGCACCTCAAATGAAGAATAAGTGAGGAAATCTGAAGCCAGTTTAGTATTCCTCAGAGGCTTTATAAGATCGTCAGTAGATTCACCCATGTAGACTTTTTCAAGTGTCTCTAGCCAAAAGTTACTGGGGGGAAATGGGTCTCTGTATATTCTAAAGTGGTTCCAGAGCGGCTGAAGGAAGGTGTTAGTGGGTTTTGCCCCACTGACACCCTGATGGATGAAAAAGGCAGACATGTTTGCGTAAAAGGTACAATCATAGTGAAAAATATGCATTTGCAAACATCTACCTACCGATCATGAACCAGGGCAAATTTCTGAAATCAGCCCTCCTAGGGATTTTGGGAGGGATGTCTATCTGAATTATATTGACCTCCAGCAGCTATCTGTCACGGCTTTCAACATCTCTGCTGGCGTGCAAACATAGCAGCCACACCGTCAGAGATATTTTCAACTTACCTAGTGCTCGGCAGGCAGCTGCCTGTTTTTCCTCTGTTCCGGTCCCCAGCGGATGCGTCGTTCTTATGAATGTCGGCCGCTGTGGACTGGACTTTTATAAAGAACTTACCTTTGCCCACATCAAAGATGGCGACGATGTGCGTGCGGCGTAACATCATAGACGCGCACGCACGTTTTGCAGTCAGAGGTAAGAGACAGCCAATCACAGCCTAAGGAGGGTTATTTAAACCCAAATTACCTTTTTGTCAGTGCCCTGTCGTGGTTTCCACTAACTGGTTATCTGAGAGTTTGTTCCTGATTGAGTTTTCTGCTATTTGACTTTGGCTTCGTTTTGACTTCCCTGATTTCTGGTATCCTTGTCTTCTGGCTTTCCTCATCGTTGTGTCTCATTTTGTGTCCCTGACCTCGACAAGTATTTTGACTATTCTGCGGTACATTAAGTCCGGCCATTTTAAGGTCCGGTTAGACGTTATCCTTAGTCCTAGGTGTGATACACTTCTGCATGCTGGATCAATTCTAATCCTGACACTATCAGCTAATAGTGATTCCCAACTTCTATCCATCCCTACTTTCTCCTGTCCCTTACTGGCTATCTCCTCATTTAATACTACCCTCACCTCTGCCCTGGATGCTGCAGTCCCACTCCAAAAATGCACCTTGAGGAGAACACGGTTTTGGTTTTCCTCATATCTCTCCCAACACTCATTCAGTGTCTTCTTTTCTAATGATACCTCCTCCCTTTGTCCTGTCTCTGTTGGAGTCCTCCAAGGCTCTGTACTTGGTCCCCTTCTATCTTCTTTTTATACTGCCTCTATTGGCAAATTTATTGGATTCCAATACCACCTGTACGCTGATGACACTCAGATATACCTCTCCTCTCCGGACCTCTCCCCTGCCATCCTGCATAGTGTCACTGCTTGTCTTTCTTCCATCTCTGATTGGATGTCCTCCCGCTTTTTGAAACTCAATCTCTCTAAAACTGAACTCCTTGTCGTTCCTCCTCCTAATACTTATCCCCCTCTTTCACTCTCCCTTCAAGTAAGTAGTACCCACATCAGTGCATCGTTGCAAGCGCGCTGTCTTGACGTTATACTTAATACTAGTCTAACATCCTGCCTGTTACCAAATCCTGTAGATTTCACCTTAAAAACATAGCCCGCATCCACCCCTTTCTTACACAAGATGCTACTAAGGAGCTTGTCCATGCTCTAGTAATCTCTTGCATGGATTATTGTAACTCTCTCCTAATAAGTCTTCCCACAAGTCGTATTGCCCGGCTACAATCTGTAATGAATGCTGTACCTAGATTGCTTTTCCTCTCCTGTCGCTCCTCTCACACCTCTCCCCTCTGTCAGTCCTTACATTGGCTTCCTGTATCCTATAGGAGTCAATTCAAAGTACTAATCCACACCTATAAAGCACTGACAAATTCTAGCCCCTTCCTATATTTCTTTACTAATCCGCAGGTATGCCCCTTCTCAGTCTCTCTGCTCTGCCCATGACCTTCTCCTGTCTGCTGCTCGCACCTGTACAGACAACTCACGCTTGCAGGACTTCTCGCGGGTGTCTACTTTCCTTTGGAATAGCCTGCCTACGACCATCGAGCTCTCCCCTAGTCTTTAATCATTTAAAAAGTGCCTGAAAACCCATCTCAGAAAGCTTATGGCCTCCCAGAGTAACCTCTAGCTCGCATACCTGTCCCTTGCTCTCTCCTAAAGGGCAGCACTCTATTCTATCCCCCTGCTTCACTCCACTTTGTTTGATTGCTACCTCCTATCTTGTTGGGTTTTAAGGCCCACCTCCTATAGACTGTAAGCTCATTTGAGCAGGGCCATCTTCAACCTATTGTTCCTGTAAGTTTTTGTATTTGTCTCATTTATTGTTAAATCTCCATC
>OW240917.1:86208950-86244519 GCA_933207985.1 Pelobates cultripes | reverse complement strand
AGTGTGTGACTGTCTGTGTCAGTGTGTGACTGTGTGACTGTCTGTGTGTGACTGTGTGACTGTCTGCCTGTGTGTGACTGTCTGCCTGTGTGTGCGTGACTGTCTGCCTGTGTGTGACTGTCTGCCTGTCTTTGTATGTGTGGGTGTTTGCCTCGGTGTCAGTGACTGTCTGCCGGTGTGTGTGTGTGTGGCTGTCTGCCTGGGTGTCAGTGACTGTCTGCCTGTGTGTGTGTGTGTGGCTGTCTGCCTGGGTGTCAGTGACTGTCTGCCTCTGTGTGTGTGTGTGTGTGCGTGCATCTGCTAGTGAGGGAGCCTCTGTGTGTGTGTGTGTGTGTGTGTGTGTGCCTGCTAGTGAGTTTGTGTGTGTGTGCCTGCTAGTGAGTGAGCTTGTATGTGTGTCAGTGAGCTTGACTGAAACATTGATCTTCTCTTAAATATTTCAATAAAAGTTAAATTTTCAGGAAATCCGAGAGTGCAGCCAACTATTTCAATTGCATATATATATATACATATATATATATATATATATATATATATATATATATATAACAACCTACATAGCACAATGACTTATGGGGCTGGCATAGATTTTTTTCCAGGGCTGCTTCGTATCCCCAGTCCGGCCCTGGGTGGAACTGTCTGTCAGGGTCTTTGAGGAGCCCATTAGACGAAGGCAGGAGGTGTGGAAAGTCCAACGTCATTTCCAAGAGAGAAAGAAACAATGGTTGGGATGGCCACAGAGGCGTCACAATTACATGGGTCCCACATTGGCATCGCAGGTGATGAAGGAAACGTGGTATGTGCATAAAAGGAGGGAAAGTTCAAATTTTTACTTACCCTAAATTTATTTTTCCTTAGGAATACAGACAGTGCACTACAGCTGGGATATTCTCTAATCTGGAGGGAAGGCAGACAAACAATTATAATATAAAAACAAAAACTTAACAAGAACTTTTTCTCAGTTTCATTCTGAGGATTTTGACAGAATGTCAGGAGGACAATTTCCTGATTAATGTTTGAAGTAGATGCAACTTTGGGAAGAAAGGATATATGCAATTTAAGGACCACTTTATCCAAATGGAAAACCAGATAAGGAAGAGATGAGTTCACCCAAGCGTTTGGAAGAAGTCACAGAATCAAGAATATTGTCTTAAAATTGAGAATTGTAAGACAAGCTGTATCTAAAGGTTCAAAAGGAAGCAATACAGTTGCAAGAAAAAGTATGTGAACCCTTTGGAATGATATGGATTTATGCACAAATTGGTCATAAAATGTGATCTGATCATCATCATCTAAGTCACAACAATAGACAATCATGGTCTGCTTAAACTAATAACACACAAAGAATGAAATGTTTTTATTGAACACACCATGTAAACATTCACAATGCAGGTTGTTTTTTTGCAGCCCACATTAACTTAAACCTTGTTTATTTGGCCTGTCTTAGCCTTTGAGTTTGACATGCTTGGTGTAAACAATAGACGTAGAATTATTTTTTGCCTTTTCGACCGACTGCATTGTGGAATACCGAACGATATTTGGAGGGATGGAGATTAATTCCAGTTGGTAGCCTCTTCGAATAACAGACAATACCCAGTTGTATGTAGAGGTTTCCTGACAAGTTGAATAAAAACCTAGCAGTCTTCCTCCCACCGGTATGTTGTCACAATTTTAATTCCATTTCTATTCCCTGGGGTGTTGAAATTGAAGGTATATCTCTGTCTTCTCCTATTAGAATTCTGTCGAAAGGAAAATTACACAGGGGATTTTTAGATGTTGAATCTGGCAAGCAGCTCTTAAGCCAAACTGCTTGTCTAGCTACATTTGCTAGACCAATGAATTTTGCTGCCACTTTTAGCACCTCAAATGAAGAATAAGTGAGGAAATCTGAAGCCAGTTTAGTATTCCTCAGAGGCTTTATAAGATCGTCAGTAGATTCACCCATGTAGACTTTTTCAAGTGTCTCTAGCCAAAAGTTACTGGGGGGAAATGGGTCTCTGTATATTCTAAAGTGGTTCCAGAGCGGCTGAAGGAAGGTGTTAGTGGGTTTTGCCCCACTGACACCCTGATGGATGAAAAAGGCAGACATGTTTGCGTAAAAGGTACAATCATAGTGAAAAATATGCATTTGCAAACATCTACCTACCGATCATGAACCAGGGCAAATTTCTGAAATCAGCCCTCCTAGGGATTTTGGGAGGGATGTCTATCTGAATTATATTGACCTCCAGCAGCTATCTGTCACGGCTTTCAACATCTCTGCTGGCGTGCAAACATAGCAGCCACACCGTCAGAGATATTTTCAACTTACCTAGTGCTCGGCAGGCAGCTGCCTGTTTTTCCTCTGTTCCGGTCCCCAGCGGATGCGTCGTTCTTATGAATGTCGGCCGCTGTGGACTGGACTTTTATAAAGAACTTACCTTTGCCCACATCAAAGATGGCGACGATGTGCGTGCGGCGTAACATCATAGACGCGCACGCACGTTTTGCAGTCAGAGGTAAGAGACAGCCAATCACAGCCTAAGGAGGGTTATTTAAACCCAAATTACCTTTTTGTCAGTGCCCTGTCGTGGTTTCCACTAACTGGTTATCTGAGAGTTTGTTCCTGATTGAGTTTTCTGCTATTTGACTTTGGCTTCGTTTTGACTTCCCTGATTTCTGGTATCCTTGTCTTCTGGCTTTCCTCATCGTTGTGTCTCATTTTGTGTCCCTGACCTCGACAAGTATTTTGACTATTCTGCGGTACATTAAGTCCGGCCATTTTAAGGTCCGGTTAGACGTTATCCTTAGTCCTAGGTGTGATACACTTCTGCATGCTGGATCAATTCTAATCCTGACACTATCAGCTAATAGTGATTCCCAACTTCTATCCATCCCTACTTTCTCCTGTCCCTTACTGGCTATCTCCTCATTTAATACTACCCTCACCTCTGCCCTGGATGCTGCAGTCCCACTCCAAAAATGCACCTTGAGGAGAACACGGTTTTGGTTTTCCTCATATCTCTCCCAACACTCATTCAGTGTCTTCTTTTCTAATGATACCTCCTCCCTTTGTCCTGTCTCTGTTGGAGTCCTCCAAGGCTCTGTACTTGGTCCCCTTCTATCTTCTTTTTATACTGCCTCTATTGGCAAATTTATTGGATTCCAATACCACCTGTACGCTGATGACACTCAGATATACCTCTCCTCTCCGGACCTCTCCCCTGCCATCCTGCATAGTGTCACTGCTTGTCTTTCTTCCATCTCTGATTGGATGTCCTCCCGCTTTTTGAAACTCAATCTCTCTAAAACTGAACTCCTTGTCGTTCCTCCTCCTAATACTTATCCCCCTCTTTCACTCTCCCTTCAAGTAAGTAGTACCCACATCAGTGCATCGTTGCAAGCGCGCTGTCTTGACGTTATACTTAATACTAGTCTAACATCCTGCCTGTTACCAAATCCTGTAGATTTCACCTTAAAAACATAGCCCGCATCCACCCCTTTCTTACACAAGATGCTACTAAGGAGCTTGTCCATGCTCTAGTAATCTCTTGCATGGATTATTGTAACTCTCTCCTAATAAGTCTTCCCACAAGTCGTATTGCCCGGCTACAATCTGTAATGAATGCTGTACCTAGATTGCTTTTCCTCTCCTGTCGCTCCTCTCACACCTCTCCCCTCTGTCAGTCCTTACATTGGCTTCCTGTATCCTATAGGAGTCAATTCAAAGTACTAATCCACACCTATAAAGCACTGACAAATTCTAGCCCCTTCCTATATTTCTTTACTAATCCGCAGGTATGCCCCTTCTCAGTCTCTCTGCTCTGCCCATGACCTTCTCCTGTCTGCTGCTCGCACCTGTACAGACAACTCACGCTTGCAGGACTTCTCGCGGGTGTCTACTTTCCTTTGGAATAGCCTGCCTACGACCATCGAGCTCTCCCCTAGTCTTTAATCATTTAAAAAGTGCCTGAAAACCCATCTCAGAAAGCTTATGGCCTCCCAGAGTAACCTCTAGCTCGCATACCTGTCCCTTGCTCTCTCCTAAAGGGCAGCACTCTATTCTATCCCCCTGCTTCACTCCACTTTGTTTGATTGCTACCTCCTATCTTGTTGGGTTTTAAGGCCCACCTCCTATAGACTGTAAGCTCATTTGAGCAGGGCCATCTTCAACCTATTGTTCCTGTAAGTTTTTGTATTTGTCTCATTTATTGTTAAATCTCCATCTTTGATAATATTGTAAAACGCTACGGAATATGCTGGCGCTATATAAATATCGGTAATAATAATAATTGTTGGGTGGAGATTTCAATGTAGCACTTGACCCCCCTACCATCATACTTAGGTCCATCTCCACTACCCTACACGAACACCAGTTGGTCGACTGCGGGAGAGCCATGCATCCTGATGACAAAGACTACACATTTTACTCCATCCCCAACAGGACTTACTCCAGAGTGGACTATTTTTTCCTTCCTGACCTATGCACGGTAGACATAGGCACGGCCACATGGTCAGATCATGCTCCAATCCTGATGACCCTGCACTCACCAATCCACAGACATACATGCAGAAATTGTCAACTCATTGAGTCCCTCCTCTCATACCCACTGATGATGGCAGGGATACATACAAGACCACCTCTCTTGGCACTTCCAGGAGAAAGTGCCATATGACAAAATCCCTCTGATCCTTGGGAAAGCACACAAATGGTTAGGGGCTAAAGGGTCAGCTATGAAGAAAAATAGGGCAGCGCAATTTTCGGAACTATTACGGGAGATCCAAAACCTTGAGGATACCCAAAAACAAACTCAGCTACACTCAGACTGGCTTAGTTTGACCACCCTACGTAGAGACCTCTCGGCTCTCTTGAATGCTTCCTATCAGAAAGCGTACCTCCAATCGAAAAATGTTCTTCTACACAAACACCAAAAAATGTTCTTGGCCTGCATGATTAGAAAAAAAACAAAACGGGCCCACTCATACACACTGCGATACCACCCCAACTACAGGGACAAACTATGGACATACTACGCAGACCTATACACCATCCAGAAACCCACACCGGACAACACAGCTGAGACAGCCAAAACACAATTGTCAACCTACCTGGCGCGCCACCTGCCAAACCGACTCACGGCAGAAGTGGCACAGGAACTATAAGAACCCATCTCCTCTGTAGAATTGGCCCTGGCCTTCAAAGCCACCATATTAGGCAAATTCCCTGGCCCAGACGGCCTACCTGCCAGGTATTACAAGCAATTTGCAAGTACTCTGTTCCCAAACCTCCTACAGGCATATACAATAAAACACCTACCCCTAGTTGGGGAGCAACAAATGTTTTTGGGTGTCCTAAAAAAGGAAACAGATCTCTATTGTGCAGATAACGCTAAACTTATAAGACCCCTATGTGAAGTAGTGATGGTTAAACTCACATGGTTCTGAGCCAGATATGACAGGCTCACGTCATTCTTGCAGTAGTGTACTTAGGTGACACAATCCCCTTTCCAGATTCTGTGGTACATTATCTCAAGGAGACAAAAGAGTGATAGAATAGGAGATAATACGCCTAGTGTTAATACAGTTAACTTTTAGGTGACTAGCATATACCATAAATGACTGTTCACCTTTTCAAGAGCCCAAGGTACCTGCCTCTAGGTATGTTCACTTGTATGCCTGTTAAGGAGGCACAACCCTTCTTTGGAAGCAGACAGATGGGAGGCTTGAGAGTCCTTTGCAAAAAATTGTTGTACACAAAAAAAAAAAGTAAAAATTCTGCAAAGTGTTCAAAAGTGCTTCAAGGTCCTCCCTCTGGCTCTCCCTCTCCCAAACACTACCCATACAGTCGCGGCCTACGCCAACGACCTGATGTTCTTCATAACGAACCCTGAAACTTCCCTGCCGACAATCATGACAGTATTTCGCACATTTGGCTTCCTCTCTAATTTTAAAATAAACTACTCTAAATCAACAATCCTAAATGTCTCTATACCTAACCCAAGAACAAGAACGCTAAAACTGCAATTTGCTTTCAAGTGGGCAGACTCCTCCCTGAAATATCTCAAGATCTGGATCACTAAGGACTTGAAGCTCCTATACCAACCACATTTTCTGCTGCTCCTATCTCAGTTCAGATAGGATCTAGAGGAATGGATGGTTCCACAGCTCTCCTGGTTCGGAAGGGTGGGGGTCATGAAAATGAACATCCTTCCACGAATCCTCTGCCTCTTCCAAACTTTACCCATCCTCATACCGTAGGCATTTTTTACTTCTCTCCAATCCTTGGTCCTCCAATTTGTGTGACAAGCTCAAAGCGCGAAAAAGACATGGCACCCTCACCCTGCCAAAAGACAGGGGGAGGGCTGGCTCTACTGGACTTCAAGCTTCACCACAGGGTGACGCATCCGGATTACGGAGTGGTCGAAAGACGGAGTAACAAAATTGTGGAAGTCTATATAGACGTGACTATGATAGGCAGACCGACGAGCCTCCTCCCGTAGCTAGACCCACAGCATGGTGCTCGACTTGTGGCCCCACAAGCACTGATGAAAACCATGCATGCAAACGCTGCCAAAATTGGGCTTTTAACATCCCCCTCATTGTACTCAGTGGTCTATCAACCCCCCCCCCCCAAGAAGAGTGATTGGTGAAGGGAATGTTAGACCCATTGAATGCCTGCTGAATGCACAGCTTCGACACAGACAGTTCACGGAATTCTGGAAACATATCCTCCAAAAACATTTCCTGACGAGAGACCTTACAGACTTCGAAGAGATATGTAAAGATAAAGACCCCATGGTGAGAGGTTTACCAATTCTCTACAGCATGCTTCTTACGCTGAAACGCTCACCTCACCATCTCCTGCCCCCTGAGCTTCATGGGGAAATGGGCAGCAACATTGAACCAAACAATCACACCCAAATAGTGGTCAAAGACCTGCACACTGATCTTACATTGTGCCATTTCCAGTGGGGTATAAGAGACCGCATACAAATTACTGACTTTCTGGAACAAGACCCCTCAACTACTACACACATACAACTCAACCTTAGACTATACATGCTGGAGATGCAAACGGGAAAAGACTGGTGGGAAGGCACCTTTACCAGACCCTACTGGAGAACAATACACACGATCATATTAAATTATGGTGCTCGGTGTAAAAAAAACAATATATATATATATATATAAAATCCTTGACCACACAAATCCTCAACGTGGCTAAAAGCCTCATCCCTTTTTTGAAACACTGTTGTTCCAATATATGAAGTCTACATGCAGAGGGAAGATCCCAACCATACATGCTAACATGGACCCAGTGGATACTATCCACTAGCTCGGCGCACTCTTAAGCCCTCTGGAAGTGACCAAAAGCGTGCACGATAGGAGAAAGAGCACACCCAGTACATATACCTACCGACACAGACCCAAGCACCTACGCCAAAAAAAAAACAAACAAAAAAAACAAACACGTGATCACTGCAAACCAACATCTTACAGCCAGCCACACACGGGCAGTCCTTTTCGCCTCTCCACTACCTACTTACTTAGGGAGGCAGCAAAACTGACACACCATGGAAACAAATGGCCAGCTAGCCCAACACACCAGTCCCCCCCAGGCCCTATGGTTAATTTCTTACTGCTTAGTTGGGTACCTGCGAGTAAGAAACTATACTTCCCGAGACCTGCATGTCTCAACTACTTTTTTGGACCGTACTGGGTACCTGCATGTACTACTACACTGTTGATACTTCACCGTCATGATACCAGTGATAACCTGTCTTTCCTAGGTAAATCAGTAGAGAAATATATTGCCGCCATCTACTGGTTGTTTTAAACATTACAGGGATAATGCTGAAACACCAGCACACCAATTACACTGTGATTGGTGCTGGGCAGCTAGCACCTATCACAATCGGCATGGGGCCATCTGGGAAACTTAAAAAACGCATGCTTAAACTCCTTTACTGTGTTACCCTCTACCACTTCAGCTGGAATGCTATTCCATGCATCCACTACCCTCTCAGTAAAGTAATACTTCCTGATATTTTTAAACCTTTGCCCCTCTAATTTAAGACTATGTCCTCTTGTTGTGGTAGTTTTTCTTATTTTAAATAGAGTCTCCTCCTTTACTGTGTTAACTCCCTTTATGTATTTCAATGTTTCCATCATATCCCCCCGTCTCGTCTTTCCTCCAAGCTATACATGTTAAGATCCTTTAACCTTTCCTGGTAAGTTTTATCCTGCAATCCATGAACCCTTCTCTGAACTCTCTCTAAAGTATCAATATCCTTCTGGAGATACTGTGTACAATACTCCAAGTGAAGGCTCACCAGTGCTCTGTACAATGGCATGAGCACTTCCCTCTTTCTACTGCTATTGTTCAGACACTGGGAGAATCCCTTCACCATCTTGTAGCATTAGAATTACAGCAGCTGAACATAATCACTCAGCTAAGGTGATTTAAATGGCTCTATGAAGCATAGGTCACTCTGGGACCACTACAAATGGCCACATCTGACAGATGCCCAGGTACCCATTCATTCCATTCCCTGGGTTCCTTTGAGTACCTGGCAGCGATTTCTTAGCTGCTATGATTTCCATGGATTTAAAGGGCTATATGCAGTGTTCACTTTGAGCATTACATACAGCTTATTGGTCAGCCTGGGGCAACTAAATGTGGCCCCAGCTGACAGGGGAGTGCCAAGCATCAATTGTTACCAAAACATTAGGACGTGCCATTAAAACCCAGTTTAGTTAGGACGTAATGATACATCCTAATGTTGCGAAATGGTTTAATAATGCCACTAAAGACAAACATTTTGGATGACAGCCTTTGTGCAAGAAATCAAAGGGTATGAAAAAAAAAAAATTATTAAAATTATGTCAGTGTAAATATTTGTATACATAATGGTTTAATATTTGAAAAGATGAATGTTGCACATATAGGAACATATGCAAATCTGATCATAATGTCCTTTAATACACCGATATTTACAGTCAAAATTCCCTGGGAACTGGAGTATCAGCAAAATGTGAAGATATCATTTTACACCACTTGTTTATTAAACAGAAAACCTACAAAAAGGAGCATTTTTTTATAAAACAATTTGACCTCTTTAATAAATTACTGTTGTAAAATAAGAAGAAAGTCTACAAGACAAAAGTTATGATATATTAAAAGTGTTCGTGTTCCTCTATTCATCATCGTTGGAGGTGCCAGTTTTAGCCAGCTGTAACAAAACATAAAAAAGACAGAGGTTAGGAAAAGTTATCAACAATATCAGACATTCCAGCACACGGTGCTAGTATGCTTTCACAAAATATATTTATATTAACCCATTAAAGACCAAACTTCTGGAATAAAAAGGGAATCTTGACATTTTACACATGGCATGTGTCTTTAAGGGGTTAAATGTATTACTGAACCTTTAATTATCTTAAGGCAAAAATAAATACAGACAAAAAAAAAACATGTAAATATTTCTGTATTTGGTATAAGAAAATATTTGTATTATACCAGTACAAAATGGTTGAGGTCTGTTACATAAATACACTTTAGATTATTAATAAAAATAAATTCTACCAAATTTCCTTTCTACCTTTACATCACATACAAATAAAGTTATTTCCAGTGGGAAAAAAAAACAAATTAAAAGTGAAAAAAATAAAATAAATAAATAAATAAATAAATAAATAAATAAATAAAAGGAGTGAGGAGGGATTAAAAACCACACACACACACACTCACTCCTTTTTGTAATCCTCTTTTTTATTATAAAGTTCCTACTACAACCTAAATCATATAATACATTTTCAAAACATTTCTTGTTTTTAAACATTTGTATACTTACATGCTGGAGATCAAGAAGTCCACAATGGCAAATAGCATAAAAGAAAGAATACAAAACATTAAAATACAATGAAAAGGAAAAAACAAAAATGTTACTTTGAAACTTCCTTATAGTAGTAAATTGTAAGTTGTTTTTTTTGGTCAGCAACTCTGAAACTGTCACAGAATGGAACACTAAACAGAGGTAGAAGTAGGTGTTATGGTCATGACAAGTGCAGAAAAAGGGCCGATAATGGAGGAAGCTACCCTTGCTTGCACCAGAAAGGAGTTCTGTTAATGTATACTGCATTCAAGAGTAAATTTCAGTCACAAGGAAAAACCTTCAACAATTCCAACTAAAATTACCAGTATTAAACAAGCACTCTAACCTAACCACTACAACCTGCTGTAAAGCTTTTGGTGCTAGTACTGCCCTAGCCCCCATTCCATGGTAAGATGTCAAACTGTTTTAGAACACTGACAGCATACCTGGGTCCTGTTGGGTGCCAATACTACACATCTGGTCTTCTCTAGCAGAAGTCAGATTGCTCTGTAGAGCAAAACATATCCATGCTCATTTACTTGGAGTGCTCGCTCCACTAATAATCACAGCCAATGACCACAGTCCTGCATCGACCATGCTTTGCTCTACAGACATCTGGCTTCTCCTGCTGAAGCCCAGATGTCGTGCAGGTGTGCCCAGCTTGAAATCTTCTGTGGGACAGGGTCTTGGTACTTTTGGCACCAAAACTACTACAGTGGGCTGAGTGGTTGTGGTGCTCCTGTAATCATGCTGCTATAGGGTGCCTAGGCACACACTAATGCAGATCTAAATTGCATTTCTTCACTATTTAAGGTCCCTACCTGCATTTTTCGCTCAGTTTAACTTAAGTTATCTGGAGAAAACCTAAACTTATGATGGTTAATCAAATAAATATTCACTTTTCAAATATTTTTATTAAACTCAAAAAAATCCACACTACTCTCTCTCTCTGGGGAGCACACCCTAAAAGATATGTGCTGCACACACCTTCACAGATAAGCATTACCTTAATAACATCAACCCAGTTCCATCCACGGGGAAGTTCTCCTTTGTGATCTAGAGATTGAATAAAAAGTATTTTAAAAGAATAAATAAATGGTACTAAATATCTTGATGTACTTATAGGTTTAAAGCATATAATGAAGTATAAATGTAAAAAACAGCAAATAATAGTTCTCTTACACAAACACACATACAGTAGATAATTGTGCGTGCACTATTTCTCTTGGTCTCCAAATTCAACTGTTTATATTTTGCAGGTTTTATGAATCTGCAAAAGTATTTTCATGACTTATAAATAAAACAAATAGACAGGAGTTATTAGGGAAACACTAGCAATCTACATATAGCAACACACAAGCTTGGAGAAGTCAGCATAGAGCTTCTAATTTGAATATGAACAGTGACGTTAAATTCTGGATTTGGTGAAGTGGGGTTTTTGAAATTGCATATAGATATATTAAACAGATTTTTTTGTGACTACAACTTGCATCTTATTGAACACACCTGTTTTGTCTGCTAATTTTTTCTTTTGGGCTTTTGTTAACTGCTCCTTTTTCTCTTTTTTCTTGCTTGATATGTTTACATTTGCTGGCTCTGGTGTATTTTCATTTCCGATTAATGTCTGAAAAAAAATACAGTTGAACAATATTGTAATTTTGCATTAAATGCACCACATTCAGTATAAAATCATGCAGACAAATTAGTTAATTAACTTGAATCCTATGTACCTCACAATCCAAAGCAAGGTCTGGGTGCAGTGGCCAGGTTTACATTGCAGAGTTGAGTCTAACTCTAGCAGATGTCATACTGACAGCCACTAGAAGTACTACCGCTGCACTAACAGAGTACAACTCTCGTAAGGTGGAAGTCCCAACAATGAAGCTTAAATATACGTGCGGTGCTTGCCGTGCATACGCATTAGGAGAATTTGACGGGACCATGTCTGTTCCGTGACATTGTTGGA
Source organism: Pelobates cultripes (assembly GCA_933207985.1). Classification (NCBI taxonomy): domain Eukaryota; kingdom Metazoa; phylum Chordata; class Amphibia; order Anura; family Pelobatidae; genus Pelobates; species Pelobates cultripes. Next base: position 86,232,699 of record OW240917.1, on the reverse strand, counting down.
GACCGTGAGAGCCAAGAGAGTATCTTTGCTGGAAATAGGCAAGTAAAACGTTTACTTTTTAATTGATATTGCAAGGGGGGCCTATTTAGATAGAGGGACAAGGATACTATAGCATTATGAACACAGGTATTTATTCAGAATGCTAGTGTTCCTTTAAAGAAGACAGTTATTACTGATATGAATAAAGCTGGTCATAACAAACACACATCATTAAGCAGGGAAAAAAATTCAATTTGTAAAGTTGGAACATTGGTAATTGGATGCCAAATGTCAAATTACAGGTGTTAAACCAGTGAGCTTTTCTATTTGAAAATAACGTTCTTCCCAGGAAAATACCTTTTAGATGTTACAACATAGTACATTTACACACTCATCTCCTGCTCTAGCAGGCAATTAACAGAGTAGCAGATATGAAATTTAAAATTAAACATACTGTGCAAAAAGGAAAGCTCAATAACTATACACGCTTTTTCATGAAGTGTGTAGGGAGGCTGTGTCAGGCACAGTCGGGGGACATGTGGCTAGGGTTGCATAAACAAAGGGACTTAACTTTAAAATGGAAAACAACAGAGTACTGAAAATGCAGAGGCATTGGCTGACAAGGGAGAGCAAAGAGATCTCCCATAGGAGATCCCTCTGCTCTCCATCCATGCGCTGTGGTTGCTATGGAAACTCAATAGCCGACGCTTCTAGCACTGGCTAGGGAGTATAGGAATGGAGTGATGTCACTTCACTACGAAGTCGACAATGCCACTGTTGAGGTTTGCCATGCTTGGGGACGTTACACCAAGCAGGGCAAATCAAAGAAGAGTGTTACATAAAGAGTAACATCCATGAAACAGCGCTGGAGGAAAGGTGATAAAATCTCTATAATTTACACCGACCACATCATGTATCTTTGTGACATATAGTGTATTCAATGTACACAGGAGCATTTAAGGCAAGTTTAATGTTTTACTACAAGTTAACTTTAAAATAGAGTTGTTTTGATGCTTACACTTACAGTGTCCCCGTAAATCTTCGTTGGTGAGACATAACACTTACCTAACTAAAGACAATGCATACAACTAACAGCTAACAGATTTAATGAAGGAAGCTCTTGGTAAGCCAGGAGAGCTATAACATAGCTATGGTAAGCCAGGAGATGCACTGCATTGAAGCATTTGCACACTATAGAATGCTAAACATAGTGATGTATTAAATGTAATTTTTTTCATAGTAATAATTAATAATGCTAGCTTTCCTTTAAAAATAGGGACATTGTGGATAATATAAACACACAAACATAATGCAAAGTATTAGGATAATTACTATAGCATTGTTGAATGGTTGATGGTTTTCCATTAAAACTTCTTTGTTATCTTTGGCATATTCGAATAAAGTGTAGGTCATTGATGTACCAAGATTAGCTTCTACTTGTTCTTGTAACTTTTTTAATATACTCTGTTTGACAGCTGGGGATCTGTGTGATACAGGAAAACAATATATCAAAAGCTAAAAAAAAAAAAATTAAAATAAATTAAAATTGAATAGTAAAGTGTATAATGTATTACCTTATTCTATATTATTCATAAAATAACTAATTTTATTGATACATCAAGAACAAAGTTGCAGTATTTCAACATACACCTTAGAGACAGAACCCAATGAAGTTGTTACAGTGCAATGAGGTCCGAGCGCCATCTTACCTAATAGGATTAAACCACTTGCGAATGGTTTAACCTTGAACTTTCAAGACGGCGTCTGTTCACTCTGCCTTGCACCTTCCTCAGATGATCCTTGACTATCATCATGAAGCCTTGGACTGGGCTTCAGAAGCCTCAGTATCACCCAATTCATGAACTCAAGTAAGAAAAGGTACCGTCACATCTGGTTAGTGTGCGCAGAGTGAAAACTGACATTTTCTCAAGACGTCTCAATATCTCGCTTTATGAATAAATTACTGAAAAATGGTATACATTTGTACACGAACACTGATATATAAGCTTCAACAAAACCTCATGTCGGTTGGAAATACAGTTTTATATATAGCACGTTTTCAGATCTTCCAACATTTGGAGGGTTGCAATCGGGACAGGTGAGTGGGCCCAGAGAGCAGGCCTGCCAACTGTAGGACAAAAGGAGCGTGTCTGGTAAGTGCAAGGCCAACAGGCTGAAAGACGTTGCAGAGACAGCAGTGCTGAAATACTCTCTGCAGGGTCCTAGTGCACAGTGGGAGCACATCCAATGCAGGACAACCGGAAACAAAATTGGAACGGTCGTGCCAAAAGCACTGGGTTGTGTTCCTGTGAAAATATACACTGAAAATATGGACTAACTCTACAGAGATTGCGGCAGATCTTTCCATTTCCTTTGTTGCAAACTGATTGTCTGTCTAACTCTGCTTTGAGAAATCATTCTCAATTTTTTTAAATTTTTTTTTTTTAACACCGCAAACTTAAATATTCTAATATATAACGAATAATTAGGCGCACTCCTGGGTTTGTATAGTGCTCAGTTTACTGTGTGCATAAATTCAAAGTTCAATAGATCAACGTTTCGACCTATTCAGGTCTTTTTATTTTTAAGGAAGAGTGCCAAACCATCTCTATTTTTTATTTTATATTATATTATATTATATATATATATATATATAAAAAATAGAGAAATATTTCAGATTTCCCAGCATGCATTCTATAGAATGTGACTATTGTAAAGCAAAGATATAGTACTTACATTTGATTGTTGAAAAAGGCATTCATTGATATGTTTGGTGCAGTTTCTGGGTAGGTTTCTGGCCAGGATATTTCAATAAGGAAGGCTTTAGAATCACCAATATCACCAACCTATAGAAAAGTCAGAACAAAAATATATATTAAAATACCCACTGAAAACACCACTAGCCGACAGATCTTGAAACCACAGAAGTAACCTGAGAATAATGTGTGGTACTAATTTTAAATTAATGCCTTCAATATCAAGCCATTCTAGTTGTAAAAAGTATTAGCAATTTTTTTTTTTTATTTGAAACATAGCTAGAACAAAGGTTTAAAAAAAAAAATATATATATATATATATATATATATATATATATATATATATATATATATATATACACATACACACACACACACACACACACACACACACACACACACTTCCTTTTAAACGTAAATTTAAATTATGAAAATTAACATTTTAATTTCTTCATCCTATACAGAAATATTGAGGGAACAAAAAGCTTTAGACAGTATTAATTTTTTCCACAGGCACTGATGCCGAAGCTTTCTTTACAGTTTAAAAAAAAAAAACACATTTTATTTTCTCGACATTACATGGACAAAATGGCTCTCTGGTAGATAAAATATTTTCGCTCTCTAATATACTTTATAGATTTAAGCTGTTAATCATTCCTAGAGTATGGGTGTAAATGAGACTTTATGGACTAATTTCAATTTTGCTAAGCAAATTAATGCAAATGGTTTACATCCCTTAACAACTAGGTTAGAAAATTAATTAATGGATGTAAACCCCACTTGACAATGACACATTTATGCTCTTTAATAAACAATTTGTTCCATAAACCTGATACTGAGCTGTCTTTGGGTGTTGTACACATAGGCATGCGCAGACTATTGCATTAGGGTGTGCACCCTAAAGCACAAGCCGTATATGTGTATGTGTGTGTGTGTGTGTGTGTGCTGTGTGAGGGTGCTGTTAGTGTGAAGTGTGTGACGGTGCTGGTAGTGTGCGATGTGGGTGAGGGTGTTTGTGTGTGCGTGCTTGTGAGGATGCTGTTTGTGTGTGTGTGTGTGTGCGTGCTTGTGAGGGTGCTGTTAATGTACTGTGTGTGAGGGTGCCGTTTGTGTGTGAGGGTACTGGTAGTGTGCTGTGTGTGTGTGAGGGTGCTGTGTATGTCTGTGGGTGCCCCTCTGGGGCTAGAGTTCACTCTCGCGAGAGGAACCCGGCGGAGCTGCCGGCAATAGCTCCGCCGGTCCTCTCCTGCCTCCCTCCCTGCATGTGGGTCAGTGGGGAGAGAGGCTGAGAGCAGAGCTGGCGCTCGGATAGCGCCGGCTCTGCATGAGCCGACAAGGGGGATCCTGAGATCTCCCATGCCGGTCTCAATATACATAGGCGTCCCGCGGGGATTAGGGTGTGCCCAGGCACACCCGGCACACCCCGTGCGCACGCCTATGGTTGTACACTGACTTTCTGTATAACTGATCAGTCTGACAAAAAGCCTCTCTGCAGGCAATGATAGGCAATAAGATAATGTACAAGTAACACTTCCAACTTTGGATAATGATGAAAGCTGCTTGTCCTGGTCTAACTTTCCCCTAGCAGATGCAACATGCCACTGCTATTGAAGCGTGGAATCCTTTGGACCAATACTGAGAAAGAGTAGAACAGACAATATATCTCTGCCCTATCAATTGCATTTCAGGGTTGTTGGATGTAGGTGGGAACAGAGTACTATGGACCATAGCACACTGGTACACTGGAGGGTGTATATGACTTTTCTTAAACAGAGTAACCTCAACCCATTTTTTTTTTTTTTAAAGGCCCTTTAGGACACATTTTGGTCCCACTCAACCCTAAAATAAAGTTCTAGAAATAAGCGATAACTTACATAGAATCCAGCACCAGTCAAAGCTCCACTCCCCAGATGACATCACTGGAGCCATTGAGAGGTCCGATTAAATGTTTCTCTATGATATGACCACTTCACCAGCTCAGAGCACATTTACATGCTCTGAGACATTAAGGGGAAAGAGAGAGAGGGGCATTGGCCTTAACTGAAAGAGGCAGGTGTAATAAATGCAGGCAGACTGGAATGGAGTTCCGGGCTGCCTTTGTCTTGTGCGCTGGGGGTGTAACTAGCCAATATATCTCTGTATGTGCAGCGTTTCAAGCAGACACTCTGCACATACAGACTTCTACCACCAGGACTACTAATACATTAATTTAATAAGTTATCTTATGCAATCTTCTGTTTGGAGCTCTGCATTTGCGTCAGCAATATTCAGCATGGCAGAGCGTGTTACAGCTTTAAACAAGTTATTACTTACCCTGTATTGGAAAGAACAAGGCCCTAATTCCTTAAAACAGTCATCTCCTTCATAAATGGACTGGAGAGCTTCTAGCTCCATCTGGAAGATAAAACCGAATAGACTTTTAATTGTACATAAAACTTTTTTTGAATGATGAAATTCCAGTTGTACTGTACAAACTCAGCTACTGTTGAGAAGCTTCATTACTAAGACACCAACATAATACGTAACATGAACTCACACAATTTAAAGCAGTTCCATGTAGTTAAAGGACACTCTGAGCACCTTAACTTATTTTCATTGCACCCGTTATGACGCAAGTAGAAATTGTAACAATGTCCTTGCACACAACTGCTTGTTTAGCAGCTCCTGTGAAAATTTCTGTAGCATAAGCATGTCCCTTTTTCCCTACACTTTTGTGAATGGGGAGTCACTGATTGGTTGAGAGCATCAGCTGACGGGATCCTATATTGGAATAAAAAATTATCCTATGTGAACCTAAAACAAAATCTATTTATTTTTTTAGATTAGCATATATGCTATGTATGTATGTTTTCTAAGGTATTTTTCTTAAAGGACCACTATAGTGCCAGGAAAAACTTGTTTTCCTGGCACTATAGGGTCTTTAGGTCTCCCCCACCCGTCAGGCTCTAGGGTGCTGAAGGGGTTAATCACTTCGATTCTCCATCGCCGGGCTCCCTCGGGAGCTGGTGAAATCTCCTCCCTCTTTTGACGTCGGAGCTGAATGCTGTATGCTGAATTGCTCAATGCTTTCCTATGGACGTTAGGGTCTTCTCGCTGTGATTTTCACAGTGAGAAGCGCCTCTAGCAGCTGTCAACGAGACAGCCACTAAAGGCTGGATTAACCATATTGTAAACATAGCAGTTTCTCTGAAATTGCTATGTTTACAGCTGCAGGCTTAACCCTAGATGGACCTGTCACCCAGACCACTTCAATGAGCTGAAGTGGTCTCGGTGCCTATAATGGTCCTTTAATGGGATACCAGTGATAAGCTTAGTATATCAGCTGACCATGGGTCTATTCAGGAGTGGCGCTACCATAAGGCGGGACAAGGACATTGAGAAAGTGAGCGTGTCAGAGCCATTGAGTGTGTTTATGAGCCAGTGAGAGAGGGTTTGTGTCAGCATGTATGTGTGAGACAGCGTGTGTGTCTATGACTCAGTGTGCTTGTATATGCATGTGCCTGTGAGAGAGAGTATAGGTTTGTGAGCATTAGTATGTGTCAGAGTGAGAGAGAGATAAGAAAGTCAGAGGAGAGAGAATACATGAAGGTGGGTAAGAGACAGAAGGGGGCAAAGATCAGATACATTAAAGGGAGGTAAATACATTCATAAGTGGGATAAAAGACACAAGGGCGTTAAGAGGGGATGGGATAAAGACTCGAAAGATTGGGTAAGATATACAAAAGAATAGACAAACAGGTGTAAATAAATTTGGGGGGAGGGGCAGCAAAATGCACCTTCGCCGGTGTATACAAAAATCTTTGCACCGGCCCGGAGCCTATTACCAGCACCCAATGAAAGGCTTCCATACTGAAATTTGCTCCAGAAGAGGTAGATGAGCCGGTTAGACAGGTGGTATCTGGAAGACTTTGGGGGTTAAATCTTTCGTAAAATCGTTTAACCTCTTAAAGCAGGAAGGGCAACACACCAGAAGAAACTTAATTGAGCCAAAATAGTTATGGTACCCAGAATGTTCCTTTAAAATCACTTTGCAATACAGCCTCATTAGACTCAGTGTTAGGTTAGGTCTACACTGCACTGGGGAGGATAAACCCACAGCAGTAACTAGTTCATTCTGGGCAGTAAAGGATGGTGGGTACACTGTACCTGATCCAACACTAAGGACCCACTGAGACAGCATGGGGAGCACAATTCGCATGGCTACCAAGGGGTTAATAAGCCCAGATACAGAGTGAGGGTAGGTGTCCTCCCTGTCTGAATACATTACTAGCTGGACACTTACCTCCTGGTCCTCGTTAGCCATTCTGGGAATGTAATGGCCGCTCACTGCTCTAGCTCATGTATGGGCGAGATGGGTCACCGTGCCAGACACTAAACTCTACCAGCAGCCACTGCAGCCACTCTAGCCACACGGTACGCCACGTCATCACGTGACAGCGGCAATGCACGCACACGTTAGAAGTACGCCGCCATATTTATTAAGGGCAAACTGGTTTTCGCCCGTGTCTGTTTTATATGTATATGTAAATGTATATGTATTATTTATGTGATGCAAATAAAGGGGCAAAATAAATTTATTTTATGTGCTGTATTTGTTTCCCCAGTTCTTTACAACAGATATTTTAATAAAACTTCTCTTACAGCAGTGCTTATGGTACCTGAATGACAGAGCCTGGCCAATGAGCAGCATCAAAAAATGTCATAGAGAGCCTCAGCCTGACTGCTACAAATCACTTGTTCTTATTATAAAGGCCCTTGTTGGGAATAGAAAATAAGGACGTCATTAGTGAAGGGAGGCATGAACTGATAATAAATAAATTGTAATAGTATTTTTTTGTTGTTGTTTATTTCTATTACATTAGTGATCCTCAGATCGCTTGCCCACTTCAAACATGGCGGCTTGTGTTTTCCCCGACTGTGTAAGGCAGTCAGCTGACATTCCACACTGAGTGGAGGTTTTGTGCTGGGGCTGTGTTCCGGGGTGAGTGACAGCAGCCTCAGAGTCCTTGTAAGTTGCTGTATGAGGGCAAGACTGGCACCATGTACTGGCACTGAGGACAAGGCTTTTCCTGGCTGACTGGGCTCTCTATATTATTGGGACACCTTGTATACAGGTAATATATATGTTATTAATGTGTATTACCCACCTGAAATGAAGGCTGCTTTCCTGCTTCCTGAAAATAAAGGCTGGCTGCATGGATTAAGTTGACAGGATTTCCTTTTCTGGAGAGTTTATATACAATAAAATTAAAACCATGCAGTCTGTAGGGTATTTAATTCAGGCCCCGTAGGGTATTGTCACATCTTGGTGCGGGGTTGCAGTAAATGGTTCACTGTCTACATATGATACAATGCATTAAACAATTACCATCTTTTTGCAGGTGAATTCCAATTTTATTCTATGTAATAATAATGAATAGGTTAGTAGTTCTGGTAAAGAATTTAGAATGCTGGATAATGTATAGGGAACACAAAAATGTAATGTGTATTTCTCATACCCGTTACTCTTAAAACAGAACATCTTTGCACCCTGTTTTTTAAATTAAAACAATCAGCTACTATTCATTGGGATAAAATATTGTGCAGACCATGTAACAGTTTTACTGTCTTGTGATATTATACACGTAGACATATGTGGCTAAGCTATTTTTTGGTTTATTTTATGGACAAGAAATTCCAGTCTCCAGGATTCCAGATAAATCTGTATTATGCACACTGCCAATCTGGGAATTCTACAATATTTTCCTTTTGTGAAAGTGGTGCACAGCTAGAGAATTTCTATGATCTTTATTTTATATCTTATTTTACTTTGATAAAACCAAACAAAGATCATTCTTTTTCTTCCTGCTCCATTATTTGTCCTCCTCTCTTTATGCAGAGGTACTCTCTAAACAGTATTAAAAGCCACATGTCAAAATAACTGACATGGAACAACAATTATAGTTGGCAGTTATAGCCTGAATTCTGAAATTTGGTTTTTAATTCACCACATTTGCAGTGCAGTTAATAAACACACACACCTATATATGTATATATACTCCCATATTTCTCACTTTGTTTGCTTTGATATTTTTCTATATTTGTTATGTGAATATGTATACAGTACAGGGTTTTAAAAGGTTGTAGTCCTATGCTAGAGTCCAAGCCTTAAAAGTTATTCGCCATAGCATATCTTGCGCAAGTGAATTTCTACTTTGCCAGGGCTAAAGTTTCACTAGCCATGGGCAACTATACAGAGTGTGCTTACAATAAAGGATTGCCAAGTCCCTTGGTAATGTTGTTAGCAAAGTTTTGAAAAGTCTCAGTAGTGATTCTATTTGATGGACTTATTTCTTCTTGTAGGATTGTGGCTCTTGTTGAAGATGAGTCCCACACAATGGGATTTCCCGGTAGAGCTATGTTGTCGTCCCATGGCCTTTGTGACCCTGACTGGTTTAGATGTCACCTTTAACGCTATTCATCGTGCAATTTGGGATGCATTTTGTGCCAACAGACGGGCAGACAGAGTACCCATCTCATTTAAGGTTCTTCCTGGTGACCATGAGTATCCGAAATGCAGAACAAAGGTATTTTTTTGTTTTTGTTTTTTTGTTATTACAATCGTATACATTAATGCTCACTCACAGGCATTCATAGTCATGGTGCTCAACCTTGATATAATCTATGATTTATAGACTAATCTGTATCTTGTAAAACCTGAAGAGGGAATTTGGAAATGCTATGCCAAATTGTCTGACATGGATAACTAGGAGAGATTGAGATTCTTTCCAGATCATCTATTTTGAACTAGAATTTGTAATTCCATTATTAATGTTCCACCATGGTTTGTTTAAGTGCAGTTCAAAGTTTAGTGAATAAAAACCACTTTGCCTACAATTCCACATCCATTGTACAGCACTACGGAATTTACTGATGCTATATAAATAATAAAATAATAATTCACACATTAGTGATTAACCCTATATGTGTTTGTTTTCGATTCACTACTGTTTGTTGATAAGTGAATAAACTCTTATGTGTTTGAATCCATGCAGTCTTTTTTTCCGTGACTTTCTTAACAGAGAACATCCTATGAGTGGTACATCCCAAAAGGAATTCTGAAAACCAGCTGGATGAACAAACACCTTAATCTGGTGCCCGCCCTTGTAGTGGTGTTTTATGAGTTGGACTGGGATGAAGCCCAATGGAAAGAGAAGCAGTCAGAGTGTGCCACCAGGGTGGAAATTGTTAGGTGAAGAGCTTTTAAACATTTTAAGTGTTTATTTTTGTTGTTAAATGTAGTTTGTTTTTGTTTTTTTGTTTAGAATGTAATTTTAAGCTAAAATAGCTATGTTGAAAATATAGCAGAATTTTGCAGTATTTCGCCCTGTTTTTTGAAATACACTCTGAATTCCTTTACAATTCATATTTTAATTAATAACCCTGATTCTGTTGGTGTATTTACACATGGAACCCTTTTAATTTCTTTTGATTTTTAAAGCAACAATACACCAATTTGCTAAGAAAAATAAGCCAGATGTATGGTGGAAATGTTAGGTCAGAAATATACTTACAATACCTATGTGAATTACAAGAAAAAAAAAAAAAACACTATGGCATTAGGAATACAAAACTTTATTTCTAACGCTATAGTGTGCCTCTGCCTCCATGGCACCTGCACCTGGTAATTTAAGGGTTTAAAAAAAAAAAAAACACCTTTTTTAACTTTCCTCTTTCCAATACTGAGGATCCTCGACGCTGGATCCATCTTTTTCTCTAGCAACGTCAAGTACTGCGCATTAGACATTTTTTTTTTTTACCATAGGAAATCCTTGAATCACTGCTTTCCTATTGGGATTTTGAAGACTGTCAATGTCCACATGCAAAGCCCTGAGGATGTCCAATGTCGTTCCTTGAGATCAAACTCCATTAGAGTGCAGGAAGTGCCTGTAGTGACAGCCACTCAAGGTTGTCTTAACCCTGCCATGTAAACATTGCAGTTTCTCTGAAGGGGAGGGAAGGGGTAGGGGCATGGACACTGCACCTATACTACTTCAATAAGATGAAGTGGTGTGGGTGCCTATAGTGTCCATTTTTAAGGCCACGGTAGCCAAACTGAAAGTATAGATGACATAGAGAATTTTCCCACTTCAACTATTTTGACCTTAAATTTGAAATTCCCTTTAAAGTCTCACTTTAGTTTATAAGCCTGCTAGCGTTTTTATTTAGGATAGGTTTTGAGGTTTGGCCATTTATGGTCTATGATGTTTTTTATTTGTTGTCACATTTATTATGTTCCTTTTACAGACAGAGCTTGCAAGGAAGGAACACAAAGGTAGCTGTGGTTTTAATACAGAAGAAGACCCCTTTACCTCCAGGTACTATAATTATTTCTCCTCTGCTTATGCTAAAGTGAGAGAATTGTTTTGATAAAATATGTAAATACTGAATCGCTCATGCGTCACACATTAAGTTAATGTACAATTAGCATGAATTACCTTCTTCATTCACGAGTCAAATGAGCCAGACATTTTCCCTTGGTTGTATGAATCCTGCAGAGTTTAGTGGCTGATTAGCAGGTGAATTACGTGTGGACTTAATTAAGAACAAAAAAGCACACTATTCACCGAAGTGAAAGTCATGTACTGCCTGGAAATAACAGTACCAAATAGATGTTGCAAATAAATCTAAACCCTGAGAATGTAGCAAACAAATAACAAAGACCGATATCCTCGTGATCGTTTATTTGAACCAGCCTTATAAGGCTACTCTTATGCCCAAGTAAAGCTAACAACTAGCAAAATAAGAGACAGAGGGCAGAACCAAGAAGCACTTATGATAAAAATGTATAGATATAAAATAAGGCTTTATTATAAATGACCTATCCACATAGTGTAATAAATATCAAGGTCTTGGTAGTGTCCCCTGCCGTTAGAGAGGGTAATAATGTTCAGGGCTTGTAATCCAGCTATAAAGGAAAATAAATAATTAAATTACTATTACCTAAGAGTAAAAGCATATTAGAAGCAGCCTCTCTCCCTTCAAATCTAACTAGACAAGCATAGGAGAATAGTAAAGATAAAGTGAGATAGTTACATCAACATGATGTCAAACTAGTGAAATAAACAAAAGGTAAAGTGCCCAAAAACAAACATCCAAGCCCAGCAGCCGACGCGTGTTTTGGTGCAGAACTATATGCACCTTCGTCAGGGGTAAAAGATCAACTGACAAAGATCACTCTTATATCGGTATATCCCATGTGGAATCAAATAGTATAAACCAATAGTAAGGTTACACGTCATCTGAGAGGCGTGGCTATAGATGATGTGGTATCATACTACAAGCACGCCCACAAATCCATATAGTCCAATGGTAGGGTAACAGGGGGAGTGTCTAAGTCTGCCGATATGTTGAATCGGCTACCCTTAAGTGTCACTTCCAATAGCGATTCGGTATGATAGCCATGGATCCATTAGTGTGCCAGTTTGGTCCGTTCTTCAGCCGATGTATATATTTTGAGAGCAATCTAAAATCTCATGTAATCCATATCTTTACCGGTATAATCCAATCCCAAGTGTGGACCTGTGGATGTGTGGACTTAAGCCTTGTATATTTAAGATTGAACAATTTATATCACAATTCAGGTACAAAAATCATGGAATGAGATATCTCCTTTAAAGTTCAATTGCAGCAACTTGGTTGCACCAGCAATCTGCTGAATGCATGTCTTTAGATCTGTGTATTCCAGTGTCCTCTAAACAATACTGTGTGAAACTTCAAATCAGATAACCAAGTAAACTATTTTGTATTTGCAGTTTTGTTGCTATCCTTTTTCTAGTTTTCATGTGAAGTAACCGTAATATTATCATTCACAACATATATTTGTAATTCTGTTTTTGTTTTTGTGTCCCGTCCTGTTACCAGGTGAAGATATGATTGCTTCTGAAAGGGCCGCTGCCTTGTGCAATGCCTGTGACCTGTCTGGCAAATCTCTTTTTGTGCTTCCGCACACAGACCATCTTGTGGGTTACATAATTAGGTACATTAATTAACAAATGTACTTTCATGCTCAACTTATGAAATCTGACTGTCAAATATTCTATGTAGTTACATTGTCAGAAAAATCATCAAATTATTAAAACTATAGGTGTAGAGCTCATTATCTCTGCTAAGAAAATCTTCTTGAAATGTAATGTTACTGCTTGTCAGAAAAACATCTTATTTTCAATATGAGATGTAGATTGATTTTTACAACATATTTAAACAGTAATATAAAAAATGGTTATTGCAATGTGAATTCAGCTGGAGATCATGGCAAATATTAAGTCAGGCTAATAATTTAAAGGGACAGCCCTGCCATATGCACTTGAAATTACTTGATTAAAAAAAACATTTAAGTCACACAAGCCACTTCATGTCAATGAAATGGCCTGGTTGTAATGGTCCGGTAGTTTTGACCTTGCAATGTAGAACATTGCAGTATTTTAGGCAGTCATATTGACAGCCTTTTTGAGGTGCTTGCTGCTGCAGCAACCAAGGAGACGATGTAAGTAGCGCCTGGGTAGACACTGGGAAAAGGTGAGTGAAAATAAGACTTTCGTTCACTTACAAGCCAATCTGGGGGGAGGACCTTGTTATTAGGAACAGGGACACTATAGCGTTAGGGAAACATGTTTATATTCCAAATGCCTTTGTGTGCCTTTAAGGTAACAGCTTATTGGCCTCTGTACAGAAGATAACGTGAACTCATCCCAAAGTATGATGATGTAAGAATTAAGACGATCAAGAAATGCATGTTTTACAAAAAAGATGTTGCAACCTCAGTTTGTAGACATAGCCACATATCCCACTGTAGGTGGCAGGACATCAGATGATGGTGTAGAACTGCTGATGTCAAGCTTCCTTCTAAATGCAGTAAGGGTATAGAAAATGATTATTAATTATTGTTTATTTTTTGTGCAGTCAAGGAAAATACAAGGGTATTTAAGTTGGCCCACGTGTTGTCTGCCTCGCTCGATAGATTAGATATGGGAACAGTGAGTAGATCTGTTATGTAGGTCCTATATTATTCTCTTTAATGATTTTGTTCTTTTAGATTAGAGAATGCATTTTATGAACACGCACAGACCTATTACTACACTGAAATTCGAAGAGTAAAATCTCACAAAGAGTTCCTGAATAAAACCACCCATCAGGTAATATTAACTAGTGTACCTCCCCCAAGTAAGATAAATAGATTTTTTTTACCTTATTCACCATTATTCTTGTTGCAGCCTCCATGTCCCCTTTGACTGAGGTCATCATTATTGATTATTCTTAGCCCATCCAATGTAGGGAAGCAATGGGGGGCTAGTGCGCATGTACAGCAATTGGTGCGATGCTCCAATCCACATCTTCTCATAGAAATGTATTGACTCAATACATCTCTATGGGAAGCGTTCAGCATCTCTATGCTGAGTGTGGAGACATTAAACCTTGGACCTGCAATCTTTACAGGACCTCATTCAGAAAGTCCTTCTAGTGGCTGTCTGAGTGACCACTACTAAAGGTAGTATTAGGCAGCAATGTAAACATTCTTTTTTTCATTCTTTACACTGCTCAACCTGTAGGGACAATCTCGTAATCTATAGTGGTTATGGTGCCTAGAGTTTCCCTTTAAGTGTTTTCATAGAGAAATGCAAAATTACTGTAATCTCAATGATGGTACATAATTGCACGGTGCCTAAACCAACCACATTAGAGTATTTCAGCTTACTTTGAATAGATCTGTCTAATGAATAGGGGCAGAGAAAGGTACAACAAGGATTCTAGTGTTTGTAAGCAGAGATTCACTGAAGTGAGAGCTAGTATAGTTAATATTTTATTGCACAATTTGAAAGCAGTAGGTGGTACTAAGATGATATGTCGCACTGAGCATGTGTAGCAACTGTGACAATTGTTTGTATTTATAAATGTTCCAGTCTTCTCATACTGCTGAATTGCCTTTGTTTTACAGTTACTGTTTGTAAGGCATCAGTTCAAGATTGCATTTTTCAGTGAGCTCAAGCAAGATACCCAGAACGCTCTGAAGTAAGATTTTACCATACATACCAAAGCTTTTGTAAAATGTTTATGTTCTGCGTTATAAAATGTAACCATTAGTAAATGTATAGATGAGCAGTAATTGAAATATTTATTATTGTAAACAATTCTGGTTTTGTTTATAGACCTTTGCTTTATAGATGACTCTGGTGTTAGTCTTTGTGATGGCTGCAGTCAGCCCGATTTACAAGACATTCTGGGACAGAAAGCAAATTAAGACTGGTCTGTCGCATGCACACATCACTTCAGTGCTGCAAAAGCTGCAGCCAAACCCTGATGTGGTAGGATGTGTTTTAAGTGTTGACAATTCTGTGCCTCTATACATTTGCTAATTAGTTTGGCTTGTTTAATGTATAGATACAATAAGGAGAGAATGTGAACCATCTTATAATGGTGCATGGGAAAAATCATTTAAAATGCCTTTTAATACTCAGTTTGCAGAATTTATTATGATGCAACATGGTTTGGTTGGGGAAAAAAAATAGTATTCGTATTCAGTATTTTTAAAAAGGTTTGCAAGGAGTTAAGCTGGCGTCATCTGCCCGTGACATACAGCAGAATAAATGTGTTATATGTATTCAATAATATTCAAAATATATATTGCCTTTTTTTAAAGCTCAAAGCCTTTTTATGTGTAGGGAAGTGACTTGTGGTGGTCTGGGTTTGCAGGCATGCAATATGTCACAGATCATGCTCCAAGCTCCAATGTCTGTCAAAACATCTACTGAATGCAATGCTAAGTTAACAGTCCATTGAGAGCTCATTAAAGGTTTTGCACCAAGTTATCATTGCATGGCACCAATTCCAGATCCATTTTGTGATCATCCAAAAATAACATTCTAGAACGTTGAGTGAAAGGAAGATTTGGCAATATTAAAGGTTAATGATCTGGGCAAGTAAAGTTGATTTCCTAATAGTGCATTATTAAAATCCAGAGCTTGCAAGCAAATTAAAACAATTGATGTGTGTCCTTCATTTTATATTTTTATTGCTTTATATCAATGTCAAATTCTGTTCAGAGCCATTTTGTAATTGGCCCTTACCACTTCTGCTAAAAGGCTGACCCACGTGTACATCCAGGGCCGGTGCAAAGAATTTTGGGTACATAGGCGAAGATCCATTTTTCCTCCCCCCCCCAAAAACATATTCGCCCATGTGCCTCTTAACCTCCCTTTTGTGTTTCTTATCCCGTCTTTTAAATATCGGACTCCCTTTAGTGTATTTTATCTCCTATTTTTGCCTTTGTGTGTCTCCTATCTCTCCTCTTTGTGTCTTTTATTCTTCCCAGCTCCTTTGTGTGTCTCTTTCCTTCTCAAGCCCCGCTGTGTGTTTCTTTTACATCCAGCCCCTCTCCCTGTCCCTTAATGGTCCCCTCCCTTCTCTGACCCTTACTGTTCCTCTCCCTTCTCTCCTCCTTTCCCTGTTCCTCAGTGTTCCTTTCCCTTCCCCCCTCCTTTCCCTGTCCCTTAGTGTTCCTCTCCCCTCCCCCCTCTGTTCCCTGTCGCTTAGTGTTCCTCTCCCCCCTCCCTCCTTTTCCTGTACCTTAGGGTATCTCTCCCCTCTTCTCCATGTCCCTTGGTGCGCCACCCATCCCCATAGTGGTCCCCTCCCCTTCCTGGTGTGCCTCCTACCTTTCTTGTAGCGTGGCTGAGCGGAGCGAATCCCGGTACAGTGAGCTTTTCCTGTCAGTCCTGCTAGGTACAGGAAACAGACGTTCCTGTACCACGGTACACTCCGCTTGGCCACGCTACAGTCAGGGGTGTAGAAACACTGACAGTCACACACACTCAATGACAAACACACAGACATCTCTGACAGCCAGACTCACTTATCTGACACTCATTCATTGACAGACACACAAACACTGACAGACTCATTGACAAACACACACACACAAACTCACAGACACATGTACTCACATGCACACATGCACATACTGACAGACACACTCACACACACACACTGACAGAACCACACACACATACATACACACACACTGACAGACACACATACACACACACACACACACATACATACACACACACACTGACAGACACACATACACACACACTGACAGACACACTCACTCACATACTGACAGACACACATACACACACACACACTGACTGACAGACAGACACTCACACACACACTCACACACACTGACAGACACACATACTCACTCACACACTGACAGACACACTCACACACTGACAGACACACATACACACACTGACTGACAGACACACTCACTCACATGCACACACACACTAACAGTAATTAATCATCTAAATTAAATTAAAATTTCCCACCCAGCCTCCCTACCTGGAGAGCTGGCGTGGGTCTCTCATTGGTGGTCCAGTGGGGCTGCTGGGAGGCAATTGGATTCCTAGGTGGCGAGGGAGCTGTGATCTCTCTGATCTGCTCCCTCGCAGGCTGTTTACTGATGCCGCGGGAGCCGGAATATGACGTCATCAGTAAACAGCCTGCGAGGGAGCAGATCAGAGAGATCAGAGCTCCCTCGGCATCCAGTTCAGCCACACGCCGCGCCGGGGATCCAGGAGGTGACCTGGCAGGAGGGAGCACTTCCCTCCTGCCGGTCACTGGAATTTTGCGCCCCCAGAGCCGGTGCGCCCTAAGGCGGCCGCCTGTGCCGCCTTATGGACGCGCCGGCCCTGTGTACATCAAAGTGTTTAATTTGTTTTTCTAATGGTTTCCCTAGGAATTACAGGACGGCTTATAACTTGGTTCATGAGCTGAGGTCACATGAAACAAACATGCTGGAGATAAAGACCATGGCTGGCTTTATTAACTATAAGGTAAGAGAAGTGCTGCTAATAGTGGTTTTGGAACATAAACCTTTTTCTGTAGCAATGTAAAAACATTGCTGTTTCTAAGAAACAAATGTGACTTTCAGAGAGACAGCCAGTGGGGGCACTTATTTCTAAAATAAACACTAGTGGCAGGAACCGAAACGTATTTCTGGCACTATAGTTTTAGAATAGCTATTTAGGTGACCATCCCTACTCTGTGTAGTAAAAAGGTGTTTAAACTCAGATTTTTTCCCACACCAATCTTGACATGGCTGTCCCCCTTGGGCATCAGCTAATCCACAGCTTTCCCGTAGAAAAGCACCGGGAGGCAATCAGCATCTCCTCATAGAGATGCATTGAATCAATGCATTTCTATGAGGAAGGTTTAGCACCTTCATGCAGTGCGTGAAGACTCTGAATGCATGTGCAGCACTGGACTGGACTGGACTAGGAAGCAACTCTAGTAGCCATTTAATTCGCTGCCAGTGAACCGATGAAATGTATAGCTGAATGCAAAATATTTTGTTTCTATTTTAAAGTATTGAAAAAGAAGTGTAGATTCACATCTGTCTGGGTCAATAGAATAATACCCAAAGTGTAGCACACAACACAAAAAGTGCGTATAAGTGAACCTTGTGTTTTTGTTCTTTAGATTTGCCGTCTGTGCTTCCAGCATAACACTCCTCTAGATGCCATTGCACAATTCAGGAAACACATTGATCTGTGTAAGAAGAAGATTGGAAGTGCAGAGCTGTCTTTCGAGCATGCCGCTTGGATGTCTAAACAGTATGTGTTGTCAGACCACATATATAGTAAATGCTTGTGTTTTTTTTTTAGTTTGTTCTTCACATGAACACTCAAACATGCAGTCTATGAAAACCTGATGTTTAAATTTAAAGGACTCATAATCACTATTTAGTATCACAACCCCAAAATAAAAAAACATGCATTTAATTATGCATGTTAGAACTTCTCATTGGGAAGTCTCTGATTCTCAGCTGCACATGTGGCAATGGGAGAGCTTAGGAGGATGCCAGTGATGCAGGAGCTGTGGACCCAAAGGTACATTGAGGTACATTGTGACTGCTGCTTTAAAGGGACCATATAAGCACCCAGACCACTTTAGCTCATTGAAGTGGTATGGGTGCAGTGTCCCCGTCCATCTTAGTCCTGCAATGTAAAACATTGTAGTTTTTGAGAAACTGTGGTTAAGAGACTTTTGGTCACCTAACTGACACTGGACATCCTCGCGTTATGCTTGAGTACATCCAGCATCAGTAACACCTATATAGGAAAGCATTGAAGCAATGCTTTACTATGGGGAGGTCCTAAAGCGCTCATGGCGCACATGCGCATTAGCTGCCCCCCTTTCAACCTGGGAAATTATGTTGGATGAGATGGAGCGCTGACTCGGATAAATGTTAAAGGTTTGGGGGGGAGGAGGGGTTAACGGGTTAAGTCTAAAATGGCATTACAGATCTCCAGCATCATGCATAAAAGTGTTTATGTATAACGTTAGTGTTCCTTTAACCTACAGCAGATTTCTTATTTTTAATGACTAATTTAGATATGTAAAGTAGACAAATAACATTGGTTGATTTCAGTTTGTAATATTCCATCTAAAGGTTCCAGGCATTTGGTGACCTGTTTGATGAAGCTATTAAACTGGGCCTGACCGCCATTCAGACACAAAATCCTGGCTTCTACTATCAACAGGCTGCATACTATGCACAGGAGCGCAAGCATCTTGCTGCTGTCCTGTGTAACCATGATGTAAGTTTATTTTTCTAATGCATTTTGCTGTTTTAGTGGTACATGTTATTTTTGGAAAGAGTAGTGGTAATTTTCTTCCTGCTTTTTATTTGCACCTTGGTTGGTTCAAAAGACAAAGGTAAAGCGAAATGCCTTTCTTCCCAGATAGAGCATCTGTCGCTTGATGAGATAGAAGAGATTTTTTTTGTACTCATGCCCTGATCTGTGTTAAATGGCATGAAGTCTCCAGTTAAGCAAATTATTTAAGGGATACTCTATGCACTTTATCGTAATGAAGCAGTTTTGGTGTATATAAATCATGCACATCCAGTATGACTATTCAATCGGTTCTCTGCTGTTTAGTCTTAAAGTAAAGCATTAGGCAAGGGATATAATCCTGTCATCATGCAACTAAATGGAAATTATGAAATTACCTGCAGATGCCTTTCTTCACCAAGAGTTCATGTCTGATCCAATCCTCAAGGCACAACAACAATACTTAGTTTATTAATATCTGTATACTAAACTGTTGGTTTGTCTTTAGAGCCAGTTTGGAGCCATTGCTCTACACTATTATAGTTAAACATGTGTTGGTTGTGGAGAAAATACCCTACAAAAAACTTGGGAGATTCAGAAAACAAAAAGAAAAATGTGACGGCATATCGACATTACTTTCCGTAGCCATGTTCTAAACTCCCTAATGGTTAAGTGAAATAAAACCGCAATTTTCTTGACTTTACTCCATTCATGTACATGAAAACAAATGAATTTTAATAACTAAACGTGATCTAAAACAAAGTATAGAGTAACCCCAAATAACTGAAGGAGCTCTGCTACTGCCCTCTCTCAAAATGAGTGCCAAATATTGTGGTCCTTCATCCACAGAATTAATTAATGGGATCCCCCAAGTAAGTAGGGGGTATTAAAAAGACACTTCTTCAATTCTATACTCTGTATGATGGGCTGTGAGTTTCCCAATACTTTAGAGATAAAAGGTGTCTAAGACCCCTAGCCCTAATATCATGAATCCCCCAATACATGCACTTCAGTGGGCTTTAGTGGCTATAATACTTGGAGTAACACTTAATATAAAACTTGCTTTACTTTGCATTTGTTCTCTCATCTAACCCACAAGTGAGACATAAAAGCGTTTTGAAAAATAAAATAGATGTAAAGCAAATTGTTCACTGGACTTTAAATATGAAAGTTGAACATTTTATTCTTTGATCATGGCCAATTGCAAATCAAAGCTCTGAGCTTACTTAGTTATTGAGGTTTGTTCTTTGGTGCTGCAATAAACAGACTTCCTTGTTTTTCCTTCTTTTAGTCTTCTGTGTCATATCCTACTCCTGATCCTCTTGAGACTCCTAATGGGGTGCTTGATTTCTATGGACAAAGGGCTTGGCGCCAAGGGATATTAAGTAAGTCACTGATTTTCACTGATCTTTGCATGTACTTAAGTACTTTATCTCATTAATGGTTATAGCTCTTTATGATACTATATCACATTTATGTGCAATTTTCAGTATATTTTCTTGATACCATGGAATGCTCATTTCAACTCTGCCCTTTCAGAACTGATCACTATTCTTGCATGTCATTCTACTGACCCCAACAGTCTTAATATAAACAATCCAGGCAACAAATTGCCTATTTTTTTATCTACAGTATTGCACTGCTACACACCCATGTTCCAATTCACAGAGTTCTAGTTCTGAATCTAAGTACCATACCATATCTACCGATGATGAGATACCATGCCCATTTCCTGGTCTGACATTGTTTCAGAAGCTGCAGATCCGGGAGATTTGCTACAAATATGGACATTCTGGGCTGTTCTTCTTTTTAATTCATTGCAAAACGCATTGAGTGTGGACAATGATGAGTTCATACAGGGTTATTCACTAAAGTGAGAATTCAAGGAGAATTTCACATTTTAGGCCAAAGTAGCTGAACTGAAAGCATAGCTTTCTTAGAGAATGTTTACAATTCAGCTATTTTGGCCTTAAATGTAAAATTCACTTTGAAATCTCACGTTAGTGAATAACCCTCACACCATGTCTCTTTAGTGTGTGGATCTGCCACAAGGAATTTCACTATAAATCATTAAACGCTCAAATTTAGTTGATCCAGAGAAAACTGAATTGAATTAGGGTTTGTTTGTTTGTTTGTTTTCTTCTCCTGTGAAATCCTTGTCTCAGGCGAATAGAATTCTAGAATCTTTGCACATGCAATATTCTTACTCTCATTGTTGAGTTGTTTGTGTATGCCAAGCTCATAAGGACATTGATTACCAGAGTACTTTTTATAGTATGGATCTGGGTTAAACAAAATACTGTGCCCACATGTAATGGATAATTATTTCCTGTCATATGCAGGTTTCGATCTTACAGATCCAGAGAAAGAGAAGGCAGGAATTCTTGCTTGGCAACAGAAAGAGCGGGATGTCATTCACTCAGTAAGTCCCTGAGAAACTGTCAGAGTTTATCGTTGCCTATGTCTCTGGGTTAGCTATGCATGACAGGAGCTCTAGTCCACTGCACATTGAGTGCCAGAGATAGGACAACCATGGGATGAAAAAATGGTAGATCCTCAGCTATTGGAAAACTGCAGTGTGTTGTGGCTGCCTAAGTGTCATTAAATTTGTTGGCATACAAAAGCTGGGGATGTTCCTCTGGTCACCACAGTTCTGTACAAATGTGCTCTCATGCCTTTTTGTGCTTTTTCTTTCACAGGAAATTATCATTAGCCTTCTGAGTAGCGCTGTTGCACAGTTTAAGAAGTACAAATGTCCGAGAATGAAAAGTCACCTAAGTAAGTACTGAAGCGATAATAATAATGCAATGGCACCAAAACATTGTGAAACATTAGAGAAACTGCAGTGTTAACAGTGCAGCACTAAGATAGCATCTAGTGGCTGTCTAATAGCCGTCGGGACACTGTGCAGCACTGGACTATGATACACTTCTACTTGCCATCTGAGTGACTGCCACTGGAGGTGTTAATAGCCAGTAATGTAAACACTGCATTTTCTCTGAAAAGGTAATGTTTACAGTGCTAATACTGTATAGGGACAGGCTATATAGACAGTAGAACCACTACATTAAGCTGCAGTGGTTCTGATGACTATAGTGTCCTTTTAATCTGGATAATAGCAATTAGTTGCTAGTTTTATTTAAACACTATTAAAAAAAGCACTACTAAAAATAAAATGGAAATTATTTAAATACAAGTAAAAATCATCATGATCCTATTAACAATCATTCACTCAATGGTTACAATTGTCATTTTCAGTGGTTCAGATGGGAGAGGAGTATTACTACGCAAAGGACTACAATAAAGCACTCAAGTAGGTTCATTAGAAAGGTAGTATATGTTTTGGTTGGTCTGTGTGCCGTGGTGGAGGAATAGAGTAGACAACTTGCAACTCTTCGCTTTTAAGTCCCTTAACATATGCCGGATGAGAATCAAGAAAGCTGTAATTCATGAAAAGCCATAGCTGCTGTAGATACATGAATGAAATCTTAGATACTCACATGCATTGCAACAATATATTATGTTTAGTTAACCTTAAGGAAAACAGTTTTTTGAGGTGTTTATTATTATTATTATTTTATTTATTGTACCTTGAATGCAGCCATGCAATATAACATAATATATGTTACCATGAAAACAAAGCATGCTTGTCATTAGCACGCTGCTGTGGTTCTTGGGAAATACGTGTCGGTGGGGGGACCTTCTTTTCTTAATTTTGTCCATTAAGAACCAGCACCAAATTGTTTAACTTTGCCTTTCTTTGAAACCCAGTAAAATTATTTCTAGAGTAATTAAGGTCACGGGGCAGATACAATTATTGCAAATATATCTTCTACACTACTTAAGACTTGCATCACTTAGCCGGTCAGTAGTGGCTGAGGTGTATCATTTTTGTAGATATTTGCAACATAGTCATACACATATTTATGGAACTCCTGAACATGTTTGGTAATGCTAAAAGGGTTAGTGACAACGTGGTATTTTTAAAAAAAATTTTTTATACAGGTTGCTGGACTATGTCATGTGTGACTATCGAACTGAGCGGTGGTGGACCCTTCTTACATCTATACTAACTACAGCTCTCAAATGTGCCTATCTCATGGCACAGTTGAAAGACTACATCACTTATTCATTGGAACTCCTTGGCAGAGGTACACTTACGTTTTGCTCATATAAAAGCTGTAGTGAAAAACTACTATGCAAAGTGACTGACCAAGAACTACAGTATAACTGATATGGTGTTCTGCATGAAGAAAGACTGCTTTGTATATAATCAAATGTATTAATGACTAAAGTATTGGCAGGGGAATGGCACATCACGGCACAAATGGGAAAGTATAAATATATACAGTG